>CM059301.1:837500-840000 GCA_030340665.1 Neosalanx taihuensis | reverse complement strand
ACAATCACAACATCACACACACGGTGTGTTCTTACCCAGGCCGTGTGTGTGTGACAGTGTCTGTGTGTGTGACAGCATGTGTGTGTGTGACAGTGTGTGTGTGTGTGTTAGTGACAGTGTGTGTGTGTTCTTACCCAGGCCGTGTCTGTGTGTGTGACAGTGTCTGTGTGTGTGACAGTGTCTGTGTGTGTGACAGCATGTGTGTGTGACAGTGTGTGTGTGTGTGTTAGTGACAGTGTGTGTGTGTCTTACCCAGGCCGTGTCTGTGTGTGTGACAGTGTCTGTGTGTGTGATAGTGTCTGTGTGTGTGACAGCATGTGTGTGTGACAGTGTGTATGTGTGTGTTAGTGACAGTGTGTGTGTGTTCTTACCCAGGCCGTGTCTGTGTGTGGACATGGGAGGCATGATGGTCCAGCTCTTGTTCAGAGGATTGTAACACTCCACAGTGTTCAGGGTCTTCAGGCCGTCACGCCCCCCACCACATACAGACGGTTCTCAAGAACCGCCACCCCAAACTGGAGTCTCCGCCCACACATGGTGGCTACCTGCCTCCAGGTGTCTCTCCGGACACAGTACTGCTCTATGCTGGTGGCACCTGGGAGACAGAACCATGCAGGTGGTTGCAGGTTTGTGACAGCAGGAGTTGGTGTGTCAGTGTTTGGTGGAATCCTTGCTGTGTGTTACCTTTGGTAGCATCCATGCCCCCCACGGCAAACAGCATGCCCACGGTGGCCTTGCGGGGGCGGGTGCGGGGGCTCTGCAGCAGGGGGCGCCGCTGGGGGAGCAGGTGGTACTTCATCCCCTCCATGAGCAGACGCTGACACTCCACACTGTCCCTCAGCAGGGAGACACACTCCAGGTCAGCCAGGAACTACACACACACACACACACACACAGGGGGGAGGGAATCCAAACAGTCTTCATGTGAATGACGATCATGTGATGCCCAGTGTCTGTGTGTGTGTGTGTGTGTGTGTGTGTGTGTGTGTGTGTGTGTGTGAACAGCTGAAGAGAAGGAGAGACAGACAGAGGGAAGGACAGTGTCTCGTCACCTGTGGTTTCAATAAGGGCAGGCGGCGTATATGAGCCAGGAGGGAGGGCAGGTGCTGCTGGCGGGCGGGGCAGTCATGGCGGACCCAGGATAACAGTGCCGTCACAACAGTTTCCTCATCGGGAACGTTCATGTCGTCAGAGGAGAGGAGTCTCTCCATGTCTCCTAAGGGAAGCAGGAGGAACTCCTGTCCACCCACCACCTCCACAAAGTGCTCCTGGAGGGAGGGGAGGGAGGGAGGGAGGGAGGGAGGGAGGGAGGGAGGGAGGGAGGGAGGGAGGGAGGGAGGGAGGGAGAGAGAGGGAGGGAGGGAGGGAGGGAGGGAGGGAGGGAGGGAGAGGGAGGGAGGGAGGGAGGGAGGGAGGGAGGGAGGGAGGGAGGGAGGGAGGGAGGGAGGGAGGGAGGGAGGGAGGGAGGGAGGGAGGGAGGGAGGGAGGGAGGGAGGGAGGGAGGGAGGGAAGTTATGTTTTCGTGCTGTTTCTATAGTGATAATGTGAATGTGTGTGACGGTGTGTGTAGGGTAGGGTGTGTAGGGTAGGGGAGTGTGTGTGTGTGTGTAGGGGTGTGTGTGTGTAGGGCAGGAGCCTGTGTCCCTCTGTCCGTCTGTCTCACCATGGTGTAGGCCTGTGCAGCATGCTGCAGCTGGGGGCAGCCCTGAGCCTCAGCATAGGAGCAGATCCCCAGACAGTTAGAGGGATGCAGCTGTCTGGTGAGGAAGGAGCAGCAGGCCTGGACCACTGAGGACAGCTGCAGCAGGCAGGAGGCTGACAGCAGAGACTCTATGGTGTCCTCACTTAGCTCCACACGACCTGGACACACACACACACACACACAGACACACACAGACACACACACAGACACACATGTTGATCACAAGTGTTCACAAGAGTTACCCTAACCCTTTCCTGTTTCCTGTGTTTGAGGGGGTGTTAGTGTGTACCTGTGTAGGCGTACTGCACCAGAGGGGGGGTTAGTGTGTACCTGTGTAGGCGTACTGCACCAGAGGGGGTGTTAGTGTGTACCTGTGTAGGCGTACTGCACCAGGGGGGGTGTTAGTGTGTACCTGTGTAGGCGTACTGCACCAGAGGGGGTGTTAGTGTGTACCTGTGTAGGCGTACTGCACCAGAGGGGGGGGTGTTAGTGTGTACCTGTGTAGGCGTACTGCACCAGAGGGGGTGTTAGTGTGTACCTGTGTAGGCGTACTGCACCAGAGGGGGTGTTAGTGTGTACCTGTGTAGGCGTACTGCACCAGAGGGGGTGTTAGTGTGTACCTGTGTAGGCGTACTGCACCAGAGGGGGGTGTTAGTGTGTACCTGTGTAGGCGTACTGCACCAGGGCCCAGAGGGCATCAGGATCCACCCCCCTCCATCTTCACCTCCTCCTGTTTGGCTTCACACACATCACTGGTGAACATGGCCGCAAAGTAATCTGACACAGACGAGAGCACCA
>CM059301.1:810000-832500 GCA_030340665.1 Neosalanx taihuensis | reverse complement strand
ATGGAGGGCTTCTCTCCTCTGTCCTCCGTGCCTCTTCTTCTAAAGAAGTCTGCCAGCTGTGGGGGTGTGAGGTGGGGGGGTGGGGGTGAGGCGGAGGGGTGGTGGGGTGACCGAACCACCTCCATCTGATCCGGAGGATCTGCTTCACATCAAACTCCTTCCTGGAAGAACTCGAGTTACCGCTCGACATTCCCAGTCTGGAAACGGGAGAAATGGCGGGGAGCCTCCGTGCAGTGACCGTCTATGGTTACCGTGTGGTACCGTGCAACGTGTGTGGATGTGAGAGTGAACCTGTGTGTGTGTGTGTGTGTGTGTGTGTGTGTGTGTGTGTGTGTGTGTGTGTGTGTGTGTGTGTGTGTGTGTGTGCGTGCACGCTCACACGCTCACACACACGCTCACACACACACGCTCACATGCTAACATACAGCCCCTTGGGGCAGACATAAAGCTGTAAGATGCTCGGTGAGTAACTACCAGGCTGTGATCATCTGTCATTTGGCAGGAGTGATGCTCATCTGTCTGACTGTGTTGGTATTTATAGTGCTGATCTGAAGTAATCAGTCAACAACTATCTGACAACCTGAGATGTGAAGTGTCCTGTGAAGTGTCCTTGAAAACACACTTAACAGTAAACACAAGCTGTGAGTGTTCTTCTGACCCTGCTGATACATACATCAAGGGAAGTGCTCCCTCTGTTCTCCTCCTCCCTCTCTTTCCCCATATCTCTTCCTCCTCCTTTCCTCTCTCCCTCGTATTTCCCCCCTCCACCCAGGCCACAAGGTTACACAGACCTCCACTTATCTCTCTCCCTCTCTCTCTCTCTCTCTCTCTGTCTCTCCCTCCCTCCTTCCTTCTCTCTCTCTCTCTCTCTCTCTCTCTCTCTCTCTCTCTCTCTCTCTCTCTCTCTCTCTCTCTCTCTCTCCCTCCCTCCCTCCCTCCCTCCTTCCTTCTCTCTCCCTCCCTCCTTCTCTCCCTCTACCTCCCTCCCTCTCTCTCTCCCCCTCTCCCTCTCTCTCTTCCACACATCCCAGTAAGAAGCATATGGGCTGTGTGTGTGTGTGTGTGTGCAGGCGGTGCAGCCACACATCTTGGCTCGATCATGTGATCCCAGGAGAGACTACAGGAAGGCTCTGTCAGAATCTGGCTTCTGTACTGGGATGAACACACACACACACACACACTATAAATAATATAACACACAAGCAGCATGTGAGCAAAGCTATGGATACAAAAGTCTGCTAAATAAATACATGTAATGTAAATATGACACACACACAGTCTGGCTTCCCTGCTCTGCTGTGATTGGGTGGATTGGTTGTTTGTCCTTGAGACTAAGAACAAGATCAGATCAGACCAGTCAAGCCAATCAGAGCTTCCCTACAATACTGAACCTCTGCATGTGTTAGTGTGTTCGTGTTGCTGGTCTGGCTGTCATCAAGTGATCTGGATGGACAATATTATAGCTCTGCCATATCACACCAGAGAGAACATTCAGAATGAACATTTAGTGAGAACATTCAGAATGAACATTTAGCGAGAACATTCAGAACGAACATTTAATGAGAACATTCAGAATGAACATTTAGCGAGAACATTGAGAGAGAACATTGGAAAGAGAATAGTGACCTTTGGTGTGTGTCTGATCACAAGCAGTCAGAGCTTCTGCAATCAATTTTCCTCATCCTTCATCTACTGAATCAGCAGCCTCATGTACACATCAAGGACATGATCTGCATTCTGCCATTCATCCCAGTTCTTCCTCTTCTGAAGATAACTTTGGCAGCATACATCTTCATCATCCTCTTTTCTCCCTGACCCCATTCCTCTCCACCATCTACATATCCACCCATCTCTCCATCTTCCCTTCCTCAATCTCTGCTCCCTCCATCCAATGTCAATCTCTTCATCTAAGACCGTCTCACTGAAATCTCTGCCCAGGCAGGAAGCATGCCTAGTGTAACAGAGACCAGCTAAAGGATGCTCTAGCACCTGATGTTAGAGGCTGCAGCCTTTAGCCTCCTTGTTAGAGATGGAAACCCTGGTCCAAAGCCTGCGCAGTGCAGAGAGAAATGGACCCAGTTACAGGAGTTACACAGCAAACATCCACAGCATGGACAGATGGAAGCTGTGTGAAGCAGTGGGCGAGCGGTAACCATTTACTCTGCATTTATTATAAGAGCTATGACTCAGCAAATGTAATGCGATCATTAGGATGGCATTTACTCAGCAGTTTCACAGCCCCTAATTGTCCATGAGGCTATCAACGCCTCATGTATTAGTAACCACCATAGATATGCAATACCAACACAACTTTAAGGCCTTAAAGCTTCTCTGCTGATCTCGCATGGTTCATTAAAATGGAACGGGTAGGCTTAACCTTAAATCAAACCAAACTTTAACATGGACTGTAATTTTAATGGTTGTTCTCTGGTGGGGGAAATCAATCCTTGGTGTGTCTGTGACCCAAACAAGCCGTACCCTGACATACCCTGACTTGTCTAAAACTAAAGACATGCTGGTAGATTTTAGGAGAAATCAACCTGCTTCTCCTCAACCTACCTATATAAAAGGTAGCAGCATAGAGGTGGTAGAGCAGTATGAGGAAAGCAGAGGCCATTCTGGACTGTGTAAATCAGCCCCTTCATTGCTCTTTTGAGGTTCTCCCCTCAGGCAGGAGATTCAGAGTTCCTTGTTTTAAGTCCAATAGGACAAAGAACTCTTTCGTACCAAGTGCAATCAGGTTACTAAATTTGCACAATTCTTGAAGTCTGTTTGTTTTTTTTGTGGATGTGCCTTTAACTGTTGTGCTATCTGTATGTTTTTTGTATGTCGAGTTTCCTCCTTTGGGGGACAATAAACTTAAACTGAACTGAAGTGACACGTCCATACTGAATAAAGTATCCACTTTCAATCTTGTCCAGTGTTAATTCCATCAAGACAAACCTGTGAACTCGGATGAATGATGTGTGTAACTAACATCTAATGCACCTTTAAAGTGTGTTGTGCTAAAGATATAACTTTAGGGGGTCCATGGTGAAACCTGCCAGTGTTGTTTGGGATCTGGAGCGCTTGTCAAAACACTTTCCTAAAGTATTTTAACATGAAGCAAATCACAACTATATTTGATAACATCTTTATTGAGTTTGTCAGACAAAAAAAGGGTCACTTATAGCCCGGCGCTGTCAACTGTGGGGCACAAGACTAACAGAAAGCTCCTGTTTATACTTAATACCATATCACTACACTAGTCAATGGTGACATTGGTCTCATTAGTCAATTTAGTCCAGTGTTAGTAAGAGTGCAGTGTTAGTAAGAGTCCAGTGTTAGTAAGAGTCCAGTGTTAGTAAGAGTTCACTAACAGACATTAGAAACACCCAGCTGTCTTCCGTGTTATACCGCTGCATCACTGGCTGAGCTTTCATTTCGTGTTTTCAGCTGCTGTTTTCGATTAGTAAACATGGTTTCATTTGTATGCCTTAAACATTGACAGGTTGTCATTAGGAAATATCACGTGTTTTCTTACCTTGTAACTTGACTTTGATGTGTAGTTGTGGATTGTCAATCTCGTTTTGATTCCATGTTAGATGTGGAACTGGCTCGCGAGAGAATTACTAATCGGAAGCGCGTGACACGGTGGGAAAGGATTGTTTGACTTTTGGAGAACTTTTTTTAATTCAGAATCAAATGCTTATTTTTTGAGTGTCAGTCAATATATTTGTTTTGATAACGATTATTATTATTTTATTATTATTTTAGTTGCTGAATCCTTTTTGATTGAAAAGATAAGATAAGAATAAACTAAGCCTTTTTGAAGTTTATATTAGCCTACAAGGTTTTGTCAGCATGTTATTTTAATACCTCTCTACCTTGAGAGAACATCCTTGCATCCATTCGATAATCAATCTCAACCATCAGCAAAACGATTGTGCTTCAGCGGTGTTATGACGTGTTCACATATGCAGCAGTGGCACCGCCCAAGTAAAACCAGCGAGCTAGACTCGTCTTTATAAAGTTTAGGATTTGAATACCGAATGTGAATCAAGAGTAATTGTGTGTGTGTGTGTGTGTGTGTGTGTGTGTGTGTGTGTGTGTGTGTGTGTGTGCGTGCGTGTGCGTGCGTGTGTGTGTGAATGAGAGCTACGGCCTGTAGCTCTTCTACCAATCACAATTTGGTGTTAACAAGGTAACTTCAGTTTTAACCAGGGGGGGTTTCTGTACTGGGTTGAAGTTACCTCGTTATTTGTTAGTAGAGGCCCCTGGGACCTGGCTAACAAACAGAACAGCCTAGAGTATCAACTACAACATGACATGGAATTTAGGCCGGTTGGGCCCAAAACTAAAACTATGTAACTCTCACACACTCACACACACACACACACACACACACACACACACACACACTATACTGCAGTGGTGTTGTGGGTGCAGGTGTTCATGTCAACCAAGCACTGATTTCACTAACGAGTTCCTCTACTTAGTGAAATCAGCTGGTGTAGTGGCTTTATTGACACAGAAACCTGCCCCCTCTTGACCCAGTTTGACACCACTGCAGGGTGGATGATGTAAATGTCTGTGGCTTTACCACATGTGCATCATTATTGAACTAGTCAGGTAGCAGACAGCCACAGTTAGGGGCAGGTGGACTGTGGGGGCTTATAGGTATGACAGTGTTGTTCTCCTGTGGTTTATGGTCATGCATGTTCTCAATATCTAGACAACTAGACAGAAACTCTCACTCATAAATATGCCACACACAAAAATGTACACACGCACACACCTACACACAATGGACATGAAGTGGACAAGCATAATGAACACAATTTATACTAATGCTTGTCCATTTCATGTCCATTGTCTAGTATTAACTTAAGCAATTGTTGTGAATTTAGTAATTGTGACGTCACTTCATAAGGTCATATGTCCTCCTGTCCTCAATAGAGATTCAATAATCCATCAGTTCTCCAAAGACAGAACCAAATAACTGTCAGTGTATCTGTATCCCTCTATCACACTGTGATCATGTCCTCCATCTCTACAATACATGAGTGTTTGGATGTAGACCTGCCTGTTACATGCTAACACAGGGACAGGAAATGGAAGGGGAAGTCTTGGGTGGTTGATGTGTAATTTGCTACAGCTTTTCTGAAACCACCCGTTGATTTGAATGATTACACGTGAAAGGAGAGAGAAGAACTACCAAACCTGGTTCTAGAACCCTTTGTATGCTCACGTAAGTCAAGAACCTGGTTCTAGAACCCTCTATATGCTCACAGAAGTCAAGAAACTAGCGATTAGGCAGGAGAGAGTAACTAGTGCGTTTGTCGAATGTTTGTTTGCTCGACCGGGTGTCAGTTGAAGCAGGAAGCAGACGTCGTGAGAACAGGTTGTGTGTTTGTACGCATGTTGCCATGACGAAAGCAGCACTCACCAAACTCTTCGTCGTAGCCATCCTCGCCTTCATCATTTGCCTTCCAGAATACTTCATTACTACCAGAGGTTGGTGAATCAATAGGCTTAGAAAGTAGTGTGTCTGCGTGTGTGTGTGTGTGTGTGTGTGTGTGTGTGTTCGTGTGTGTGTGTGTGGGTGTGTGTGTGTGTGTGGCAATACTCATATTTATCAGAAACATGTACACAGACGTATCACCTTTGTGTACATGTGTCTCTCCAGCAGTGTTGCAAGTGAAGCTCCACTGTCACCGCTATGACCCCTGTGAGGGGCTGGGCAGTCGGCTGGGTGAGCCGTGTGACTCCCCTCTGGTTCCTGGAGGTCAGGGTGGCATGGCTTCCCAGAAGCCTCTCTGCTTCGTGAACAACACAAACCAGAGTACAGTAACCAGCAGTGACCAGGCAGACATCAGCTGGGTCATGTGTGATGTGGAGGTGGTCTTCCTGGATCTCCATGACAACACCTCTCTCTCAGGTGGGTGAGAGAGGACAGCTTACAGGGTTTGCTCCCAGGATCAAAGGAACTGTAATTAACAACAACGTCATCTTAGGAATGATTTGTTGTTTTGGCCCCCAGGTGAGAGTGTGGAGGTGTGGATGGAGGTTGAGCCCCTTAACATCACCCTCTACAGACACCTGACACATGGATCTATCCTCAACACTACTACAGAGGACTACAGAGAAGAAGAGGAGACCGTCCAATTATTAAACTGCTGCCTTCCAGCCTTGCACGCTTACAAATCAACCAATCACAGCAAGTGTCTCCTCCAAATGACCAATCAGAAGATCCTGGAGTCCCAGACACAGTCAGCAACACAAAGTACATCAGAATAGTCTGTATCCACCTCCAGTCCCCTCTCCCTCCCCAAGCTCCTCTCATGCCCTCTCTCTGCTGTCTCTCTGCCCCTGGTCAGGGGATGGATGGTGTGTGTACAGGGTTCTGTATGTGGCTCTGCCCTGTGCCATCCTCATACTGGTGTTCACCTACATCATGAGTCAGAAAGAATGGAAGAGTTTCTGCTGCCACAGTGAGTCTCTCTCTCTCTCTCTCTCTCTCTCTCTCTCTCTCTCTCTCTCTCTCCCCCCACACTCACTCACACACACACTCACTCACACACACTCACATACACTCACACACACACACACACACACACACTCACTCACACACACACACACACACACACACACACACACACACACACACACACACACACACACACACACACACACACACACTCACTCACACACACTAAACAGCTGTGTGTCTGCAGATTCAACTGGGCTGAAGAGTAATACTATCAATGGCAAGTGCTTATTCATGTGTATTCATTCTAATGATCTAATTCAAATATATCTAATGATAGACATGCTCAGATACATTGGCCAATCTCTGAAAAGTGTCTTGCCATCCAATAGGAGACTTGAACTGTGTCTCTGAGTCCCATTGTCCAATCAGAGTTGTTGACAAGGACTACAGATCCAGCTATCCAGGTGAGTTCCTTAAATCTATATAAGAAGTCCTGTTTATTGTTGTGTTGTTGTGTGTGAGTGTTAAGCTCTTCACATCTTGTGCTTTGGCAGCTCTGTCACCCATTCGTGAGTCTGCAGGTAAGGACTCACCTGTTCCTCCACACTGAGGTCATGTTGAGTGTGGGACTAGCTGTGTGTTGAGTGTGGGACTGTGGGACTAGCTGTGTGTTGAGTGTGGGACTGTGGGACTAGCTGTGTGTTGAGTGTGGGACTGTGGGACTAGCTGTGTGTTGAGTGTGGTACTGTGGGACTAGCTGTGTGTTGAGTGTGGTACTGTGGGACTAGCTGTGTGTTGAGTGTGGGACTAGCTGTGTGTTGAGTGTGGTACTGTGGGACTAGCTGTGTGTACTTCTGTTCACAGAGGAATGACACCACCAGAGGTTACTATGACAACAAAGGTACTTTCCCTTCATCAAAACATGAACATATCTCTCCAATATGTCACAGACAATCATTATGCAACTGCTTTTTAATTTGTTCTTCAAAGGCAGCCAGTGTGTGCGTGTAGTGCATGTGTGTAGTGTGTGTGTATGTGTGTGTGTGTGAGTGTGTGTGTGTATAGAACTGTACCTTGTGGATACTTAGCCCTCAGCTTTGTCTGATAAGTTAGAATGATAACTTTAGTAAACCTCAAAGTTAACTCCCCATTTGGTTTCTCCCTGTGATTCCAGTCTCTCATCTTCACAGCCTCCTCCCTCCCTCCCTTCCCTCTCTCCTTCCTTCTTTCTTACCATCCCTCCTTTCTACCTCCTCCCCTCTCGGTCTTCTCCCTTCTCTTGACTCCTCCATACCCCTCTCCTCCCTCCCCTTTCTACTCCCTCCCTTCCCTCTCTTTTCTCCTCCCCTCTTGTGTACTCCTCCCTCTCTATCCTCCCCTCCTCTCCCCCCCATCCTTACACTTCACGGAAGGTTCCAGCTGCAGAGTACAGGAGAGAAACAGCAAGGTCTTCTCTCTCTTAGCTCTTTGACATCTATTGATATTTTTATGGAAAATGTTTGCTTCCTGTTCATAGTATTATTGTCTATGTTTATAAGCTTCCTGTTTATGACTGCCTAATAAATAATCTGAAGTGACCAGTAAGACCATGGTTCAATAACTATAGAACCAGGCGTGGTTAGGGTTCAAACGGTTTATTTTTGGCATCTTCCCACTGGGATATGGGCACTTCAGAGTTATCGATACAGAAGAAAAAGAAGTAAAGAGTGAAAAGATGAGAAAGAGACAAAGATAAAGAAGGACAATCATTAAGAGTTACAGTTAAACCCTTAACATCTAACTGTCATTGTTTAGTCACTGTCCAGTTTGGCTGGATCATCTTATACAGGAATCTGTTGAGTCAGCGAGGATGTGCAGCAACATGACTCCCTATTGGTCACCAGGCTTCGCTCACAGCCAATCACATCAGACCTCCATGTCTTAAAGCAAGGTCTTGTTTTTCTGATATGTGTCAGTCACATTTGACCTTTAACCTCAGAGTAGGAGGAATGCTGAATATGACCTACACTGCCTTCCAAAACTGATTAAGTTAGTTATTTGATGTAAGGTATTTCAGAATCAATTAAATGATAACAAAATTAAAATAAAAACGGTGATGAAAAAATTTAACATGCAATGCTAAAAACATTGTGTTCATGAAAAACACATTTGAACGAAAATAGGACAGAAAGAAAAATGGATGTCACTTCCTTTCAATACACTGATACCCAATCAGAGATCTGAATGTCAGAATTACTTCCTCTCAGACCACAGGTATCCAATCACAGAGGTCTATTTTGGTGCAGCCAATCGTATGCAGATATTCATCTGGTATGATGTTATTACGCTACAAACTATACTTACATTTTCAAGTAACTTGTACAAAAAAAAAACATTTAACCAAAAAAATTGGTCTGATTAATAATTAAACTATTAATTTTACAATGTGAATAGCACTGGCATTAATTCACCTACTATTATCCAGCACTGAGTTATTATTTTTACACAGATGATCAGTCTGGGTTACTACCTTTAAGAATATATAAATCTCTTTAGTCTTCCACTATGGTATTCCTACAATATATACTTCATCTGCTCTAGATATGTTCCTGTACATAAGGCAAGCTAAGATAAGCGTGTACTGAGAGCACTTGAGCAGTAAGCAGAGTATGTGTGTGAGGTGTGTAGTGTGTGTGAGGTGTGTAGTGTGTGTGAGGTGTGTAGTGTTTGTGAGGTGTGTAGTGTGTGTGAGGTGTGTAGTGTGTACGTCTGTGTGAGGTGTGTAGTGTGTATGCCTGTGTGAGGTGTGTAGTGTGTGTGAGGTGTGTAGTGTGTGAGGTGTGTAGTGTGTATGTCTGTGTGAGGTGTGTAGTGTGTGTGAGGTGTGTAGTGTGTGTGAGGTGTGTAGTGTGTATGTCTGTGTGAGGTGTGTAGTGTGTGTGACGTGTGTAGTGTGTGTGAGGTGTGTAGTGTGTACGTCTGTGTGAGGTGTGTAGTCTGTATGCCTGTGTGAGGTGTGTAGTGTGTGTGAGGTGTGTAGTGTGTGTGAGGTGTGTAGTGTGTGTGAGGTGTGTAGTGTGTACGTCTGTGCTAATGCATGGTCTGTGTGTGTCTGAGTGTTAAGGCAGCGTTAGCGTTGTGTAGCTTTCCACAGGGTTCCATGTTGTGGATGCTAGTGTGCTACATGGTTCTAGAGATCTCTGTCTGGAGGTGAGACACCTGGAGAACCGGCATCAGCAGCTGGAAGGCATTTCGGATGTACGTGGAGCTGTTGGATCCCTGGCCAGGAGAACAGAGCCCTCATCATCACCATCCTCATCATCATCCTCACTATAGCATGGGTGTACATGGGTGTACATGTGAAGGAGGCTCTTACCTCGAGCATCAAGCTGTCCACTAATGGAGTCAACTCCTCAGCCTTCTTTTGAACCTGAGGAAGTGATGGACAAAAAAAACAAACAGAGAAAACCCAAGAGATAATTAAATACATCAAAAGATAGAACACACAACTTCACAAACACTCACAGTTACACACACAACATATGGACACAGTTCCAGTAACCTGCCTGACAGTATATCCTCTCCAGTTCTTCATCCATTCACCACAATATTATTTGTTGATTATATTTCAGTGTCAGTGTAGCTCCTGACTGTATTGTAGTATTTATACTTATGGTATTTTCAGTGATTTGCTGTTTTCAATAATAGCTCTCGAGTTTAGTTCCAGCACCTAGTTACCTGCCTGCCTACCAGTCCTCCTGCCCTGCTGTACTCAATACCCACAACACACACTCACACACTCACACACTCACACACTCACACACTGACACACTCACACACTCACACCCAGACACACTGCTCACACGCTCACACGCTCACACACTCACACGCTCACACGCTCACACGCTCACACGCTCACACACTCACACACTCACACACTGACACACTCACCCCCACAGTGAGCATGATGTCCGAGAACTTCTTAGCGAGACACGCCACCTCCCGACACATGGCACATGTTAACCTGCAACAAGAAGCACATGCTTACTGTTATTAACTGTTACAAACACACACACACACACACACACACACACACACACACACACACACACACACACCCCTACCTGGTAAGAATGTGTGCCTGCTCCCTGGCAGACTTCTCCAGGTCCTGGCCATGGAGGATCAACTCTGCCACCTTGTGGAGCTGCTCGATACTGCGGGCAGTCACTTCAGCCAGACTCCCAACTGAGGACAGGTACAAGGTCTGGGGGAGGGGCAAGATGGAAGGAATAAATACATACTGCACATACATACACAGTCACACCCATACACACACACACATAAGCACACTCAGACACAAACTATTCCTCTAATAAAGGATTTTCTCTATTTCAATTTTCAATTTTCTTACCTCTACAGATCTGGACTTGGTCTCTTTGACCTCCTCTTCCTTCTCTCCCTCCCCTTTAGTCTCCTCCGGGGAGGAGTTACTGATGGTCTCCATGGACACTGCCTCTTCCACCTCTCTAAGCCAATCACGTGCTCTCATTCGAGCCTAGGTAACCATGACATGAGCAGGGTTTACAGGTGCGTTCACTAATAGTGACCTTGTGACCTAACATCCTGTCAGTCAGTACTGTGGCCTGTAAGGCAGTGTGTGTGTGTGTGGTGTCCAGCTGTCCTGTGTGTGTGTGTGTGTGTGTGTGTGTGTGTGTGCTGTGGTGTCCAGCTGTCCTGTGTGTGTGTGTGTGCTGTGGTGTCCAGCTGTCCTGTGTGTGTGTGTGTGTGTGCTGTGGTGTCCAGCTGCCCTGTGTGTGTGTGTGTGTGTGTTTGTACATGGTTGTGTGTGTGTGTGTGTGTGTGTGTGTGTGCTGTGGTGTCCAGTTGTCCTGGAGTGTGTGTGTGTGTGTGTGTGTGCTGTGGTGTCCACTTGTCCTGGAGTGTGTGTGTGTGTGTGTGTGTGTGTGTGTGTGTGTGTGTGTGTGTGTGGTGGTCACCTTGTTGAGTTTGTCAGGGGTGGCAGCAACGTGAAGCTCAAAAAGAAGCTCTGTTAGGATGCTCACAAACTCCTCCCCATCAGCAGCTGACACACAACCATGTACACACACACACACACACACACACACAACCATGTACACACACCCACACACACACACACACACACACACAACCATGTACACACACACACACACACACACACACACAACCATGTACAAACACACACACACACAACCATGTACACACACACACACACACACACACACACACACACAACCATGTACACACACACACACACACACACACACACAACCATGTACACACACCCACACACACACACACACAACCATGTACAAACACACACACACACAACCATGTACAAACACACACACACACACACAACCATGTACACACACATACAATTAACTCACTACATACAATAATGCATTCTTGAAATCAGAACAGCATTAACATCACTCAGAGTTCAGGTTATCATCACTCAGGGTTAGCAATAAATAAATATTCATTCAGCCGACGCTCTTATCCAGAGCGACTTACAACCCAGTACAGGGACATTCCCCCTGAGGCAAGTAGGGTGAAGTGCCTTGCCCAAGGACACAACGTCATCTTGGTATGACCAGGATTCAAACTCACAATCTTCTGATTACTAGCCTGATTCCCTAACCACATATGATTTCAACACACAGATGGAGGGATCCATATCTACAAACTTAGATCACCGTTGTCGTCTGTCTCTCCATCCCTCCTTTCCATCTCCTTCTCTTCCTCATCCCTCTCTTCCTCTCGGCTGAAGATGTCCTTGATGGCAATCAGCTCCTTCTTCACCTCCTCCTGCTTCTCCTCAGATAAGGAGGAGAGAAACTCCTGCACCTGCACACAGAAATAAGGAATGTGTGTGTGTGTGCCTGTGAATGTGTGTGTGTGTGAATGTGTAGGGGGGGGGCTGTGAATGTGTGTCTGCATGACGTACTTGTGCCTCACTCTCATTGGACAGAATCTCAAGGGCCTCGAGGTGTGATAGGCCCTGGTAGTCATCAAACAGGATTCCGTAGTGGGCTGTGGGCTCGTTGATTGGCTGACTGCTAAGCCGCGCCCTCTCCTTATCTTTGGCTTCCTTCAGCATCTGACCAATCACAACCACAGTGTGAACAACCAGAAGCCAATCAGGACGTGATGTTGGATGAAGCAGTCAGTCTTGTAAACAGCACAGCACTTATGTTGAACATGTTTCTGTGTGTGTGTTTCTGTGTGTGTGTGTGTTTCTGTGTGTGTGTTTCTGTGTATGTATGTGTGTGTGTGTGTATGTGTGTGTGTGTGTGTGTGTGTGTGTGGGTGTGTACCTGGCTGAGGGACACAGTCCTCTGCATCAGTATCTTAGTGTTTCTGAATCCAGGGTCGCTCTCTGCCAGAACGATCATCGTCTTCTTTCCTATGAACTCCAGCGCATCCAGACCACCACTGATTACTGACCTCCCCTGGGAGCAGGAGAGACAGGGGGAGGAGAGGAGGGGAGGAGAGGGAGGGGTGTGTGGTATGTGAGTGAGGTGTGTGTGTGTGTGTGTGTGTGTGTGTGTGTGTGTGTGTGTGTGTGTGTGTGTGTGTGTGTGAGGATGTACACTCACAGTGTTTTGCACTGCATGGGTGATGGTGGACAGAACTCCTCTGCTTGGTGCTTCAGTAGAAAGGGCAGATGAGTCCCCTTCACTCTCTCCTCCTCCTCCTCCTCCTCCTCCTTCACCCTGGCTCTCCTCCTCTCCTCCTCCCCTCCTCCTCTCCTCCTCTCCTGCCTCCTCACCCACTGAGGTCCTGTGCAGTCTCAGAGCCTCTCCTGCCTTCTCCTTCACCGAGGTCAAACCTTGTCCTGGGGAGAGCAAAGGACAGAGCTGAAGACAGTGTCCCCCCAGACTGCTATGCAAGAGAGGGGCCAGAGAGGGGCCAGAGAGGGGCCAGAGAGGGGCCAGAGAGGGGCCAGTGAGGGGCCAGTGAGGGGCCAGTGAGGGGCCAGAGAGGGGCCAGAGAGGGGCCAGAGAGGGGCCAGAGAGGGGCCAGAGAGGGGCCAGAGAGGGGCCAGAGAGGGGCCAGTGAGGGGCCAGAGAGGGGCCAGAGAGGGGCCAGTGACGGGCCAGAGAGGGGCCAGTGAGGGGCCAGAGAGGGGCCAGAGAGGGGCCAGAGAGGGGCCAGAGAGGGGCCAGAGAGGGGCCAGAGAGGGGCCAGTGAGGGGCCAGAGAGGGGCCAGAGAGGGGCCAGTGACGGGCCAGTGAGGGGCCAGAGAGGGGCCAGAGAGGGGCCAGTGAGGGGCCAGTGAGGGGCCAGTGAGGGGCCAGAGAGGGGCCAGAGAGGGGCCAGAGAGGGGCCAGAGAGGGGCCAGAGAGGGGCCAGAGAGGGGCCAGTGAGGGGCCAGAGAGGGGCCAGAGAGGGGCCAGTGACGGGCCAGAGAGGGGCCAGAGAGGGGCCAGAGAGGGGCCAGAGAGGGGCCAGAGAGGGGCCAGAGAGGGGCCAGTGAGGGGCCCTGAGAGTGGGGCACCTACCCATGGTGGAGGTGGCGCTGGTCAGGAGGGACTTCCCCCAGGAGCCCCAGACACTCCAGCTTCTCCCTTTGTCCTGCAGAAACACACATTAACAGTCTCTTAGAACACAATCACAGAGGTGTGATGAATAGATTGATTGAATTTGATAATCCTTTATTAGGCCCTCAAGGAGGAAATTGCAGTCCACAACAGGGTGATCTGTTGCAGACAGTAGCCAGCTTGCGCCGGATGTCTTCTTTAATATCAGAACACATGAGGATAGAAGAGGAGAAAAAATAAGAAAACTCTCAGTGTGTTACAATAGTTTACAAACCTAGAGGCCAAACCTGGGAGATCCTAAAGACAAGACAGCAGTTCTCTATGGGCTTTCATGGTTCACATCAGTTAAAGCAGCCAGCGAGCAGAGAGCTGAGCTCATTAGCTGCCCTGCACATGTTCCCCACCCACTTCAGTCAAATGGCTTAATGTGCAGACAGAGACCTGTGTTTAATTATAGACTAACTGTGCAACCAATACATTTAATTAGCCTACCAATAGGGATGGGAAAACCACCTTTCGAAACAGAGATCATTAAAACAGTTAAACAGTCTGAAATGCTCAAACTTGACTTCAACAGTGACATATGCTGGAAAGACTGTGGCTTATATGTGGACATATGACTGTTTTATAGACAAATCTACAATCCTGTCTTTAAAACCTGGTGGTAAAGCGGCATTATTAACGATAATCTGTATCTTACATTTATGAATATAGTTGGGTGAATTCATATTTTTGAACTGTTGACAGTAAACTGATGCTGTAACTCATACAGTATAAGGTGTCTACAGGTTGGGTTCAGGATCACGTGACGTAAACCTTTCGAAGCACTTTGTCACGTGACCAAAGGTGTTTTGAAGTATCGGAGCAGCGCATCAATACAGACTGACAGTTTAAAATAAAATAAAAATAAACGATCTCAGCCAGCGGTTTAACCTAGAAACACTCAAGTGTCGGTGAAACAACAGGATATGTTCAGAACATTCATGAACACAAGACTATCAGACAGCCCAGAGAGAGAAGTGTGGATGAGTGGCAGCCCCCCAGGACAGAGCAGAGAGTGTGTGGAAGCATGGCCGCTGCACCGAGCCAGGCTGGCCCTAGTTTTAAAGCAGGTATGGAGAAAAACAAACCAACTATGAAGGGCGGAGGTTCAAGAACCAAAGACAAACAACGACGTTCTTCCAAAGGGTAGTTATTTATCAAGTGTACACTTCTGTGGTAGCCTCAGTGTATATTACGTAAGATATTGGAGTCCGAATAGGATTTATCGAGTTAATTGTCCTGCTTGCATTATGTTGTGTCCTTGTTGTACAGATGTAGGGACTCAAAGATGATCAAGCCAGCCGTATTTTCACGCCTGACCCCAGAAACAGCTGAATTTTCTGTCCAGGACACATGTGCGACCAAACCATCACCTACATGCACTCTAAACCACATTCTGAGGTAGCTCACAGTCATAATTACATTAATCATTACATAGTCAAATCTGGTGATAATATTTAAATTTGTAGTCGTTTAGTCGTTTTTCTCTGTGTAGCAATGATGAAAAATACAGGCCTTTCTCATCTTTTTAAGTGGGAGAACTTGCGCAATTGGTGGCTGACATTTTTTTTTGTTGCCCCACTGTAACTGCCTTGATCATTCAGAATGCCACCTGAGATTCTGCAGAAGATCTTGTCCTACCTGGATGCCTTGTCTCTGCTGTGCATGGGGCATGTCAACAAGCTGTTTCACCAGCTGGCAAACAACAAGTAAGAGAAGCACTGGACTCATCTCCTCCTTCTAAAACCATGAATCTCTGTCCTCACACCTGCCCTCACACCTGTCCCTCACACCTGTCCCTCACACCTGTCCCTCACACCTGTCCCTCACACCTGCCCTCACACCTGCCCTCACACCTGTCCCTCACACCTGCCCTCACACCTGCCCTCACACCTGCCCTCACACCTGTCCCCAAACACCTGCCCTCACACCTGCCCTCACACCTGTCCCTCACACCTGTCCCCAAACACCTGCCCTCACACCTGCCCTCACACCTGTCCCTCACACCTGCCCTCACACCTGCCCTCACACCTGTCCCTCACACCTGTCCCTCACACCTGTCCCTCACACCTGTCCCTCACACCTGCCCTGGCACCTGCCACTACACCTGCCCTTACACCTGTCCCCTCACCTGTCCCCTAACATCTGTCCCCTCACCTGCCCCCTCACCTCACCTGTCCGTCGTCCCCCCCCCCCCCTTCCCTGGCAGTGATCTGTGGCACCAGGTATACCTGTCCAGGTATGGGAGCAGTAAGCGGTGGAGGCCTATGAAGGCTGTGGAGAAGCAGAGCTTTGTTGAAGTCCAGAAGCGCTCTGATGGTTACTGGAGGAGCCTGTGCCTCCAGACCATGGCCAGATCCAAAGAGAGAGCCTGGAAGAGAGATCTCAGAGACATCCACCCCTTCACTGGGCTGCCCAGCCAGACAGAGCGAGTTCTCAGGTCAGACTCCTGTCTGTTCAGGTCAACTGCCACACTCTGGATATCAAATATATCAAATGTTTGTTTTTAGGTAGACTTATAAGAGGGGTCACTTCCTGAAGACCCAGTCTTGACTCTTTCTGTCCCAGGAGTCTGCATGTGACCTGGGATCTGACTCTGTGTGATGAGGGGTCAGGTTGGAGGGGCACCTTTCAGCCTGTGCGTGTCTTCTTCACCCTCTCATCTGTGGCGGTGTGCTGGAGTGGACAGAGCTGGCCTGCCTTCTGTCAGCTGACTAACCTGCAGCTCCATGGAGTCAGGAGGTCCCACAGGTTTCAGTAGGTGTCTTGTTACAGAGCTTTATAGTACCCACGTTACCCAACACTGCTCAGCTCTAACTCAACACACTCTAACTCAACATACTCTAACTCAACACGCTCTTAACTCAGTACACACTAACTCAACACACTCTAACTCAACATACTCTAACTCAACACGCTCTTAACTCAGTACGCTCTAACTCAACACACTCTAACTCAACATACTCTAACTCAACACGCTCTTAACTCAGTACGCTCTAACTCAACACACTCTAACTCAACATACTATAACTCAACACGCTCTTAACTCAGTACGCTCTAACTCAACATGCTCCAACTCAACACACTCTAACTCAACATGCTCTAACTCAACACGCTCTAACTCAACACGCTCTTAACTCAGTACGCTCTAACTCAACATGCTCCAACTCAACACACTCTAACTCAACATGCTCTAACTCAACACGCTCTAACTCAACACGCTCTTAACTCAGTACGCTCTAACTCAACATGCTCCAACTCAACACACTCTAACTCAACACGCTCTTAACTCAGTACACACTAACTCAACACACTCTCACTCAACACGCTCTAACTCAACACACTCTAACTCAACACACTCTAACTCAACACACTCTACCTCAGCACACTACCTCAGCACACTCTAACCCAACACTGTTCAGCTTGATCTCTGACCCAGCCCTGTCTGGCAGGCGTGGCTGGCGGTCCCTGATGGTCCGGCTGGACACAGACACCATCTCTGGGAGGAAGCAGATTATTGGCTTTGACCAGCTTATGAACCTGGTGTTTCTTCCCCCTGGCCTCCTTATAGGGACATGGAGGGTATGAATGGCCTGACAAGATACATTTACATGCATTTTAATTAACAGAAAAATACATTTAAACTATTTTTTTTCTCTTTGATCTGTGCAGGGAGATTCCACCATTGCCTTTGTCATCGCCAACTTTCACTTCCACCGCTTGGTGGAGAGGAGTCTTCTGAGTTCTCCTTTCTGGTAACTGAACCACATGTCTGTTATTACAATCTTCAGTTGTTCTGCACCCGATTCAGCGGTTCTTTCTCTAAACATCGGTCCCTGTCCCCAGCCACAGTTCTATGCTGCAGGATGGGATTGGGGTTAGTGGATTGGGCTGAGTTAAATGAATCCTGAGTCCTTCCTGGTTCCTGGCTCCAGGTCGTACTCTGTGCTGGAGGAGCCACACCTCATGGATGAGGAGCCCAGCTGTGATCTCCATGGTTTCAGGCTCCACATCGTGCTGCACAATACTGTGACTCAGATCATGCTGGGATGCTTCCCACACCTCTCCTGTCAGAAAGGTAAACAAGCTACGCTGAGCTACCCCAAGAAGAAGAATGATCTGAGTGTTGATGCTGAGATGAAATGGAGAGAGACATGAGATTCATCCTCTGCTGTTTGATAACAGGACTGGATATTGATCAGGACTGATGTTGTGACGTACAGCAACTTTCTTTGCTATTTTTTTACCAGGTCAGATCCATGGCAGATATGTTTATCTGACCGCCATCAGGAAGAACGAGTTATCCCAGCACACCCCTCTGTCTGGGAAGGTCAGGCTGCCCTGGAGGTGGGGACCCCTGGGGGGGACTGTGGAGGTAAGCTGCCCTGGAGGTGGGGACCCCTGGAGGGGACTGTGGAGGTGAGCTACCCTGGAGGGTGGGGGGAATCTGTAGGGGAGTGTGGAGGTGAAATGCCCTGGAGGTGGGTGGGCTGATGTGGAGGTGGGCTGATGTGGAGGTGAGCTGATGTGGAGGTGAGCTGATGTGGAGGTGAGCTGATGTGGAGGTGAGCTGATGTGGAGGTGAGCTGATGTGGAGGTGAGCTGATGTGGAGGTGAGCTGATGTGGAGGTGAGCTGATGTGGAGGTGGGCTTTTAACCTGGAGAAGAACAGGCTGAGAATGTCCTCCTGTGGTTCTTTCCCTGTAGAACTGCTGCATCATGAACCTGACTCTGCTGGATGAGGCTCAACACCTCGTCTGGTGCGTCAGCACCCCCGTCTCCATGGTGATGTCCTGCGGTAAGAAGACCTCCAGGAACTACAAGGGGGATCACTTCCTGATCCACTACCAGGAGCAGGAGGGGAAGGTGAAGATGAACCTGGTGTGGTTGGAGGAGCAGCAGCAGTTGTTCCTGATTGGTCTGACCGTGGCCGTGACTCTGGCTAAGGTCAACAGGCACTTTGAAACAGACAATATTGGCTGACCAATGACCATGCAGGCTCAGTTGAACACGGCGGGAAGAGACTTTTGTCTTCGTGTGCACTAGTTTGGCACAGTTCGTTTGTCGTTTTGAACATTGCAAAAGTTGTTTGAGTGTATTATTATATACACATGTGTTTACTTTGTTCTTGTTGAAAGATTTGTCTTTGTTAATATAATTATTCCTGTTTGTTGCCACACTGGATGGTTAAACTAAACCGTGATGTGCCTGAAGTTGTGACTGATGACTTTATACACTGGTGCACATGGAGCCTTAAGGACTGTTATGATGTTTAAGGATGGGATTGAGGTTCTTTTCCAGACATAATCCTGTTTTATTCTATAAATGTTCTTGATGGAACAGACCCCAGATCACTTGGTTCTTCAGATCACATGACCTCTGTTACTGCTGCTCTGCACACGATGCTGCATCCATCTGCCTTTACATTCAGTCACTTATCCTTACATCGCTCTTATCCAGAGTGACTTACAGTAAGTACAGGGACATTGCCCCCTGAGGACAGTAGGGTGAAGTGCCTTGCCCTCAGACACATCATGATGACACAGCCGGGGTTCAAACCGGGTACCTTCTGATTGCTAGCCTGACACCCTAACCACTCAGCCACCTGACTCCAGGTAGAGATCCCTCTAAACCAACACAGCTGTCTTAACAGGCTGAGATATACCTGCTGAACAATGTAGCTTATGTAACACATACCTGGACGCTAGGCAACAATACCCCTGCTTCCTCTTCAGGGGCCACAGCATCCGGTTCCAGATTCACTGATTGGTCACACTCAGTCACCTGATCTTCAACACTGTTCTCTGGTTGGTCAGCAGCAAACCCATGGCTGTTGTCCTTAATGATGTCCTCTTTGGCTGATGCATCGTTCCCAGCAGGTAGCACTGAGGGCTGGGGGAGAGGTGTGGGGGGTAGGGGGGCAGGCCCTTTAGGACTCTCAGGGAGAGGTGTGGGGGGCAGGGGGGTACTGGGGTCTGGATCAGTCAGGTCAGGGGGGGCGTCTATGGGGCAGTTGGTGTCCTGGAGGTCAGACATGCTGATCTGGGGGAGGCAGAGAGGAGGAGGGGGGTCCTGGAGTCAGACTAGGCTAAACATTTCAAACACGTTGAAATAAATTCATAATGAGTATTCCTGATACAATAAAACCTTCAGAATACATAAAGAGATGGATTTGATTCAATAAGGTCTACAGCTCAGTCTCTCAGGGCAGGTCTGAAGTCTGGCAACACCCTGAAGGACATCGTCCCAGTTCACAAACACTTTAACACCATCACTGAATGGAGAACACATCTTTAGTGTGTTTATATCTGCAGTGGACAGCTTCCTAGTGACCAGGCCATCTGTCCTCACTGTCCCCCTACACAGAATGACACCAACTCACTTCACACCAACTTTAATCATGTTTTACAGACACAAATATAGTCGAGATATTGAATGAACAAGTAGATCATATGTCATGGCTAATCCAGAGACTATTAATTCCCCTTCGGTGAAGCGAGTTGTTTGGCAACAAACTCCGTCACGGTGAAACCAGTGATCAGATACCGGCTGGAGTTATAATCATCCTCACTACAGGAAGCTGAATATCACTAAACCTCATGCAGGAGAACCCGAACAGCGTCATGATTCACAGCGCTATATGAGCAGTTTAGTTATGGATGCTGTAAGCTGCTTTGCTCGTATTAAAATCACTTCTTCTCACCCGCTTCACGGACAGATCCGCTGTTCTTCCGCTCAGCCACGTCTGCAGGGCGGTGCAGCGCAGCGGCACAGTGACGTCATCCGCGGCGACGTCATCCACAGCAACGTCATCCGCAGCGACGTCATCCACAATGACGTCATATAGACGGAGGCCAAATCCAAATGTGTTAGTTGTGATGTTAAGTTGCTATAAATAATATATAGCAGTAATGTTTGTAGAAATTAAACATGTGATCCCTGGTTTAAGAACCTCCCGGTGGAAAACTGCTCCTGGATATTTTGCTGATCCATAGGTGAAATACCCAGGGGGGAAGAGAGGGGGCACCCCCCATGTTTAAGGAACTAAACATATATTTAGAAAATACATGGGACTATATATGTTATCTCAAAATCCATATTGTAGCATTCTATCACTGATGATCCTTGCTCCCTGAAACTAACCAGACACCATATCACTTAAATCCAGATGGATTTTTTGTTGTTTTGACCTCATGAACCCATCAGTCTCTCTCAATGTTAATATAATCATCCTACCTCCAACAAAGTAACACCTAGTTCAATCTTACCTTCCAGAGAAAGTTAGTGACTTCAAAAAGATCAGACACAGATGCCAACAGTTAAAACAAATTGTATCAATATAAGTTTATTATATGATATATATATATTTGTATTAAAATGATATGTATGAGAGCAAAGATAACTGTACAGACTGTATTCACAGTTTTATATATAAAACAATACAATATGTTCCCATTTCAATTACCAATAAAGACAGACAGTACAGAAAGCCTACATACTTATAAAATCACATTGGTACACAAATGAAATATTAGGTGTAATAAAAAATATATTTAAATCATGCTTCAGAAAAACTTTGAATTGCCCATTCAGTCGCACAATCATTACAAAATATAAAACTGCATAGTTCCATAAAAACAAACACTACTCAACTCAATGGTAGATGTCGTTGTGTACTGTTGTGCAACACAGCTACAGTATGTGTATGTGTGCATGTGTGTGTTTGTACGTTTCTGTGTGTGTGTGTGCATGCGTTATCATCTTTAAGACCAAGACTGGCTATTTCAGCCATGTGTCTCTAGGTTTGGCCTCTCTAACTCCTCCCTTGATATCAGAGCAGTTAAATCCATGGTTTTGCTGATGTCTTTTGGCTGTGCTTGTGGTATTAAAGTGCAGAGTCACGCATGCCGCCCTACCAAATAAACAGAGACTATTTGTTCACTAAAGGTCGATTAGACAAATAAAATATAGAAACTTAAAAGCGATTTCCCTGTTTAACACAATCTCTCCCACGTCAGTATATACCATCCAATAACATTGCAATGCCACTTTAACATGATCCTATACAACACAGTCCAACAATAATAATATACTTGACATGCTTGATACAAGACAAGCAGTCCATCCCTATACATGTCATTACCTCTACACTCTTACCACATGAAAGTGCCCATCTGTTGTCCACTGTAATGCCCACACGCTTCACATTAACCTGGGCTCCACACCTCTGACCACACTTCTGACTGGAGGGCTCTCGTGTGTGTGTTGTGTTTTAATACGTGTGTGTGTGTGTGTGTGTGTGTGTGTGTGTGGGGAGAAACAGGCCGTCATCCGCTGCATTAAAAGCTGCATGCTGGTCTTGCATGCTGCATGCTGCATTCTGCAGACTTCCTCATGAGACCATTAAGTGCAAGAGAAAGA
>CM059301.1:777500-805000 GCA_030340665.1 Neosalanx taihuensis | reverse complement strand
TGTGTGTGTTAGGTGTTTGTATATTATGTGTCAAGAGAACATGGGACAAGCACC
The DNA here is from genome assembly GCA_030340665.1 of Neosalanx taihuensis. NCBI lineage: Eukaryota > Metazoa > Chordata > Actinopteri > Osmeriformes > Salangidae > Neosalanx > Neosalanx taihuensis. Next base: position 804,946 of record CM059301.1, on the reverse strand, counting down.
AGCATGTCTTTGGTGGGCTGGAGTCAGGGCACACATATGCACACACACATGCACATGCACAAACACATGTACACACACACACGCACACAAACACACACACATGTGCACACACACACATGCGCACACACACAGACTTACTGTTTCCCATGTTTGTCGTCAGTGGGTAGTCATACATCAACATGGCTCCACAGGCCAGAGCTTTGAGGAGAGACAACAACAAGCATTTAGACACACACACACACACACACACACACACACACACCAGGTGATATATCCTTTGAGAATCGTTGAGAAAAAACGTGCTGAAAAGTAAAGTGCTCAAAGTAGAGGGTGAGCCCGTTAACCATGGTAGTCAGCTGTGTGTCTCTGGATCTGGAATGGCAGGTGACAAATCAGACTAGCAGGATATTATTCTGGCAAATCTCCTCTCAGCCCTTTTTGTCTGTCTGTCTGTCTGTCCTGTCTGTCTCCAGTCTGCCTGCCTGTCTGTCTGTCTCCTGACTGGTCTGAAAACCATCTAAGATGAAGATAAGATAAGATAAACCTTTATTAGTCCGCAGGGAGGGAAATTGTAGTTCACAACATCAGCAGGGTAAAGTACAGCACACAGAGTTGCAGGATGAATAACAAGAAAGGGGACACGATATAGTACAATATAAAAAATTATAATAGAATACAATATAAAAGTCAAGTATGAGGTTAAATGAAATGGTTCCTGTCTCGAATGTAAAGTGAGAGACGTATAGACAAGTTTTTGCTAGTAAATAAGTGTAAGTGTAAGAGTATTGCACATTGTCTAGTGGTCCCCCCCCCCCCCCCCCCCCCCCCCCCCCCCCCCCCCCCCAAGAGCACCAGAGCCCAACACAAGCTCTTCCCCTGTCTGGCTCCTCAATGGTGGAATCAATTCCCCACCTCCATCAGAAACACAGACTGTCTCCCCACCTTCAAGAAAAGGCTCAAGACTCACTTGTCCTGGGAGTTCAACAATACAGAGGAAGAACTGCTGGATCTAACACCAGCCTCTCCCCCAGGGTCATGAAGACTCCTACTGGGGGACCCTGTTGTCTTTTGACGGTCCTAAACCTGCAGAGGTTTGTGGTCCTCCCAGTCAGGTGCACTGCTGCTGCTGTTGCTGTTGCTGCTTTGTTGTTCGCTTCCTACAGGTGCTCTACAGGTTGGCTAAAATCTTATAGTTCTTCCCTTGGCACTTAATGGTTTCTCACAATGTATGTTTCATAATCTATAAGCCTGCCATGTTTTTGTCTATCACGTTGTTATGGTCAGTGACTGATGCTCTTTTGTAAAGCTTCTCTCTTGTAAGTCGCTTTGGATAAAAGCGTCTGCTAAATGAATAAATGGACAAATGTCTCCTAACTGTCTGCCTGCTGCCTGTTGATCTGGGTCTCAACACGATCTACCCTAACCCCTAACACCGTAAGGTTTTATAGTAACACAATATTAAGGTCAAGGTGCATACAAGGCACACACACACATGACAAAGCTGTCTAATTCTTCTGTCAATTCTGTTTGAAATAAAAACGTATAACGTTTCTAAGATTACTCCAGTGTGTATAACTGTGCCTGCCCAGATGTGACTAAGTGATTTTGCGTGTTTGTGTGTGTGTGTGTGTACACTGAGGAATAAACACAACATTAATACACGATAATCATCTATATGGATGGCTTCTTCAAGGGAGGGAGTAGGAGTGCGTTTGTGTCATTTCATTTTCAACTCGGAAACCCTATGCTAAACCTGCACACACGCACACACACACATACACACGAGCACACACACACAAACACATACACACGTACAAGCACACACACACGCACACACCCCCACCCGCACACACAAGCACACGCACGCACACACATGCGCACAACACACACAAGCGCATATCTCAGGTTGAGTGACCAATTCGAGACTATAACTGGTATAGGTCAGAAAGGACCGGACTGCAGTATCCAGCCAATAGCTTGAGGTGTATTCTGACATGTAGTTCAGCCAATGACAAAGGTGCATCCTGGTATGAAATACAGCCAATAGTAAAGAGCTAATATTTGAGCCAATAGCCATTGTGTTCTGCAGTTACTGATAAAAGTGTTAATAAAGTATCCTTCATGTGTGTAGCATGTTGACTATCAGGGTTAAGAGGAAAGCAGTGTGCTGTGTGTGTGTGTGTGTGTGTGTGTGTACTGTGTGCTGTGTACTGTGTCCTGTGTGTGTGTGTGCGTTGTGTGTGTGTGCGTGCCCTGCTCACCATCATAGTGTACCTAACAGGACCAGCCTAGTTCTTTGCTCTCAGGCACATGCTAACCTTTAAATGTTCAAATTCCTGAGTTGACATTGAGAAATGTGGTCTTCAAAGAGCTCTGAGTTCTACTGTCATGTCTGGATGGATCCTCCTCTACACTGGAGGAGCAGAGAGAATCAGTCATCCTACAGTCAAGGCCCCTAGATATTGGCACCATCGCACATTACTTAAACAGAAAATGGTTGAAATTAAAGCATATCTGGATGTCCACATATATTATCTGGCTGTGCATTAACAAATACATTTGAATCATTTACCAACATTACAGGAAGAAATGCTAAAATGGTCTGGACAAGCTTATTGCCACTATTTAGAATGAAATACTTACATTCCAAAGTATATTATTATTGTCGTTTACTTTGGAATTGACCACTTCTGAGTATTGTGTGTAGATGTGTGAAGCAATAAGCACGAACAAGCAAACAACCACAGCAGAGGACAGGATTACCAAACAGGCACAATCTAAAGTCCATCTTCAGAGAAGTTGATCTTTTACTGCAGAATGTTTAAGACCCAAGACACTCTAGTGAACCGCTGTCAGAGACAAGATGATGGACGCTTTCAGGAAAGGTTTTGAAGAAGGTTCAGTCAAAGAGCTTTCAATACAAGAAGGAGGCTTTTGCTGAGAGAAAGCAAAAAAATGCTAAACACAACACCAACATGCCAACATGGAGCACTTTCAGCAAGATAAGAAAACCCTTTATCAAGGTGGCTCTGCTCTCTCTCTCTGCTCTCTCTACTAAGCTCTGCTCTCTCTCTCTCTGCACTCTCTGCTCTCTCACTAGCTCTGCTCTCTCTCTGCTCTCTCTGCTCTCTCTGCTCTCTCTACTAAGCTCTGCTCTCTCTCTGCTCTCTCTGCTCTCTCTGCTCTCTCTCTGCTCTCTCTGCTCTCTCTCTGCTCTCTCTCTGCTCTCTCTCTGCTCTCTCTCTGCTCTCTCTCTTCCGTCAGAACAAGAACCTTGTAAAAGAAATGGCTCCCAGGAATGGTTGAAGATGCTGAAGTGAAGTGGTTAACAATGAGTCCAGATCTAAATCCCACTGAACTGCAGTTAGAAAGATCTCATCTTATCTGGGAGGTCCGGAGCAGTTTGAATAGCAGAGTGATGTGCTGAGCTGAGGATTATGGCTATTCTGACCACATTTTATGATACCAAATATAAGTCTGGGAGTGTCGATCGTTTCTCAATACCAAGTTCATGTCCATTTTCTGGATCATATTTTGGGTCATGTGTGTTTAAATTGGAGAGAGGTTGTCTCAAGAGTGGTTTGCAAAATATTTTCCTTTCAGGTCACAAAAATGTCTGTGTACTTGTCTCCAAACCCATTCAGCAAACACTTACAACTCCCTCCCTCCCTCCCCCCCCCCCCCCCTCCTTTCTTTTCCTTGCTCTCCAGTTCCACTCTCTTCTTACACACTCAACCTCCTCTCCCCATCTCCCTTTCTCAATCCTGAGTCTCACCGTCTCTCTTTCCCTCCCTCCCTCCCTCCCCTCCCTCCTCCTGTTTCCATTCGAAAACGACCCAAGTACCAAATGACTTGACTGAAGGGAAAATACTGTGGCTCAATGTTGCTGGCTATGAATTTCAGTAACACAGAGAGAGCTGGTTCAGCAAAAACATCTCTTTGACCAAACACACGAGCACAGAGTAACACTGCCTAGAGATGATGACATCACCAATGAGACCAGAGACTTCCAGACTTCCAGACAGAAACCCAAGTCTTTCAATACTGACACCCATTCTAGAACAACCTCACTGCAACCATTCCATCCTCATGCTTCGACCACACTGCAACCATTCCATCATCATGCTTCTACCACACTGGCAACCATTCCATCCTCATGCTTCGACCACACTGCAACCATTCCATCATCATGCTTCGACCACACTGCAACCATTCCATCATCATGCTTCAACCACACTGCAACCATTCCATCATCATGCTTCAACCTCACTGCAACCATTCCATCACCATGCTTCAACCACACTGCAACCATTCCATCATCATGCTTTTGTGCATTTATCCAAGAGGCTTGGATAAATTATCATGTACAGACTATACAATTACAATTATACATCATCATGCTTTGACCCCACTACAGCCATTCATCCTCCATGAATAGGCCATGCTGTACCCAGGCCAGACTGAGAGGAGGAGGAGTCTCAGTCTTAGGAGGAACAGGAGGAGGGGAGGAGGGGCCGGACATGGGGGGGGGGGGGGAGAAACAGGATCCAATAGCGTGTGGACACACACGCATGCACACATAAACACACACACACACACACACATACGTAAACACATACTGGATGGGCTACAGGCACATCTAAACCACACTGGTTTAGAACAGAGAAGCTTTGAGGCTTTCCAGACTTCTGAAGAGACCCTGAGAGAGACCCTTGAGAGAGACACTGAGAGAGACACTGAGAGAGACACTGAGAGAGACACTGAGAGAGACACTGAGAGAGACACTGAGAGAGACACTGAGAGACACACTGAGAGAGACACTGAGAGAGACACTGAGAGAGACAACACTGAGAGAGACACTGAGAGAGACAATGAGAGAGACACTGAGAGAGACACGGGAGAGAGACACTGAGAGAGACACTGAGAGAGACACACTGAGAGAGACCCTGAGAGAGACACTGAGAGAGACACACTGAGAGAGACCCTGAGAGAGACACACTGAGAGAGACAATGAGAGAGACACTGAGAGAGACACTGAGAGACACACTGAGAGAGACACTGAGAGAGACACTGAGAGAGACACACTGAGAGAGACTGAGAGAGACACTGAGAGAGACACTGAGAGAGACACTGAGAGAGACACTGAGAGAGACACTGAGAGAGACTGAGAGAGACACTGAGAGAGACACTGAGAGAGACACTGAGAGAGACTGAGAGAGACACTGAGAGAGACACTGAGAGAGACTGAGAGAGACACTGAGAGAGACACTGAGAGAGACTGAGAGAGACACTGAGGAGAGACACTGAGAGAGACAATGAGAGAGACTGAGAGAGGACACTGAGAGAGACACTGAGAGAGACTGAGAGAGACACTGAGAGAGACACTGAGAGAGACAATGAGAGAGACACTGAGAGAGACACTGAGAGAGACACACTGAGAGAGACACTGAGAGACACACTGAGAGAGACTGAGAGAGACACTGAGAGAGACACTGAGAGAGACACTGAGAGAGACTGAGAGAGACACTGAGAGAGACACTGAGAGAGGACACTGAGAGAGACTGAGAGAGACAATGAGAGAGACACTGAGAGGAGACACTGAGAGAGACACTGAGAGAGACACACTGAGAGAGACACTGAGAGAGACACTGAGAAAGACACTGAGAGAGACACTGAGAGAGACACACTGAGAGAGACACTGAGAGAGACACTGAGAGGAGACACTGAGAGAGACACTGAGAGAGACACTGAGAGAGACACTGAGAGAGGACACTGAGAGAGACACTGAGAAAGACACTGAGAGAGACACTGAGAGAGACACTGAGAGAGGACACTGAGAGAGACAATGAGAGAGACACTGAGAGAGACACTGAGAAAGACACTGAGAGAGACTGCCAAAGAGATCCAGTAGGTGAAGGATAGACAGACAGAGACATGGATAGAAAAAAAATGGATAGAGAGCGAGCAAGTGAGAGAGGCAGAGAGACAGAGAGGGAGAGAGAGAGAGACGAGAGAGCGAGTGCCAGAGACAGGAGGGAGAGGGAGAGAGAGAGAGAGAGAGAGAGAGAGAGAGAGAGAGAGAGAGAGAGAGAGAGAGAGAGAGAGCGAGTGCCAGAGACAGAGAGGGAGAGAGAGAGAGAGAGAGAGAGAGAGAGAGAGAGAGAGAGAGAGAGAGAGAGAGAGAGAAGAGGAAGTCCTCAAAGGTTAGGTCTGACTGTTATTATTTCTACCCAGTGTGAAGTGTTGGGGCTGGGGGCTGGGGGGGGTGTTACTGCAGGGGGGCTGTGGTTTCCTGTCCCTCTTCCTACCTGCCTGCTCCCCTCTCCTCCCTCCCCCCCTCCCCACTCCCCCCTAAAGAATGACAGAGCAAGAGGAGAAGAGAGAGAGGGAGAAGAGAGAGAGAGGATGGGAGAGAGGCGGTGAAGAGAGAGAGGAGGAGAGAGAGAGAGGAGGAGAGAGAGAGCAGTGAAGAGAGAGAGGAGGAGAGAGAGAGAGGAGGAGAGAGAGAGCGGTGAAGAGAGAGAGAGCGGTGAAGAGAGAGAGAGCGGTGAAGAGAGAGAGGAGGAGAGAGAGAGAGGAGGAGAGAGAGAGCGGTGAAGAGAGAGAGAGCGGTGAAGAGAGAGAGAGCGGTGAAGAGAGAGAGGAGGAGAGAGAGAGAGGAGGAGAGAGAGAGCGGTGAAGAGAGAGAGAGCGGTGAAGAGAGAGAGAGCGGTGAAGAGAGAGAGGAGGAGAGAGAGAGAGGAGGAGAGAGAGAGCGGTGAAGAGAGAGAGGAGGAGAGAGAGAGAGGAGGAGAGAGAGAGCGGTGAAGAGAGAGAGAGCGGTGAAGAGAGAGAGAGCGGTGAGTACAATGGAAAAGGGAATTGAGAGGAAGAAGGAAGAAAACCTTGTAGCAGCTCAAACCAAAATGTGACTAAATCAAAGATAGAGAACTGGAAAGAGAGAAGAACAAGATGTGGGAGCTTCAAGTCTCACGCATCCACTGCAAGACTGCAGGAGACCTTTTTAACCCTTTATTCAACCATTTCACTGCCTCTCACACAGCTTGTATTTCTGACATGCTGGTGCTGATAACTGGTGCCACAATACAGTCAGAAACGCCAGGTATCCAGCCAATCAGAAACACCAGGTATCCAGCCAATCAGAAACACCAGGTATCCAGCCAATCAGAAACACCAGGTATCCAGCCAATCAGAAACGCCAGGAATCCAGCCAATCAGAAACACCAGGTATCCAGCCAATCAGAAACACCAGGTATCCAGCCAATCAGAAACGCCAGTATCCAGCCAATCAGAAACGCCAGGTATCCAGCCAATCAGAAACGCCAGGTATCCAGCCAATCAGAAACGCCAGGTATCCAGCCAATCAGAAACACCAGCATCTTCCAGTGATCTACCAGTGATCTTCCTAACTGGAGCTGACCAAACATCTGGCCAGCTCTAGATAACAACGCAGAACAGTGAGTACTAGTTAGCTCTAACTAAACCTGCTGTAGCCTGGCAACCATTACCAAAGTGTGATGACATATTTAATCAGCATAGATAAGATAGAGGAGCAGAGGACTTCTTGTATTCTTGCAGAAACTGGCCTTATCTTGAGCTTCTATGGACTAACAAAGGGGTTTGCTTGAGTGTACAGTTGAGTAAGATCCACCTGGTAAGATAATGTGTCAATGTCTTCACACAGACACAAGTACATCCATGAGTTTAATATTTAGCCCCGGTGTTCTCTAGGCCATGCCCTTTAAGCAGTGTGTGTGTGTGTGTGTGTGTGTGTGGTGTGTGTGTGTGTGTGTGTGTGTGTGTGTGTGTGTGTGTGTGTGTGGTGTGTGTGGTGTGTGTGTGTGTGTGTGTGTGTGTATTGTTCCGGTAGATAACATCAGCTTGTTGATTCAGGAAAAGAGGCGTATGGGGTGGGTGGAGTGTCTGGGTGTAGGCTGTGTGTGAGAGACACACAGAGGTCGCCCTCCTAACCCTCCTGTCCACCCTTCCTCCCCCCTCCTGTCCACCCTTCCTCCCCCCTCCTCTCCACCCTTCCTCCCCCCTCCTCTCCACCCTTCCTCTCCCCTCCTCTCCACCCCTCCCCCCCCCCTCCCCCCCCCCCCCCCCCTCCTGGCTCCAAACAGGATAAAGGATTCATGTGCCAAGTGGAATGTGTGACGCAGGCCACAGCCTTGAAACAAAGCACAGGAAACTCAGGACAAGGGAGGAGGGGGGAGGAGGGGGGAGGAGGGGGGAGGAGGGGGGAGGTAGAATGAGTGCCAGAATGGGTTCAAGCTGTCTACCAGTGTTACAGTAGACAGACAGTACAGAGGATGGAACACACACACCTCTGGTTATCATGATCATCACGATAACCTATAACCCAACAATGGCAACTGTGGAAAAGCTGTTTTAAGTCTATTTTAATCTACCAGTCCTATAGTATAGTATAACATAATATCGTATAGTATAAGTAAATGTATAGTATAAGTAAAGTAAAGTAAATAAAGCTAAATGAATTAGTGTAACATCTCCAGTCCATAGTGTGGTTTTTATAGGCTAGTTGATACTATGTGCAATCATATTTTATAGTTCATATAGCAGAGTTCCCTAATGAAGTTCTCAGAGTTTCGCCTATTAAGGAGCCAATCACAGCCTACTGAAGGTTTTCTTCTGATCTGTCAGTGATCAAACAAGTTACTAATGACCTGTGGTCCTGTAACATGCTGACAAACATGAACATGACTGTTGAGTGACAGTATGAGTCCTCTACACAAACACACACACACACACACACACACACTGTTCTGAGTGACAGTATGAGTCCTCTCCACAAACACACACAAACACACACACACACACACACACACGAGGTAACATAAGCTACTGTAACAGTCTCTCTTCTGTCTCGTCTCGTCAAGTTCTTTAAAAAAAATACCGTCAATATTATAATATAAAAATCAATACAAATCAATGAAGTAGGCTACTTCAAGTTAAATTAATTATTCATGTGTCAATATTCTTTTTTTTTATAAAGCGAACACAATCAAAATGGAAGCTCTATATGCTGCCAGTGTCCTTATAGAGAAGCAAAAACAAAACTTACTTTACAGAAGAAATGCGGAATATTTTGGGGTATTTCCTTAGTTTAAACCTTGCGCGGGGTCAGAAGCTGCAGCAGTGCCACTGACATCAGAAAACACACCGTCTGAATGATATCGAGGGTTTGGCAACTCGACAAAACTTCCCCAAGTTACGAAACTGCGCTGCTTTTTCTCTGTTGCTCTTTAAAGTGAAGAGTGTGTGTGTGTGTGTGAGTCACATGATCAATTGGTGGGAAGAGTCTAAGGAGGGGCAGCTTCTCTGGGCGGGACTGGGCGGCTTGCGGGAGGCGAGGGTGGGGTCACACTGTGTACAGCAGCATGTTTATGTGTGTGTGTGTACAGCAGTGTGTGTGTGCGTGTACAGCAGTGTGTGTGTGTATGTGTGTGTGTGTACAGCAGTATGTGTGTGTGTGTACAGCAGTATGTGTGTGTGTACAGCAGTATGTGTGTGTGTATACAGCAGTATGTGTGTGTGTGTATACAGCAGTGTGTGTGTGTGTGTGTGTGTGTGTGTGTGTGTGTGTGTGTGCTGTATAAGGAAACGGAACTGCAGAGAGGGAAGATGAAACCAAGGGCGTGACGGAGGGAGCTGCAGAAGCAGCAGGACCTCTCACACCATACATGGAGCTAAAGATCCATGACAACAGATCCACACTGGACAGGGATGTGGACAGGGATGTGGACAGGGATGTGGACAGGGATGTGGACAGGGATGTGGACAGGGATGTGGACAGGGAGATCCACACTGGACAGGGATGTGGACAGGGATGTGGACAGGGATGTGGACAGGGAGATCCACACTGGACAGGGATGTGGACAGGGATGTGGACAGGGAGATCCACACTGGACAGGGATGTGGACAGGGATGTGGACAGGGATGTGGACAGGGAGATCCACACTGGACAGGGATGTGGACAGGGATGTGGACAGGGATGTGGACAGGGATGTGGACAGGGATGTGAAAAGCAAAGCAACACATCAGACCAGCATGTTTAAAAGTCATTTAGTCACACATGCACACACACCAAGACACGCACACACACACCAAGACACGCACACACACACACCATCACACACACACACACCATCACACATACACACAAGTCATACACTAAACATTGCTGATGCTAACACACATCTATCCAGTTACTTTATTGACACTAGTAGACATTTACCCAGCCGGTAACGCAGCCACATAAACCTCCTGGTTTCCTGCCATCTCAGTGTTCAGAAGATGATTTAACCCATGTACACACACACACACAAACACACACACACAAACAAACACACAAACAAACACACACACACACACCCCTAGGGAGTGTTGAAGACAGCAGAATCCTTGTCCTTATCAAGTGCTCCAGTCTTTTCAAGATCGGCTGACACACAAGCATTTCTAGGTTTGGTTAAAAGTAGGTAGATATTAGTATTTGTGTGAGTTAGTCAGGTTTAGGGTTAGTTAGTAGGTTGAAGGTTAGTTAGTAGGGTTAGGGTTAGTTAGTAGGTTGAAGGTTAGCTAAAGGTATGTTGTTTCATATTCCATCTCAGGCAGTATCTCTGTCATCAGTAGAAGGCCTCCAGGAATGGGCTGTATGTTATATGCAAATCAGAAAATCCTTCCCTGAGGGAGAAACTGAAAAAAGGAGGCGTGTTAAGCGTGTTAAGTGTGCTAAGTGTGTATGTGTGTGTGTGTGTGTGTGTGTGTTTGTACCATACTGGTTAAGCTGAAAGTACAACACCTTGACTTTGTTTCTTGTATTAATCTCTTGATGGGCACAGCAGGATGTTTACTGCAGGAAATCAAGGACAAATACAGGGGGACAGGAAGTGTACAGGAAGAGGAGGACAGGAAAGGAGAGAGGGGAGGAGAAAGGGGGAGTACATGCGGGTGGGTGGGGAGAGGGGGAGAGAGAAAAGGGGAGAGGAGGGAGTTCAATCAAAGTATCTCTGACACGGGAGAGGCTGTGATAACTGTCAATAAATACAGTTTTACAATCCGGTCAATTCAAAAACTTCTGAAGTGTTTATATAATATTGTATCTAATATTTATCATCCATATGAGCCAATTTCATGTAACATTATTCATCAGATGACCTGTTTATTCTGGCTGAAGTGCAGGAGCATTCTAGTTAAATGTAGTTCTTTAGACGCTCTTATCCAGAGTGACTTACAGCACAGTACAGGGACATTCCTCCTGAGGGAAGTAGGGTGAAGTGCCTTGCCCAAAGGACACAGTCCTGTTGGCACAGCCAGGGTTCGAACCGGGTACCTTCTGATTATTTGCCTGACTCCTTAACCACACAGCCACACGATACTTGGAAGTATTTCTACACTCTAAAAGTTAAAGTAAATGGATGAAGGTAAAAGCTTCGGTTTAGGGTTGTCAGATGGCTCAACAGGTTAAGGTGTTGGCCTCATGATCCGAAGGTTGTGAGATCGAGTCCTGGCTGTGGCTATATGATGTTGTGTCCTTGGGAAAGGCACTTCACCCTACTTGCCTCAGGGAGAATGTCCCTGTACTTACTGTAAGTTGTTTTGGATAAAAACGTCTGATAAATAAATAAATGTAAATGTGTAGTTTAATGGAGGGCTTGTGGAGGCGTGGCCACCATGAAGAAGCTACAGGTGTGAAGATGACTGACATGCAAACACAGGTATGCAGAAGCTGCCAACTTCAATCTAGAAAGGCCTGTCAAGCAAGTGCACTTTGATTACCCTTTAACTAGAAGACTACTATTACCATGAGGCATTTCAAAGAACTTCTATAGAAACGATCAAAACTTGTCTGGAAAACAAACAGGATCCAAATGTAATTAAATTTAATGAGTATTTCTTGTCCCGATCTCGGAAAGCTGATTCTCCTGCTCCTCCCCAAACACACACAGGTGCTTCTGTCAGTCTTATCACCTGGGGGTGGAGAGACTCTAGTGGGCTTATTTGTCCAGAACATTTGAACTAAATGATTGATTGGAGTTCTGGGGAATATGGAAGCCAAATAAAAACCCTTTAGTCTGTGGGCCCAGGTCAGAAATTCCACTTGTCAGAACCATCTAAGGAAACCAAAGCTAGTTATGATTTTTGAATTGGTGTACAGATTATATTTTGATGTGACAACCAGGGGCATCGTTAGCCCTGTTTTAAGGGGGCTGAAGCCCTCCTAAAACGTTCTTCATTACCCCCAAATAATTATTGGGATTTTTTTTTTTAACTATTGTTTTACACATGGACAAGTTATTTCTAACATGCTACAAGCAAAGACACCGAGAAAAATCACACACTTTCTAATTGAACCAATCTATGAACTGTCTGAAACAATGGATATCCGCAGCACCCAAATGAGTCCCAAAACATTTGACATCCACATCCGTAGGGGCTAAGCCCCGCCTTTCTTTCAAACCTAGTAACGCCCCTGGTGACAACCATTGCAGACTGGCAGCTTATTGGTAGTTATCATCTCTCAATCGTTGTTTCCACATGGGGCTGGAATGACCAACACACCACAAATCCATGTGTTAAATGCTTCATTCTTACCAGTAGTATTTCTACCATAGTCTAGTATTCATCACTGTTACCCGCATCAGAGTCCTCGAGGTCTACAGCCTCTTCCTATTCCTCAACATCAGCAGGCTGGATGCTGAAGGTTCCCAACTTCAGTCAGTGCATTTCAGACTACTGGCAAAACAGGTGCAGGCTGGGAGTTTGAACGACCAATTACACTTGCAGGACAGCGCCTCCATCCACAGCTCCTGGGACTGGAACACAGGGCTGCTGTTACAGACAGCACCTCCATCCACAGCTCCTGGGACTGGAACACAGGGCTGCTGTTACAGACAGCACCTCCATCCACAGCTCCTGGGACTGGAACACAGGGCTGCTGTTACAGACAGCGCCTCCATCCACAGCCCCTGGGACTGGAACACAGGGCTGCTGTTACAGACAGCACCTCCATCCACAGCTCCTGGGACTGGAACACAGGGCTGCTGTTACAGACAGCACCTCCATCCACAGCTCCTGGGACTGGAACACAGGGCTGCTGTTACAGACAGCACCTCCATCCACAGCTCCTGGGACTGGAACACAGGGCTGCTGTTACAGACAGCACCTCCATCCACAGCTCCTGGGACTGGAACACAGGGCTGCTGTTACAGACAGCACCTCCAAACAGCAGACGTGGAGGCTGTACATGAAGAGGCAGTGTTCACATGGTGGAAGCTGTCTAGGCTCCATCTCTCCACGTCTGCCACAGTGTGTGTGTGTGTGTGGGGTTAGTGTGTGTGTGGGTGGGGTTAGTGTGTGTGTGTGGGGTTAGTGTGTGTGTGGGTGGGGTCAGTGTGTGTGTGGGTGGGGTTAGTGTGTGTGTGGGTGGGGTTAGTGTGTGTGTGTGGGGTTAGTGTGGGTGGGGTCAGTGTGTGTGGGGTCAGTGTGTGTGTGGGTGGGGTTAGTGTGTGTGGGTGGGGTTAGTGTGGGTGGGGTCAGTGTGTGTGTGGGTGGGGTTAGTGTGTGTGTGGGGTTAGTGTGTGTGTGGGGTTAGTGTGTGTGTGGGTGGGGTTAGTGTGTGTGTGGGTGGAGTCAGTGTGTGTGTGGGTGGAGTCAGTGTGTGTGTGTGTGGGGTTAGTGTGTGTGTGGGTGGGGTTAGTGTGTGTGGGGTCAGTGTGTGTGTGGGTGGGGTTAGTGTGTGTGTGGGGTTAGTGTGTGTGTGGGTGGGGTTAGTGTGTGTGGGTGGGGTTAGTGTGGGTGGGGTCAGTGTGTGTGGGGTCAGTGTGTGTGTGGGTGGGGTTAGTGTGTGTGTGGGGTTAGTGTGTGTGTGGGTGGGGTTAGTGTGTGTGTGGGGTTAGTGTGTGTGTGGGTGGAGTCAGTGTGTGTGTGGGTGGAGTCAGTGTGTGTGTGTGTGGGGTTAGTGTGTGTGTGGGTGGGGTTAGTGTGTGTGTGGGTGGGGTTAGTGTGTGTGTGGGTGGGGTTAGTGTGTGTGTGGGTGGGGTTAGTGTGTGTGTGTGGGGTTAGTGTGGGTGGGGTCAGTGTGTGTGGGGTCAGTGTGTGTGTGGGTGGGGTTAGTGTGTGTGTGGGGTTAGTGTGTGTGTGGGTGGGGTTAGTGTGTGTGTGGGTGGAGTCAGTGTGTGTGTGGGTGGAGTCAGTGTGTGTGTGTGTGGGGTTAGTGTGTGTGTGGGTGGGGTTAGTGTGTGTGGGGTCAGTGTGTGTGTGGGTGGGGTTAGTGTGTGTGGGTGGGGTTAGTGTGGGTGGGGTCAGTGTGTGTGTGGGTGGGGTTAGTGTGTGTGTGTGGGGTTAGTGTGTGTGTGGGTGGAGTCAGTGTGTGTGTGGGTGGAGTCAGTGTGTGTGTGTGTGGGGTCAGTGTGTGTGTGGGTGGGGTTAGTGTGTGTGGGTGGGGTTAGTGTGGGTGGGGTCAGTGTGTGTGGGGTCAGTGTGTGTGTGGGTGGGGTTAGTGTGTGTGTGTGGGGTTAGTGTGTGTGTGGGTGGAGTCAGTGTGTGTGTGGGTGGAGTCAGTGTGTGTGTGTGTGGGGTTAGTGTGTGTGTGGGTGGGGTCAGTGTGTGTGTGGGTGGGGTTAGTGTGTGTGGGTGGGGTTAGTGTGGGTGGGGTCAGTGTGTGTGTGTGTGGGGTCAGTGTGTGTGGGGTCAGTGTGTGTGTGGGTGGGGTTAGTGTGTGTGTGGGGTTAGTGTGTGTGTGGGTGGGGTCAGTGTGTGTGTGGGTGGGGTCAGTGTGTGTGGGGTCAGTGTGTGTGTGTGTGGGGTTAGTGTGTGTGTGGGGTCAGTGTGTGTGTGGGTGGGGTCAGTGTGTGTGGGGTCAGTGTGTGTGTGGATGGGGTTAGTGTGTGTGTGGGTGGGGTCAGTGTGTGTGTGGGTGGGGTCAGTGTGTGTGTGGGTGGGGTCAGTGTGTGTGGGGTCAGTGTGTGTGTGGGTGGGTGGAGTCAGTGTGTGTGTGTGTGGGGTCAGTGTGTGTGTATTGTCACCATGAAACAGATCTGCTTCCAGTGTAGTTTCTCCTCCTCCTGATAAGGACCTCCCTCATCATGAACACAGCAGATCACAGCGTCATGTTACACTGCAAACTGAACCCCAGCATTACTGTGACCATGTGACAAGGAGACAAACATGCTCTGTTAACAGAGTCTGGGAGATGGGAGGAGAGAGGGGAGAGGTGAGGGAGGGGTGAGAGGGTAGAGGGAGGGGTGAGACAGAGGGAGGGGTGAGAGAGGGTAGAGGGAGGGGTGAGAAGTGAGGGAGGGGTGAGAGAGGGGTGAGGGAGGGTGAGAGGAGGGTGAAAGAGAGGGGTGAGGGAGGGTGAGAGGAGTGAGGGAAGGTGAGAGATGAGGGGTGTGGGAGGGGGTGAGGGAAGGTGAGAGATGAGGGGTGTGGGAGGGTGTGAGATGGAGGGTGAGCCTGTGGAGCCTGCACACACACACACACACACACACACACACACACACACACACACACACACACACACACACACACACACACACACACACACACACACACACACACACACCACACGCTCTTCACTGCTTCTGGATGATACCGATCTGATGACATTTTTACATGACAGAGCGTCTATCATCTTTTTTAACATAATTAGAAAGCGTTCATTCCTGCTCACCTACACCTCATTCCTGAACCATGAGAGGAAACATCTAGTGAGCTTCCAGTGGAATGTGACATTCATTCTGAAGCTATGCAACAGAAACCCAGAAGACAGAACTCTGTCACACACACACACACACACACACACACACACACACACACACACACACACACACAAGAAAGTCCATAACAGAGACTAGTTTTAGGTTTTGTTATGTATTTCAGAGTATACAGTAAATATTTCTCATTAAAACAATGTGCAATGTACATCTAAAGTCGAAATCTTTACAGTGTCAATCAAGAGGGTTTCTTTTGCAGGTACATCATGTTAAGCACATGCATTATCCATTCAGCACACTGGGACCAGCACACACACACACACAGCGGTCAAGGCAGTGGTCAGTGTCTAGCACAGGGGTGTCCAACCCTGGTCCTCAGGGGCCACGCTGTCCTGAAGGTTTTAGATGTTCCCCTGCTCCAGCACACCTGATTCTGATGACTGTGTTGTCATCAAGCTCTGTGGAGGTGTGCTGGAGCAGGGGAACATGTCCCTTCAGGACAGTGTGGCCCCTGAGGCCCCTGGGGACCAGGACTGCACACCCCTGGTCTAGATGAAGGTGTCAGGACAGCATCAGGTGGGATTTACAGAAGAAAGGAAGAGAAGGAACACATGTTCATCACATCTCAGAGACACAGCATGTGGCTCCAGCCATGAGTCATCGTCATCTGCAGAATGCTCTTCATAGTCATTCTACTGTGGCATTCACACTAACACTCATCACAGACATCTCCCCCCACCCCCTACTCTCTCTCTCTCTGCTGGTCTGTAGCAGTAGATCCAGGCTCCTCTCTCTCTCTCTGCTGGTCTGTAGCAGTAGATCCAGGCTCCTCTCTCTCTCTGCTGGTCTGTAGCAGTAGATCCAGGCTCCTCTCTCTCTCTCTGCTGGTCTGTAGCAGTAGATCCAGGCTCCTCTCTCTCTCTCTGCTGGTCTGTAGCAGTAGATCCAGGCTCCTCTCTCTGTCTGCTGGTCTGTAGCAGTAGATCCAGGCTCCTCTCTCTGTCTGCTGGTCTGTAGCAGTAGATCCAGGCTCCTCTCTCTGTCTGCTGGTCTGTAGCAGTAGATCCAGGCTCCTCTCTCTCTCTGCTGGTCTGTAGCATTAGATCCAGGCTCCTCTCCATATTCAGCTCCACACATCTCTGATGAAACCCTACATTACTCTGTGGTCTTTGGTCTTGATGTCCGAGGTTCCACTCTAACTGCACCCAGAGCACCCTGGCATGTAGACAGTCCTCTGGTGTACATGTCAACACACACACACACACACACACACACACACACACACACACACACACACACACACACACACACACACACACACACACACACACACACACACACACACACACACACACACACACACACACACACACACACACACACACACACACACACACACACACACACACACGGCCTTTGGTATGGCTGTGGTCTGGCCTCCCAGTAGTCAGTAGGTGAGATAACCCTTAGTTTGTATCTAAGGTAGGTGAAGGGGTCTTTGGCCGTCACCAGCAGGGGGCTTACTGATGAAGAGCAGTGAGGAGGCTCAGTGCTCTGGTGTCTCATCCTTTCATCACTTCCTAGAAGGGAGTGTTGGTGGGCGTGTCTCTCCTCCTCTTCTCGTTGTTCCTTTGGCAGTTCTGGGGGGCTGGAGTGTCTAAGGGAGGGCCAGGGGGTGAGGCAGGGGGTGAGGCAGGGGGTGAGACAGGGGGTGAGGCAGGGGGTGAGGCAGGGCTGTCCCCAGCAGCCCTCCTCCATCTCGGTCAGGTAGCCCCAGGTCAGCAGCAGTGTCCAGGCTGCTGTGTGGGTCTGCCTGGGTGTGGATGCCCAGCCGGGTGAGCAGGGCGTGGAGCTGTGTGACAGTACTCTGGAGCTGGCTCTTCTCCTGCTCCAGAACACACACCTGGGCCCTCAGGAGGCCCTCAGACTGGGACAGGACCTGCACACGGGCCTCCAGACCCCCCACACGAGCCTGGGACACCTGAGGACAGCCCACAGTGCTTTACATTTACATGTGGTCATTTAACAGACGCTCTTATACAGAGAGACTTACAGCACAGTGACATTCCCCCCTGAGGGAAGTAGGGTGAAGTACCTTGCCCAAGGACACAATGTCAAGTTGACACAGCCAGGAATCGAACTCACAACCTATCGATCACTAACCCAACGCCTTAACTGCTGAGTCACTCGATACTGCCTTGCAGTGCTAGGCTGGCCTCTATGTGTGTGTATTTGGAAAGTTTGGTGTGTATGTATTAGTAAATCTGGTTGTGAGTGGATCAGTTAAAGTGTTCACCTGTAGTTCCTCTAGCAGATCCAGGTTTTGCTGCCTAAGACTCTGATTGGTTCTTTCCAGCTGAGCGGCCCGTTGTGATTGGTTGAGCGTGGGGGGCGGGTCCATCAGCTCATCTTGAAGGACGTGGTATTCTACCTCGTATGCTTGAAGCTGCTTGGACAGGTCCATCTCACACACCTGCACACACACACACACACACACACACACACACACACCTGTTACAACACACCCTTCAATGGTAAACACACTCACATTACACATTACAAGTGTAAATAGAGTTCATGTGTGGGTCAGGGTTTATAAATACACACACTCACTGTTTAGAGAGCCAGTCCATTCTGCCAAACCCACAACAAAACCCTGACCCCCATGCTGAGGAGGGCAGCTCAGCTAGCCTGTCCACAGTACTGATCCTGTCAGGAGGGCAGCTCAGCTAGCCTGTCCACAGTACTGATCCTGTCAGGAGGGCAGCTCAGCTAGCCTGTCCACAGTACTGATCCTGTCAGGAGGGCAGCTCAGCTAGCCTGTCCACGGTACTGATCCTGTCAGGAGGGCAGCTCAGCTAGTCTGTCCACGGTACTGATCCTGTCAGGAGGGCAGCTCAGCTAGTCTGTCCACGGTACTGATCCTGTCAGGAGGGCAGCTCAGCTAGCCTGTCCACAGTACTGATCCTGTCAGGAGGGCAGCTCAGCTAGCCTGTCCACGGTACTGATCCTGTCAGGAGGGCAGCTCAGCTAGTCTGTCCACGGTACTGATCCTGTCAGGAGGGCAGCTCAGCTAGCCTGTCCACAGTACTGATCCTGTCAGGAGGGCAGCTCAGCTAGCCTGTCCACGGTACTGATCCTGTCAGGAGGGCAGCTCAGCTAGCCTGTCCACGGTACTGATCCTGTCAGGAGGGCAGCTCAGCTAGCCTGTCCACAGTACTGATCCTGTCAGGAGGGCAGCTCAGCTAGCCTGTCCGGTCCACAGTACTGATCCTGTCAGGAGGGCAGCTCAGCTAGCCTGTCCACAGTACAGATCCTGTCAGGAGGGCAGCTCAGCTAGTCTGTCCACGGTACTGATCCTGTCAGGAGGGCAGCTCAGCTAGCCTGTCCGGTCCACAGTACTGATCCTGTCAGGAGGGCAGCTCAGCTAGTCTGTCCACGGTACTGATCCTGTCAGGAGGGCAGCTCAGCTAGCCTGTCCACAGTACTGATCCTGTCAGGAGGGCAGCTCAGCTAGCCTGTCCACAGTACTGATCCTGTCAGGAGGGCAGCTCAGCTAGCCTGTCCACAGTACTGATCCTGTCAGGAGGGCAGCTCAGCTAGCCTGTCCACGGTACTGATCCTGTCAGGAGGGCAGCTCAGCTAGTCTGTCCACGGTACTGATCCTGTCAGGAGGGCAGCTCAGCTAGTCTGTCCACGGTACTGATCCTGTCAGGAGGGCAGCTCAGCTAGCCTGTCCACAGTACTGATCCTGTCAGGAGGGCAGCTCAGCTAGCCTGTCCACGGTACTGATCCTGTCAGGAGGGCAGCTCAGCTAGTCTGTCCACGGTACTGATCCTGTCAGGAGGGCAGCTCAGCTAGCCTGTCCACAGTACTGATCCTGTCAGGAGGGCAGCTCAGCTAGCCTGTCCACGGTACTGATCCTGTCAGGAGGGCAGCTCAGCTAGCCTGTCCACGGTACTGATCCTGTCAGGAGGGCAGCTCAGCTAGCCTGTCCACAGTACTGATCCTGTCAGGAGGGCAGCTCAGCTAGCCTGTCCGGTCCACAGTACTGATCCTGTCAGGAGGGCAGCTCAGCTAGCCTGTCCACAGTACAGATCCTGTCAGGAGGGCAGCTCAGCTAGTCTGTCCACGGTACTGATCCTGTCAGGAGGGCAGCTCAGCTAGCCTGTCCGGTCCACAGTACTGATCCTGTCAGGAGGGCAGCTCAGCTAGCCTGTCCACAGTACTGATCCTGTCAGGAGGGCAGCTCAGCTAGCCTGTCCATGGTACTGATCCTGTCAGTAGGGCAGCTCAGCTAGCCTGTCCACAGTACTGATCCTGTCAGGAGGGCAGCTCAGCTAGCCTGTCCACGGTACTGATCCTGTCAGGAGGGCAGCTCAGCTAGCCTGTCCACAGTACTGATCCTGTCAGGAGGGCAGCTCAGCTAGCCTGTCCACGGTACTGATCCTGTCAGTAGGGCAGCTCAGCTAGCCTGTCCACAGTACTGATCCTGTCAGTAGGGCAGCTCAGCTAGCCTGTCCACAGTACTGATCCTGTCAGGAGGGCAGCTCAGCTAGCCTGTCCACGGTACTGATCCTGTCAGGAGGGCAGCTCAGCTAGCCTGTCCACAGTACTGATCCTGTCAGTAGGGCAGCTAAGGGGCTGGGCTGGATCAACACTGGAGAGAAGTTGACTGTCAGCCTTTCTCACAGACCGTGTTCCTTACTACTGAAGAGCAGTGAAACACGTAACCCTTCATTAAAGACACTACCTCTCTGTCTGTCTGTATCTCTCTCACACAATGAATCCTTCACATAACAGCAGCAGTGATTCATATGTGCCAGGGGGGTTAACTTAACATGACTGTCAGTTATATCAACATGCAGGTACAATTACTGTTATTCTGCTGCTTCTCAACAATGTAAGAGGAGATTCACTTACAGAAGCTGAACCCGTATCCTCACCTGTCCACTGTCACACACATCCTGTCTCCTCACCTGTCCACTGTCACACACATCCTGTCTCCTCACCTGTCCACTGTCACACACATCCTGTCTCCTCACCTGTCCACTGTCACACACATCCTGTCTCCTCACCTGTCCACTGTCACACACATCCTGTCTCTTTACCTGTCCACTGCCACACACATCCTGTCTCCTCACCTGTCCACTGTCACACACATCCTGTTTCCTCACCTGTCCACTGCCACACACATCCTGTCTCACCTGTCCACTGCCACACACATCTTGTCTCCTCACCTGTCCACTGTCACACACATCCTGTCTCCTCACCTGTCACACACATCCTGTCTCTTCACCTGTCCACTGTCATACACATCCTGTCTCCTCACCTGTCCACTGCCACACACATCCTGTCTCCTCACCTGTCCACTGCCACACACATCCTGTCTCCTCACCTGTCCACTGTCACACACATCCTGTCTCTTCACCTGTCCACTGTGACACACATCCTGTCTCCTCACCTGTCCACTGCCACACACATCCTGTCTCCTCACCTGTCCACTGTCACACACATCCTGTCTCACCTGTCCACTGCCACACACATCCTGTCTCACCTGTCCTCTGTCAAACACATCTGGAAGCAGCAGGCAGAGATAACAAGATAACACCTGGACAGAGACGCACCACCTGACCACAGGTACAGGAAGCAGCCCAGTAAGGAGACAGCTACTGTGGGCGTGATGGGCAGCTCATCACATGACCAGGAAGATGACCAAGACTCAAAGAGAGGAGAAGATGAAGGAACTCACCTCCTTCTGCTCATCTGCCCCCCAGAAGAGGGTGATGAGGGGCAGGGAGAGAGGAGAGGAGAGTGGGGAGAGGACAGGCGGACAGCTGGAGGAACACTAGGCTCTGAAACAGGTCTGAGCACACACACACACACACAGAGAGAGAGAGAGAGAGAGAGAGAGAGGGAGAGAGAGAGAGAGAGAGAGGGAGAGAGGGAGAGAGAGAGAGGGAGAGAGAGAGAGAGAGAGAGGGAGAGGGAGAGGGAGAGAGAGAGAGAGAGAGAGAGAGGGAGAGGGAGAGAGAGAGAGGGAGAGAGAGAGAGAGAGAGAGGGAGAGGGAGAGGGAGAGAGCTCGGTGTGAGCGAGAGACAATGAAACAGAATGAAATGTAGGCTGTAACCATGGGCTAAGAAGCAGACAGTGTTAGTGGAAATCAGAGAAGCACAAGAGAGGCAGCGGCTTACAGAAGAGGAAGTTAAGAACCTATTCTCAGAACAGGAAGTGGACCATTCCTGACAGGAAGTGTAAATGTGTGCCTAAGCAATAAGAAATACATCTGTATCTCACCCCAAATGGTGGGCATCCACTCACCCACACACCCACACACACACACACACCCTCCTCCCCCCCTCCTCACTTGCTCTGATGTGGAGTGTCTGTGCTGACAGAGTAGTGTCGGACCAGCTTGGGCTTGGTGGCAGCGGAGGGGGTGTCCTGGGTGGGGTGGGTGTGTGTGTGAGCGGGGGAACACTCTTCTGAGGATGGGCTGGCAGGGTGGCTGAAGGTGTTGGCACGGCGCCGGATGCCCTGGCCAGGAGAGGAGTGGCAGAGCGGAGAGAGGGAGGAGGAGGAGACGGACAGAGCACTGTCCAGGAGCTGCAGATCTCCAGTGGAGTTATGACACCTGGCAGGAGGAGGAGCCACCATTAGTAACATGCTGCTATGGTAACCATGCTCTGTGTGGGAGTGTGTATGAGTGTGTGAGACAGTGTGTGTGACACAGTTGTGTGTGTGTGTGCTCCCACCTGAGGGGGCAGCTGGAGGGGAGGGGGTCTTCATGACTGCTGCTGGTGATCGTGGATGAAGAGGAGGATCTGTCTTCCTCACTGTTCTCTCTCACACTCTTTGACCTGCTGCTGCCCTGGTTACACAAACACACACACACACACACACACGTTAAGAACTCAAACACAACATACAGACATAAATCACAGAAATTCCTGTCAGCCCCCCCCTCAGGTTCTTCCTCAGTACTGTTAGCTCCTCCTCTTCTTCAGTACCTTCCAGATGCCCTCCAGAGACTCGGTCAGGGAGCGCTTGGCTCTGCTCTTAAACTGCTCCAGACGCTGACGACTGTTACTCTGCTGAGCCTCTGCTGCTGGGAGCAGATCCTCACACACCTGCACACACACACACCAGGTACACCACACAGGGCCATGACACACACACACACACATCAGTTACTAGGGCAGAGGAGGAGGTGAAGGGAGGAGGAGCAGAGCAGGAGGAGCAGAGCAGGAAGTGAAGGGAGGAGGAGCAGAGCAGGAGGTGAAGGGAGGAGGAGGAGCAGGAGGAGCAGAGCAGGAAGTGAAGGGAGGAGGAGCAGAGCAGGAAGTGAAGGGAGGAGGAGCAGAGCAGGAGGTGAAGGGAGGAGGAGGAGCAGGAGGAGCAGAGCAGGAAGTGAAGGGAGGAGGAGCAGAGCAGGAAGTGAAGGGAGGAGGAGCAGAGCAGGAGGTGAAGGGAGGAGGAGGAGCAGGAGGAGCAGAGCAGGAGGTGAAGGGAGGAGGAGGAGCAGAGCAGGAGGACCAGAGCAGGAGGTGAAGGGAGGAGGAGCAGAGCAGGAGGTGAAGGGAGGAAGAGCAGAGCAGGAGGAGCAGAGCAGGAGGTGAAGGGAGGAGGAGCAGAGCAGGAGGTGAAGGGAGGAGGAGCAGAGCAGGAGGTGAAGGGAGGAGAAGCAGAGCAGGAGGTGAAGGGAGGAGGAGGAGCAGGAGGAGCAGTGTGGAGGCAGACTGCAGGCACCTTGCTGTTGTTCCCAGTCTGGCTGTGTTGGTGAGTCTTCTGTTTGTCTTCATAAAGAACCCTGAGACTGGACATGACCAGCTCATTCTCCTCCTGGTCATTCTTAGGACGAGCCCTCTGCACACACACACAGTAACACACACACACACACAAGTCATGAGTAAGTTGGTGATTGGAATGATGACAGTTCTTCCTCGACACCACTGAGGGGCGCTGAAAGCTCTCAGATAGCAGTCAGTACTGTGTGTGTGTGTGTGTGTGTGTGTGTGTGTGTGTGTGTGTGTGTGTGTGTGTGTGTGTGTGTGTGTGTGTGTGTGTGTGTGTGTGAGGGAAAGGGGGAGGGTTCTCAGGAGACAGGCAGCATTCCACTTGTAACATTCCCTAGGCAGCTCAGCAGGCCGTGCTTCCTGTTTGAAATCCAGCAGCTTTATTGATTGTAGGATAAGTGAGTGAATGCTGTGAGCTACAGAGACATGAACCAACAGGTTCTCCTAGCAACAGCTCTGAGAATCACTATTACTTTATGAAGTAATAAACTGCCTGTCTACCTGCCTGTCTGTCTACCTACCTGTCTGTCTGTCTACCTGCCTGTCTACCTACCTGCCTGTCTGTCTACCTACCTGCCTGTCTACCTGCCTGCCTGTCTGTCTACCTGCCTGTCTGCCTGTCTACCTACCTACCTGCCTACCTGCCTGTCTACCTACCTGCCTGCCAACCTGTCTGTCTACCTACCTGTCTGTCTCCCTGACTGCCTGCCTGTCTATCTACCTGCCTGCCAACCTGTCTGTCTACCTACCTGTCTGTCTCCCTGACTGCCTGCCTGTCTATCTACCTACCTGCCTGCCTTTCTGCCTGTCTGTCTGCCTGCCTGTCTGTCTGTCAGCAGCCCCCCCAGCAGCCAGCCTCACCATGGTGTTCTCAAACACGGAGGCCTGTTCCTGGTTGTCCAGAGCAGCTAGATGACGCTGGAGCTCCAGTTTGGCTTTAGATGGGTGCAGACCTGAGGACACAACCCAGACCACAACACTGTACAGACCTGAGGACACAACCCAGACCACAACACTGTACAGACCTGAGGACACAACACAGACCACAACACTGTACAGACCTGAGGACACAACACAGACCACAACACTGTACAGACCTGAGGACAACACAGACCACAACACTGTACAGACCTGAGGACAACACAGACCACAACACTGTACAGACCTGAGGACACAACACAGACCACAACACTGTACAGACCTGAGGACAACACAGACCACAACACTGTACTGTCCCACCCTAGTGTCAAGGCTTAGTGTATTAGTCTGTGGTGAAAGCCTGTTTCATCACGTCAGTAAAGCGCTGTACAGCCTGGTGCTACTGGAGAGACTGTGTTAGGCTGACGGTATCACTGAACACACACTGTACATTTAGCTTCAGTCATTCAGCAGACGCTCTTATCCAGAGAGACTTATAGCAAGTAAAGGGACATTCCCCACTGAGGCAAGTAGGGTGAAGTGCCTTGCACAAGGACATAATGTCATGTTGACACAGCCAGGGTTCGAACCAGGGACCTTGTGATTACTAGCCCTACACCCTAACTGACTGTGCCACATGACTCTCTGTAGAGGAGAGTTCACCTGGAGGACAGCACAGCTGATTAGATCATCAGTTTATTGAGTGGGACAGCTTGATACACAGGAGCTGAATCAGATCATGTTTCTGTAAACTCACAACCCAGCTGGGGATTCCAGCACTTTCAAGGTATTTCTGGTTGAAGTTTCAAAAACAGAGACTCTAGATTTGACAGACTGGCCTGTGGGAACCTGGTTAGTGATATGGAGGGTTTCTGCTGTGTTGATGCAGGGTTGAGTTATTTTACCCTCCTGACTGGTTACAGTTTTCCATGAATTATCCCCAAACTTACCAGGTCAGTGTTTCTGTTCTGACTTTCTGGGACTTTCCATGACCATGGGAACACTAACAGATTAGTGATGGGGTTATTAGTGATGGGGTTATTAGTGATAGGGTTTTTAGTAATGAGGTTAGTGTTGTGGTTAGTTAGTTAGTTACCGTATTTTTCGGACTATAAAGCGCACCTGCATATAAGCCGCATCCGCGCTTTAAAAAAAAAAAAACTTAAATAAAGACATACAAGCCGCACCTGCATATAAGCCGCATCCGCTCTATTTAAAAAAAATAAATAAACAAAGACATACAAGCCGCATCCACTTCATTAAAAAAAGTCCTTCTATCTGCTTCTACCAGTTACCATATATCTCCTAAAGAGGAGCTAGCGTATTCTTCTTTGCATTTATTTTATCTTAGTTTTGATTCTAGTTCCGAGTTAGAGCGGCCCTAGCGGTGGAAAAAAATCCACAGAATAGCCGCTCCTTTTTATTAGCCGCATGGTTCAAACCCTAGGAAAAAAGTAGCGGCTTATAGTCCGAAAAATACGGTAGTTAGTTAGCTGGACTGGAGTTAGGCTGGCTGGCGAAGCTGCTGGTTCTCTACCTTCAATCCTGTCACAGAGCCTGTGGAGGACCTGGATAGGGCAGGCATCACACTGCAGACTCTGGCTGGTCACACTCTGCTGCAGGGAGGCTGCAGAGAAGGCCTGCTTCAGCGTCAGCATGATCTCATCCACCTGGGACAGCAGGAGAACCACTCATTCATTCATCCACCTTCTCCACATGACAAGCTCAATCTAACCATGGAAACTTATCCATCCACATCATCCCTCTCATCATCTCCTCATCCTTCTCTTCTGTTTCCATCCCTTCCCCATCCCTTCCTCCCCCCCCCCCCCCCCCTCACCCACCAGGGCCTCATCAGTGCACTGGAAGACGTAGCAGACAAAATGGCAGCTGCCTCCCTCCACAGTCTCCCTGCAGATGAAGCCAAAGTGATCGACATGACGGATCCCCTGGAAAAGCAGACAGGTGGGGAGACAGACAGGTGGGGAGACAGACAGGTGGGGAGACAGACAGGTGGGGAGACAGACAGGTGGGGGGACAGACAGGTAGTCTTGTGTTGTTATGATGGTAAAGGTATGCCTTCCAAGATTATACAGACACAGGTCTCCTTTACAGATCTAGTGAACAGCTACACACACACACACTCCTCCCCCTTCCACACACACACTCCTCCCCCTTCCACACACACACACACACACACACACTCCTCCCCCTTCCACACACACACTCCTCCCCCTTCCACACACACACACACACACACACACACACACACACACACACACACACACACACACACACACACACACACACACACACACACACACACACACACACACACACACACACACACACACACACACACACACACACACACACACACACACACACACACACACACACACACACACACACACACACACACACACACACACACACACACACACACACACACCTGTGAGCAGAAGGAGATTTCTCTGAAGCTCTTCTCTATGGAGACCTTCTTGGTGTCTGGACTGACCAGGAAGATGTGACAGCGACCCACCTGAAACACACACACACGGTTTAGTTTGACGTTCTACAGAGGTTCTGGAGCCACCGCTCTCTTTCCTGCCCTCTGTTCTAGTGTTCTAACTCAGGGAGACAAGAGAACAGTTCCATATCCTCTTTTTGTTCTGGATTGTGTCCCCTCCTCCAGCATGTGTTTCTCTCCAGTCCCCCGTCAGAGGGTGGATCCCTGGGGCTCAGCAGCTCATACCGGCCCCTTCCCTCTGTTCTGAGTCCCAGTGGATGAGGTCAGAGTGTGTGTCATGCTAACTCTAACTCAACAGCAGGATGTGTTGCTGCTTCACATCATGTTTGCTGACCAGGACATCTCCCTACTGGGCTTCCTGTGACAGTGCTGACCACTTCCTGTCTGGATAGTAACCTGGAAGGCAGGAGTTAGCAGGGTGGGTCTCAAAAGGTCACCAAGAGGTCATGTGTCACATGAGTTTC
>CM059301.1:767500-772500 GCA_030340665.1 Neosalanx taihuensis | reverse complement strand
CAAATATACAATGGATTGGAGGTGACACCACCATTACTCACTCACACACAAAAACACAAAACACACACTGTCTGTACACCAGGTAGTCACAACACAATAGCAGGCAGGCACCTAGGTGTAAGTGTGTGTGTGACTACACAACTGTGACACAAATGTGTCTATGTGTCCAGAAAATGGGGGGGGGGGGGGGGGACGACAGAGGAAGATAGCTTGTTGAGCTTGTTGTTATCAGTGTTCTTTCTGAGCAGCTAATTCCCTGTTTGACCTCAGTCATGTTGCAACATAGTGACTTGATATGACGCCTATCAAACACATGTCACCTTCCACGCTATCACACACTGAACATTTAACATACAACTAACAAGAAACCCCCCCAGCATGATATTCACCTTCCACACTATCCAGCCAACACACTGAACATATAACAGAAATAATGTAACAAGAAAACCCACCAGCATGATATTCAAGGCTCTCCTTACAGTTACATTTAGTAGACACTCTTATCCAGAGAGACTTACAGCACAGTATAGGGACATTCCCCCCTGAGGACAGTAGGGTGAAGTGCCTTGACCAAGGACACAACGTCAAGTTGGAACGGTCGGTAATCGAACCAGCAACGTTTTCAAATTTCACCTTAACTTATTTTTATTACAAACCTTATTCCCTAACCGCACAGCCACCTGACTCCCATATACAACAAACTATTTTACACATTCGTTATTTAGTTAAGTGACAATGAATTAAACTGCACACAATACTTCAGTATCTCTCCTTGACTCAATTCTTGTGTGAAGTTAAACTTTATTTAATACAAACTATCTGGAGGCTTGTAGTTTAGTGTCAGTAGAAAGCTGTGTTAAGACAGTGGGTCATAATGTGTCAGATACTATAACATGTATTTTGAACATCACAATAGGTTAGAAAGTGAACAACTAAATCATTTGACAGCATCCATAATGTCTGAAGTTAACAGTCAGTAAAGTACAAGACTCCTCAAAACTCACCAACAATAACACATCATCATAAGACTACACAATATAATGTACCTGGATGGAGTGCTGAAATTACAATGTTTTTACTGAGTCCCAATGCAACCAAACTGATTTAATTAAGGTAATTCGTTTTTTATATTCTCAATTTTTTGGGAATATCTGGCCTGATTTAGCTACCACAAGTAGCTGTTAGCTTGTCTTAATACTGTATCTCCATGTTAGCATGTTAGCCACACAGCTACTACAGTAGAGAAGCTAACGTTAGCTCGCTAACCTAATAATACAAAACTACCAACTTTTAGCTCTAGTAAACTTACAGCTTTTGGTTCCGTCTTGACATTGAACAAGTTGAATTTTTGGAGACGCGCTCTCATCCCATCCGCCATAAAAACCTTCCCAGTAGAGTTAAAGGAGCTAGTTTAAGTTAGTTTGGGTCTTTGGTTTAGTTTTAGAGAGAAAAGCGCTTCAGTTGAGAGGACAGTTGACACTCCTTCCTTGGCTCGAGCCTGGCTCACTCCTTCCTTGGCTCGATCTTAAACTAACCGCTGTCTGAGGCGCGAGACTCCATGTGTCAAAGCCCCCCGCGAGCTGGGGTCCAGTTTAAAACTCACGCGCTGTTCAGGACACTGTATTCTAGGACACTTTGAGAACTATCATGAAGTTTATGATGATATTCTGGCAGTATATCCACTGCCCAGCTAGTTAAGGGTTATGAAAGAGAAAACGTAAGGAATTTTATGTCAAAAGGAGGTTTGAATTAGAATTACTCATAAATTACTTAATGGGAAAACTGACAAAAAGTTAAAGACAAGTGATCCAAAGTAAAGCGCAAGTATTCAACTGTCAGGTTTATCCGAGCGAAGGGAAAAAGTAAGATGACCACTGAACATGAATCTATTAACGCTATCAACTGAGCTGAAATGTGTTTTGTTTTTCATACACGGTTTAACAGCGCCACCATGTGGCATTAAGGGAATCTGTCAGTCGTATTCTCGCTCTGTAAACTGATACTAAATCCTTCAATATTACTGTTGGGGGCTAGGTTTGTATGGTATGTGTGTATTAATGTTTGTATGTGGTGGAAGTGTGTTCGGGGTGAGTGGACAAATTCCTGACATAATCTGACTAGATCCAATGTCTGTCAGCCTCTCTCATCATAACAGTGCTGTGTCACATGACCCCACACACACACACACACACACACACACACACACACACACACACACACACACACACACACACACACACACACACACACACACACACACACACACACACACACACACACACACACACACACACACACACACACACACACACACACACACACACACACACACACACACACTGTTGTTTCATCTTTCCATCTTCTTCCTCTGTAATCTGAGCTGTCCTCCATGTGCACCATGAGCAGCTAAGCGGGTCACCCCCGACACCCCACCCCAACACACACACTACACACACACACTGTACACACACACACACACACACACACTGTACAAACACACCGTACACACACACCATACACACATACACACTGTACAAACACACTGTACACACACGCACACAAACACACACCGTACACACACCGTACACACACACACACACACCGTATACACACACACACCGTACACACACACACACACACACACACACACACACACACACACACACTGTACACACTGTACACACACACAAACACACCGTACACACACACACACACCGTACACACACACACATACACACACATACTGTACAGTTACCTTGGTGCAGTCGCAGCTCTGGAACACGTAGCAGGTGCAGGTGTTGGTGTTCTTCACCATGCAGCCAAAGCTGCTGGTCTGCTGGCTGTTGTGGAGCAGCTTGGTCACATGATGAGGGCGACACTCGAACAGCACGGTGTGTGTCAGGGGGTCCCACGCCTCCCTAAGCCCCGCCTCCACCATCACACACACACACTGCACCCTGCTGGCAGACACACACAGACACACAGCCTGGTTGTGTCCTTCAGTGGTTGAAGGAACATGGTCAGGATTCCTACTCCGGAAGTGTGTGCGTCCAGAGGCAAGGGCCTCAGACCTGGCCCCTCCAGAGGCAGGGGCCTCAGACCTGGCCCCTCCAGAGGTAGGGGCCTCAGACCTGGCCCCTCCAGCAGGGGGCCTCACGATCTCAGACACCACCCAGGGCAGCATGGACATGGGGGTGAGAGGATGGATGGGGAGGGAGCCCACTAAGGTCAGCTTATACCGGACTTCCTCCTCCTCTTCCTGGTCCTCCTTCTGGACCCCAGTGTTCGCACCTCCTCCACCCCTGAGAGGGGAGTCAGGGAGGGAGGGAGGGATCTGGTGAGAGCCAGGGCTGCGGGGGAGAGCGTCCTTGGGAATCCTCTGGCTGAGGGTCTTGTCTCTGGGCTTCACCTCGAAGAAGAGGCCCTCCATGGCTGCGGAGGATTTCCTCTTGCAGAAACACCTGACAGGTGAACCACAGCATCAGTTCCAGTTCTGATTGATCCAGGTTGACAGACCACAAACAGAATAGGCTCCACAAGGATTGTTAGTATACAAACACACACACACACACACAGTAATCAGTGGGTCATGAGGAGGTCAAAAGGAGTGTGTACAGTATATCACCACCTGTCTGACATTTCATTAAGGCAGGGGTCTCCAATCCTGGTCCTCGAGGGCCGCTGTCCTGAAGGTTTTAGATGTTTCCCTGCTCCAGCACCCCTCCAAAGAGCTTAATAACGACCCTTCATTAGAATCAGGTGTGCAGGAGCAGAGAAACATCTAAAACCTTCAGGAGTGGGGCCCTCGAGGACCAGGATTGGAGACCCCTGCATTAAGGCATGATTCCATTAGGACACACACTTGAAAGCTTGGCTGTATTTAAGAAACACAAAACACCAAACAGATAGCTTGATTGGCAAACAAACTTGACCCCATGTGTGACAACTGGTCACTGCCTACTCTCATGGTCAATCAACACACACGTAAATATCCTCAGCACGACACACACGTACGTACACACACACACACACACACACACACCCCAGCCAGCAGTGAGTAAAAATAACCAGCCATGACATTTCAAACAGTTGTAGTGTGCAGCCCTATAAAGTGAAAGAAAAACAACTTCCAGATGATTCTAGCCACATAATATACAAACAATATGCAAAGGGTAAATTATCAGCACAAGATAAAACATACAAATATGATCTCACTTTCTGATATAAAACTTCTACTTCAAATAACGGTTAACCTTGCAGTGTATGTGGTTCAAGGTTGAGATCGTGATTGAAATGTAAATGTGATTAGGCAGCAGTAGGGGAGAAAATGATGAAACCTGCCTCCACATCAAGGTCCATGACATGACAATACTATATGGTATTTAACACCTTTCAATACGGTACACAATACGTGGATAAACGCGGTCTTGAAGGAAAAGTCGACATGTTAGACAGCATATTACACCTGTCAACACAAAACATTACTGAATTTATTGAGTCGAGTCGTGAGCTGGTCTTGCAGAAACATGTCCCTCATTGTAAGGTCAGAGTTATTGTCTGGAAGGTTTCTGGAAGGATTCTGTTACAGCAGAAACAGAGGATCATCCCCAGAAGATCAGCAGTCCTACCTGCTATTCACAGCCTCGTCCTCCCTCTCAATAACTGATCGTGTAGGTCGGTGACAGAGCGGTTTCACGATGAAGTGTGTCCGTAACAAATTGAACAGTGAGACACAGTGAGATCCAGCGGGCTGTGCCCCCCCCCCAGTCCTCCACTCAACTAACAACTAAACTAAGAATAGATTGGGGCAGCAGCGGCCTGGCTTTACTCTGTAACCCCACACAAGGTGCACAGGATAACAGATGATTAAAGAGGGAGTAACTCACATCCTTACTGACTCACACAGACACACAGACCAGCTGAACCTGGAATCTGAGTTACATATTCTGCTATCTCACTACAGACTGTGACCCTGAGGAAAGAGATTGGAAGCAGGCAAC
>CM059301.1:732500-762500 GCA_030340665.1 Neosalanx taihuensis | reverse complement strand
GGTCTGAGGACAGTGTGTCATCTACACAGACAGCCATGTAAACACACTGGTAACCATAGAGACAGTAATAGGAGAGGATGCGTGTATGAGATGTCAGAATGTTATTGACACTGTCAGCAGAACATTAAAGCTGTGAGTGTGAGCCAGGATAACACAGTCCATACCCACTTCAGAAAAAGACTGTTTATTTATAGATAAGCCTCTGTATAATGGGAGAGATTTATATAACATGAAAGTGAGCTAGAAAGTTCTGGTCTGTTTGTTGTGTGTCCATGTGATGTGTGCATGAGCAAGGCATGCCCTGACTGTGATTGGCTGTCAGGTATTGGTGAGAAGCCTTGATTGGCTGGCACCCAGTAGCAGTGGTTTTGTTTGAGAGAAAGGGGACAGAGAGAGAGAGAGTGTGTGTGTGTGTGGTTTTATCTGTTTTTTTTTTTAACAGGAACTGCTGACATGCTGATCATGCCTGACAAACAGAGGAGTCAGCGTCTCAACATGTCACAGTTATTAAATCAACAGTCCTTCTAATAAATGTTCACATGTATGTTCACAAACATTCAGAATGTTTGTGAAGATCATGGGATGTCCATGAATGTGTGTGTACAAAGTCTAGAACATCTGTATCAGAGTCAACAGTCAGTTTAAAGGATCCCTTACATAACAAACCCGCTGGATGTGTGTGTGTCTGTGGAGTTTGCCCATGTCCTTCAGTCTCTCAGTGTCTCTCTGTCATTCTCTCTCCCAGCACACCACCACAACCAGCCTCCAGAGGGACAGAGTGAGTGGTCAAGGGTGTGTGTGTGTGTGTGTGTGTGTGTGTGTGTGTGTGTGTGTGTGGAGCAGGTTCCCCTGCGAGGGGCTACTGAGAGTGTGTGTGTGTGTGTGTGTGTGTGTGTGTGGAGCAGGTTCCCCTGCGAGGGGCTACTGAGAGTGTGTGTGTGTGTGGAGCAGGTTCCCCTGCGAGGGGCTACTGAGAGTGTGTGAGTGTGTGTGGGAGGTTGTAGCGCACCACAAAGGGGGTGGGGGTGATGTCAGAGAAGAGGTGGACAGGGACCCCCCGGCTGGTGAACACAGCAGCTGCCAGCCTGGCAAAGTGCCTGCTGCTGCCCCCACTGGCAGGGTGGGCACGGGCATCATAACCAATCACAACACCACGGTCCTGCAGGTCCTCAAAGCACTGCTGCAGGTAACTACAGAACCCCTGGAGAGGGAGGGGGGGGGGGGGAGAGATGGGGAGAGAGAGACAGTGACAGAGAGAGAGAGAGACAGAGAGAGAGAGAGAGAGAGAGACAGAGAGAGAGACAGAGAGAGAGACAGAGAGAGAGAGACAGAGAGAGAGGGAGAGAGAGGGAGAGAGAGGGGTGGAATGAAGGGAGATTAATACAGAACACTCAGCAGGGTCTATATAGACGGTCTATGGACCACAGAACATGTCTCCCAGCAGAGGTAAGAGACTTCCTGTGTGTTCTACCTGTGTGTTCTACCTGTGTGTTCTACCCGTGTGTTCTACCCGTGTGTTCTACCCGTGTGTTCTACCCAAGTGTTCTACCCGTGCGTTCTACCCGTGCGTTCTACCCGTGCGTTCTACCCGTGCGTTCTACCCGTGCGTTCTACCCGTGCGTTCTACCCGTGCGTTCTACCCGTGCGTTCTACCCGAGTGTTCTACCCAAGTGTTCTACCTGTGTGTTCTACCCAAGTGTTCTACCCGAGTGTTCTACCCGTGTGTTCTACCCGTGTGTTCTACCTGAGTGTTCTACCTGTGTGTTCTACCCGTGTGTTCTACCTAAGTGTTCTACCCGTGTGTTCTACCCGTGTGTTCTACCTGTGTGTTCTACCCGTGTGTTCTACCTGAGTGTTCTACCTGAGTGTTCTACCCGAGTGTTCTACCCGTGTGTTCTACCTGAGTGTTCTACCCGTGTGTTCTACCTGAGTGTTCTACCCGTGTGTTCTACCCGTGTGTTCTACCTGTGTGTTCTACCCGTGTGTTCTACCTGAGTGTTCTACCCGAGTGTTCTACCCGTGTGTTCTACCTGAGTGTTGTACCTGTGTGTTCTACCTGTGTGTTCTACCCGTGTGTTCTACCTGTGTGTTCTACCTGTGTGTTCTACCCGAGCGTTCTACCTGTGTGTTCTACCCGAGCGTTATACCCGTGTGTTCTACCTGTGTGGTCTGGATGATGGTCAGGTCGTTCATGCAGGCAGTACCAGGACCCATGGCTGCCCTCAAGCCTGCTGTGCCAAACTCCATCCTGGAAGAGAAGCTCTTCTGGAGCTCCTTCACAGCCCCCTCCTTCACCAGCTCCTGGACCTGGCCTCGTGTCAGGGGGTTCTAGAACATGTGGCCAAGGCAGTCATCATCATCATCATCATCATCCTCATCGTGTTCCCAGTGACTGTATGGAGTCATCACGACCATAACTAACACCATGTGAATACTAACCAGCCACACCAAGCCTGCTGTCCAAAA
Source organism: Neosalanx taihuensis (assembly GCA_030340665.1). NCBI lineage: Eukaryota > Metazoa > Chordata > Actinopteri > Osmeriformes > Salangidae > Neosalanx > Neosalanx taihuensis. The sequence goes on along the minus strand of CM059301.1, from coordinate 760,034 downwards.
GACCACATTCATCCAGAGGGTTAGCTATGTGGCCTAGCTTCCTTATGAGGTTATCTGAAACGGGCCTAATTAATCCGATTTTCTTTACTAATTCAGCTTGATTGGTACCGTCCCATTTCCGCTTAGTGACCAAATTGCTTTCCATGCTGATGGATGCACGTTACTCTGATTAAGAGGAATCCTTCCATCCACCATGTAAAGATTCAGAGTCTTTCTTACTGGATGAGGTGGTCCAGAGATCCGGAGATAAAACCTGCATGACTGTTTTAGGCTTTCATGAATCAATAACTTAGAAGAGCTTGTTTTAATCACCAGGGCTGGACTCATTAACACCCGGTAGTAAATGATTTTAAATCCTGTTTGCATTCAGGATGACTGCCTATAGACTTTAACATTTATACCATGTTCTGTCTGAAGTTTAAATAAATAATCCCCAGTGATCTGAATGGTTTGAATGGTTAGTTTGTCATAACATAATCTAACAGTTTACTAACATCATCTAACAGATTAATAACATCTTTAACAGTTTAATAACATCTTTAAGTTTTAAACCTCCCAGATCCACTAGCATGTGATGTGGCTAGCTGGGTTAGCTCCTCACCTTGTCATATTCCAGCCACTGCTTGATGGCTTCATCCAGCTTCATGTCACCGGTGAAACACAAACCATTCTCCATGTTGTCCTTTTAATCTCGGCAGAAGCAGCAGATAAACTGGAACAATTAAACCGGCTTTAATGTGAACTGTGTCACAGCAGCAAAGCACCTTTAAACACAGAGCTGTCTTCTCTTCCTGTATGAGGGCGGGGCTTACTGGAGGGCGGGGCTTACTGGAGGCACGTCACGAGGGGCTGGCGCACGTGCACAAAGTCATGTATGATCTTATATACACACACACCAACATCCAACATTAGTGTTCTAACATACAAATACCAGATCGTCGAGAAGTCAAAACAATAAGTTTCAATATGAATAATGTGGAATAAAGGGCCCAGAACAGACTTGAAGCATTTATTCATTTTTATTTGATTGAATCTTGAAAGATGACATGCTGATTCAGCTGTTTGTACACCTGTCAAACCGGCCTCAGGTTCTAGAACACATCCTGGACTAGATTCAGTGAATATTCTGGGTCAAATGCACTTCCTCAAATACTTGAGGAGCATTTTATACTGGCCCAAGAATGAATTGTATCAAATCAAATATGCCCAGCTGACCTGCCTGAGCCAACAGTCAGCATTAAGCACTTTATAAATATGTCATAGCACTCAAGAAGCAGTTAAAAATGAGTGTTATACATAAATCAAATGTTTATTGTCTTAATAGTTACTACAACAACACAACATCCTAGTCAGGCCTTTCAATCCAAACCTTAAATTAAAAGTAAAGTTTTCTGTCCGTGTTGATTTGAAAGTCTGAGGTTCCCGTTTATGTCTCGATCAATGAGGACATGGGTGCAGTTCTATCTGTGTCCACCAGGGGGGGGATGTAAGGCTAGAGTGTGACACTGTGCAAGGCTCCTGATTTCAAACACACACACACACACACACACACACCAGACACACACACACACACACACACACACACACACACGCACACACACTATCCCTAACACTTGGTTTTACATTTCTTGTGTTTCTTTTGCTTAATGATGAACAGGTTTTCATCAGTTGGGTACATTTCCTTGGCGGCCTTGTTGGCAGGCTTCCTGTCTCTTCCTCTCTCTCTGACCTTCTTACTCTTCACTGCGCTGGTCTTTCCTTTACCAGACAGTCTCTCTGGGGGGTGGAACTCAGGCTTGGGGGGTTTCGAGGAGATGGGGGGGTCATTGAAGAGCTCGGGGGGGCCTTCCAGAACCATCCCAATCGTCTTTTTCTTCTTCCGCTTGTTCTTCTTTTTCTTATTCTTCTTCTTCTGTAACTCTTCCGCACTGCCGTGGTCTCTGGGAGGCTTCTGACGTTTGGGAGGTTTGGGAGGTTTGGGTTTGGTCTTTTTCTGCTGTTTGTCGGCCATCTTGTTCTTGGGTGTCCATAGTTTGGCCTGCCCTGGTTTACTGTGGCCAGGAGCAGGGATGGAGTTGTGGTTGTGGTTGAGATTAGGGAAGCACATCGGTTTGTGGTTGGCTGAATATTTCTGTTTCTTCCTGGGTGGTTCTTCTAGTGTCTGTTCAATCTGGAGCTTTGATGATAACATGCCAGCCTCTTTCAGCTCTGTCAGAGAGAGAGAGAAGGAGAGAAGGAGAGAAGGGAGGGAAACAGTGGACATGTTTTATTTAGACTGCATTCCACACCTGTCTGTGTGTGTGTGTGTGTGTGTGTGTGTGTGTGTGACACACCTCGGACCCTCTGCTGTATTCGGTAGTTTCTGCGTTTGAAATCCACTTGGTTGTCATAGTAGTTAATGTAGGGGGTGCTGGGATATGTTCCGTTAAACATCCTCTTCTGAGAACAGTCCTGACAAACACACATGTCCACAGTAAGCAGCTTGTAAGGTAGCTCCAGCCTCAGACAGCAGCCTGTAAGGTAGCTTCAGCCTCAGACAGCAGCCTGTAAGGTAGCTTCAGCCTCAGACAGCAGCCTGTAAGGTAGCTTCAGCCTCAGACAGCAGCCTGTAAGGTAGCTCCAGCCTCAGACAGCAGCCTGTAAGGTAGCTTCAGCCTCAGACAGTAGCCTGTAAGGTAGCTTCAGCCTCAGACAGCAGCCTGTAAGGTAGCTCCAGCCTCAGACAGCAGCCTGTAAGGTAGCATCAGACAGCAGCCTGTAAGGTAGCTCCAGCCTCAGACAGCAGCCTGTAAGGTAGCTCCAGTCTCAGACAGCAGCCTGTAAGGTAGCCTCAGACAGCAGCCCTCACAGTAAGCAGCCTGTAAGGTAGCTTCAGACAGCAGCCCTCAGCAGCATATGGAGCCTCAGTACAGATGATACTCACATGGCCAAAGTGTCCTTTCCTGGAACAGTTGTAACAGTAGGGAGGCGTTCTGCCATTATCCACTGACTGAAGATACTTTGGAGGACCTGCATGGATCTGGAGGGAGAGAAGAGAGGGAAGAAGGGAAGGAAGGAGGGTGGATGGAGGAAGACAGGGAGAGAAGGAGGGAGGGTGGATGGAGGGAGGGAGACAGAGAAGGAGGGAGGGTGGGAGAGAAGGAGAGAGGGAGATAGAGAAGGAAGGAGGATGGATGGAGGAAGACAGGGAGAGAAGGAGGGAGGATGGATGGATGGAGGGAGGGAGAGAAGGAGAGAGGGAGATAGAGAAGGAAGGAGGATGGATGGAGGGAGACAGAGAAGGAGGGAGGGTGGATGGAGGGAGGGAGGGAGATAGAGAAGGAAGGAGGATAGATGGAGAGAGACAGGTAGAGAAGGAGGGAGAGAGAGAAGGAAAGAGGGAGGGAGGATGGATGGATGGATGGAGGGAGGGAGACAGGTTGAGAAGGAAGGAGGATGGATGGTTTACAAGGATTTTTTTCAGCAGTTCATCCACTTAGTCCACCTCATTAACACAGCAGTTGAAATGATGTACATTGCTGTACATTTCTTAATGATCCACCACTCTGTATTCTGAGTGAGTTTGAGTGAATGTGTTTGTGGATGAATATGGAGGTGATAAGAGACAGATTATGCTGGTATAGTTAAGGACCTGTAATGACCCTGTATATTATAGTGTGTGTGAGTGTGTGTGTGAGCCTTGAGGCAGGTCTCATGTCTTGTGGACCACTGTTCTGAAAGCCTTGCATGCATGACTGCTTACAACAAATATCTACTGATAAAGAGAGAGAGAGCGAGAGAGGCTGGCGCAGAGCGTTTACTGCTAATGTTGGAACGAACACACCGCCAAACAGGCTGATGGACAGACAGACAGGAAGGCAGACAGACAGGCAGTCAACAGACAGGCATACAGAGACAGGCAGGCACACATTACTACACCCCCCCACCACCCCATCTCTTTTTCTCTTTCTCATTAACCCTCCATCTATACCAGATTTCCCGATTACAAATAATTTCCTTCTCATGTCAATTCTTAAACATAGCTTAGCTCCCCTCTCCTCCCTCCCCCCCCCCCTTTCCTTCGTTCCGACCTACACCCCCTCCCCTTCGGCGCGTCCCCCTCTCACCCTCACCCCTCCACCCCCTACCCTCTTTTTTACGCTTGAGTAGTTTTGCAGCAGAAAGGATGAATGCTATTAGGGTGTTTCGTCATTATCAGGTCAGACCGGCCGCTTGGCCCATCTCCATCACAAAGGCCAGGAGATCACAGACCCCTCACACACACACACAGGGACACACACACACACACACACACACACAGGGACACACACACACACAGGGACACACACACAGGGACACACACACACCCACACAGGGACACACACACACCCACACAGGAACACACCCACACAGGAACACACACACACACACACAGGAACGCACACACACAGGAACGAACACACACACACATCCGCAGGAGATCAGAGTCCCTGTCTAAACCTCCCTAACCTACATGCCCCCCCACCCCTTTCATGCATCATGTAAATTGGCTGTAGGTTTCAGCCTGTCTTTAGATATTTCTCTCTCTCTCCCCTCTCTTTGACCTTGGACACCTCATCCATGATCCAGTAGCAGAAATGTGCGATAGAAAGAAAGTTAATTAAATGTTGTCTCTCTTCTTCCATCCACCTGTTCTATCTACCTACAGTCTGGGTGGGTGTGTACTGATGAGAATGTGTGTGTGTGTGTGTGTGTGAATGAGGACACATTGTGAGTGTGTATCTAGGAGACAGAAAGGGGATGTGTGTCCCAGACAATATTAATTAACTGGATAAACCTCCTTCATCCTTTCTCATGGCTTATCACAAACATCAGACTAGCTAATGGGACATGGGCAGGGGATGGGAACAGGGCAGGGTGTAGGGCAGCATGGTGTAGGGCAGCAGGGTGGAGGGCAGCAGGGTGGGGGGCAGCAGGGTGGAGGGCAGCAGGGTGGAGGTCAGCAGGGTGGAGGGCAGCAGGGTGGAGGGCAGCAGGGTGGAGGGCAGCAGGGTGGGGGGCAGCAGGGTGGAGGGCAGCAGGGTGGGGGGCAGCAGAGTGGGGGGCAGCAGGGTGGGGGGCAGCAGGATGGGGGGCAGCAGGGTGGGGGGCAGCAGGGTGGCGGGCAGCAGGATGGGGGGGCGGCATGGTGGTGGGCAGCAGGGTGGGGGGCAGCAGGGTGGAGGGCAGCAGGGTGGAGGGCAGCAGGGTGGAGGGCAGCAGGGTGGAGGGCAGCAGGGTGGGGGGCAGCAGGATGGGGGGGCGGCATGGTGGTGGGCAGCAGGGTGGTGGGCAGCAGGGTGGAGGGCAGCAGGGTGGAGGGCAGCAGGGTGGAGGGCAGCAGGGTGGAGGGCAGCAGGGTGGGGGGCAGCAGGATGGGGGGGGCGGCATGGTGGTGGGCAGCAGGGTGGTGGGCAGCAGGATGGAGGGCAGCAGGGTGGACTAGAGTAGTGCTTATCAGAATAGTCCAATTCAAATTCAAGAGTCATCAACCAAAAAGTGGGTTTATGTTGTAACCATTCAACACTGCTGCCAATGGAAGTGAAACAGTGGTGGAAGCAGGTAGGAAGGTAAGACAGTGGGAGGAATCTGGTGGTGGACAGACAGACAGACAGAGAGGACAGACAGACAGACAGAGAGGACAGACAGAGGAGAGGGATGCCTGGTGTAAGTGTGTATGGAGGGGCTGGAGTTGGGGGGGGGCTTGTCTGTATGGACACAGGCAACTAGCCATCCGTAAATTCACACACACACCAACTTTCCCACATGCAAGGATTCTAAACAACACACACGCCCACACACACACCCACACACACACACACATACCCGCACACACACACACCCACACACACACACACACTCTAAGCCCTGCTCTCCTCTGCTCCTTGCCTTGGCTGGTGGCAAAGCTGTGTTAATCCTCAGGTCCACACAAAGCTCACACTGTTACAGACTTCAATCTGTGAACCCCCACACTCCCTCCACACACACACTCCCTCCACACACACACTCCCTCCACACACACACTCCCTGCACACACACACTCCCTCCACACACACACACTCCCTCCACACACACACTCCCTCCACACACACACACTCCCTCCACACACACACTGCCTCCACACACACACTCCCTCCGCACGCACACTCCCTCCGCACACACTTACACACATGCACTTACACACACACACACACACTCTCTCTCGCTCTCTGTCATACAAACACAAAAACACAAGCACACACAGCATCAAAACCCAAGCACAGATGTGAACAGGAAGGATAGACATCATCTTCCAGAGAGAGAGGCTGGGAGAGGCTGGGGAGAGGCTGGGAGATGCTGGAGAGAGGCTGGGAGAGGCTGGGGAAAGACTGGGGAGGCTGGGGAGAGACTGGGAGAGACTGGAGAGAGGCTGGGAGAGGCTGGGGAGAGACCGGGGAGAGGCTAGAGAGAGGCTGGGGAGAGGCTGGGGAGAGGCTGGAGAGACTGGGGAGAGGCTGGGGAGGCTGGAGAGACTGGGGAGAGGATGGTGAGAGGCTGGAGAGACTGGGGAGAGGCTGGTGAGAGGCTGGGAGAGACTGACGAGAGGCTGGAGAGAGGCTGGGAGAGGCTGGGGTGAGGCTGGAGAGAGGCTGGTGAGAGGCTGGGAGAGACTGGGGAGAGGCTGGGGACGCTGGAGAGACTGGGGAGAGGCTGGGGAGGCTGGAGAGACTAGGGAGAGACTGGTGAGAGGCTGGAGAGACTGGGGAGAGGCTGGGGTGAGGCTGGAGAGACTGGGGAGAGGCTGAGAGAGGCTGGGGTGAGGCTATGAGACAGTTAATAACACAGTATTAGAAGAGGATTTGGGATTTCAGTGGAGAGAGTTAGCAGAGACGATAGTTGAGTATTGGAGAAGGGAGACATGATGAGGAGCTGCTAGTGAGGAACTCAGTGGCTCAGTGGTTAGGGAGTCAGGTTGGTGATCAGAAGGTTCCTGGTTGGAACCCCGGCTGTATTACACACTGGTGTTACCCCCCCCCACCCACACACACACACACACACACACACACACACACACACACACACACACACACACACACACACACACACACACACACACACACACACACGGTCATGGCAAACTGTACATTACACAAGTTGGAGCTAATATCAAAACAAATATATCACATTTGTGTGTGTGTGTGTTTGTATGTGTGTTTGTGTGCATCCTACTGTATGTTTCTTGGTCATAGCTCTCACACCTGGCCTCATCTTAACATGCAGAGTGTCTGTCTGTGTGTGTGTGTGTGTGTGTGTGTGTGTGTGTGTGTGTGTGTGTTTGCAGTGGGTGAGGAAGGGGGGGGATATTACCAGATGTGATTTCTGTCCCCCTTTGTGTCTGTCAGTTCACAAAGCCCCCGACCCTGAGACCTAACCCCCCCCACCCCCCCACCTCACCCCCACACACCCCCCACCTCACCCCCACACACCCCCCACCACCACCATCACAGTGTAATTCCCCTAGGCGCCTGCTATCTCCTCCCGTCAGTCAGTCAATCAGACTGAAAACAATCAGTTAGACTAGAGCCCCATTTCCTTTTTAGTGAGAGGGAGGGAGGGAGGGAGGGAGGGAGGGAGGGAGGGAGGGAGGGAGGGAGGGAGGGAGGGAGGGAGGGAGGGAGGGAGGGAGGGAGGGAGGGAGGGAGGGAGGGAGGGAGGGAGGGAGGGAGGGAGGGAGGGAGGGAGGGAGGGAGGGAGGGAGGGAAAAGGATGCACTGTCTTCAGGTTGCCAGTAATAGAGATGGTGATAATGTGATGTCATGGGTTGCCATGTTTGGTGAACAACCCTCTCTTAGAGCAGAGCAGCTAATGTGTGTGAGTGTGGAGTGGAACATCGAGGGCAAAGCAGTCTGTTAGATTCACCTTATTCAATATCTATTCTCTATGTTCAGTGCATGACTGAAAATCTGGAGTTTCTACCGAGATCAGCCGAGCGTGAAGCAGGTAGTGGTGACACACACACACACACACACACACAAATAGTTTCTGGATAAAGACCAGTATCTTAAACTAAGTCTCTCTCGGGCCAGGTTAGCGCACACACACAGTGAGTTTCCAGACTGCCTACATAACTCTGTGATGACACAGCTATCTACACTCTGAAGAGGCTCCATACAAGCTGCTTCTGAATGGAGCTTATTGTAGAAGCAGGGAGCAGGAGGGAAACTGAACAAAGGAGGAGAGGAGGAGGGGAGGAGAGGAGGAGGAGGAGAAGAGGAGATGAAGGAGGAGAGGAAGGAGGAGAGGAAGGAGGAGGAGAAGAGGAGATGAAGGAGGAGAGGAGAGGAGGAGAGGAAGGAGGAGAGGAGGAGGAGAGGAGAGGAAGGAGGAGGAAGGAGGGGAAGGAGGAGAGGAGGAGAGGAAGGAGGAGAGGAGGAGAGGAAGGAGGAGGAAGGAGGGGAAGGAGGAGGAAGGAGGGGAGGAGGAGGAGAGGAGGAAGGAGAGGAGGAGGAGGGAGGAGGAGGAGGAGGAGGAGGAGAGGGAAGGAGGAGAGGAAGGAGAGAGGAGGAGAGGAAGGAGGAGAAGGAGGGGAAGGAGGAGAGGAGGAGAGGAAGGAGGAGAGGAGGAGAGGGAGGAGAGGGAAGAGGAGAGGAAGGTTCATTTTCTGATCAACATTCTAGGTCAGCAGAAAGCAAAGAATGAAGGATAGAGAATGAGAGAAAAGGTGTGAACATAGACACACACACACACACACGCACACACACACGCACACACATGCATGCACACGCACACGCACACGCACACACACACAGTTCCACAACCACACAAATTCACACACAGACCACATACTCACGTGATTTCCCTCCCTCCCACACACACACAGATTATTACTGTCCCAGCCAAATGTAGTCCAGTAACAAGTTAACCTAAGACTGTTACACTCCCTATGACCACCAGGGGGAGGCCCAACCCCACCATCAGCTGGACGACGCCCTCAGAGCCACCCACACACACACACACACACACACACACACACACACAGGAACACACACACACACATCTCTACTATCTGAAGAACCAATCAGTGCTCACAATGATGCACCTCCATCACCTGCCTCCTGTCTCACCCTCTGTCCTCCCCTGTGTGTCTGTCTCACCCTCTGTTCTCCCCTGTCTCTGTCTCACTCTCTGTCCTCCCCTGTGTCTCTGTCTCACTCTCTGTCCTCCCCTGTGTCTCACCCTCTGTTCTCCCCTGTGTCTCTGTCTCACTCTCTGTCCTCCCCTGTCTCACCCTCTGTCCTCCCCTGTGTGTCTGTCTCACTCTCTGTCCTCCCCTGTGTCTCACTCTCTGTCCTCCCCTGTGTCTGTCTCACTCTCTGTCCTCCCCTGTGTCTGTCTCACTCTCTGTCCTCACCTGTGTCTGTCTCACTCTCTGTCCTCCCCTGTGTCTGTCTCACTCTCTGTCCTCCCCTGTGTCTCACTCTCTGTCCTCCCCTGTGTCTCACTCTGTCCTCTCCTGTGTCTCTGTCTCACTCTCTGTCCTCCCCTGTCTCACTCTCTGTCCCTCCCCTGTGTCTCACTCTCTGTCCTCTCCTGTGTCTCTGTCTCACCCTCTGTCCTCCCCTGTCTCACTCTCTGTCCTCCCCTGTCTCACTCTCTGTCCTCCCCTGTCTCACTCTCTGTCCTCCCCTGTGTCTCACTCTCTGTCCTCTCCTGTGTCTCTGTCTCACCCTCTGTCCCTCCCCTGTGTCTCACCCTCTGTCCTCCCCTGTCTCACTCTCTGTCCTCCCCTGTGTCTCACTCTGTCCTCCCCTGTGTCTCACTCTCTGTCCTCCCCTGTGTCTCACCCTCTGTCCTCTCCTGTGTCTCTGTCTCACTCTCTGTCCTCCCCTGTCTCACTCTCTGTCCTCCCCTGTGTCTCACTCTCTGTCCTCTCCTGTGTCTCTGTCTCACCCTCTGTCCTCCCCTGTCTCACTCTCTGTCCTCCCCTGTGTCTCACTCTCTGTCCTCTCCTGTGTCTCTGTCTCACCCTCTGTCCTCCCCTGTGTCTCACCCTCTGTCCTCCCCTGTCTCACTCTCTGTCCTCCCCTGTGTCTCACTCTCTGTCCTCTCCTGTGTCTCTGTCTCACCCTCTGTCCTCCCCTGTGTCTCACCCTCTGTCCTCCCCTGTCTCACTCTCTGTCCTCCCCTGTGTCTCACTCTCTGTCCTCCCCTGTGTCTCACTCTCTGTCCTCCCCTGTGTCTCACCCTCTGTCCTCCCCTGTGTCTCTGTCTCACTCTCAGTCCTTCTCCAGCTCTGTTACTCCGTCTCTTACATTCACCTTTAGCTTGTTCCTTGCCACCCTCCCCTCCCTCCCCTCAATCCGTGCTTCCCTCTCCCTCCCTGCCACCCCCACCGTCCCTGCCCTCCCCTCTGCCCCCCCCCCCTCATCCCAGTGGTGATAGAGAGCAGTCCTGTCAGTCAGTGTATCTGGGGTGGAGCCCTCCTGCTATGCAGGGTGCAGTTCCCTTACCACCACAGAGGGCAGTGTGGTCCTTGGACTTGGCACAGGGACTCAAACAGTACGTGTGTGTGTGTGTGTGTGTGTGTGTGTGTGCTTGATCTTTATACAAATTAATTCTGCCAGTATACAGAAAGCAGATCATTAAACTTCCAGCATGCCCTTTCTCTCTCTCTCTCTCTCTCTCCTTCTTTTCCCTCAGCCCCCCTGCCCAAGATGCTTCCTCTCTCTCCCCCCATCGTTCCTTACTTCCTTATCCTCTTCCATTTTCATCTCTCCTTCTCTCTTGACCTTTCTCCTCTCCTAATCCCCTCTCTCCCTCTATCTCTCTATCTCTCTCGTTTTTCTTTCTCTCCTTCTCTCAACACCTCCCCTCTCTCCTATGCCATTCCCTCCTTCCTCCTCCTCCTCGCCTCCTCCTCCCCATAGCTGATAGATTATTATTATTAGGTGTTTTTCCCTTCAATCACTATGCTGATTTTCAAAAATGAAGAAGTGAAAAGAGGGATGGAAGTATTGAAAGAAAGAAGTGAAAGAGAGAGAGAGTGAGAGAGAGAGACATAGAGAGAAAGACAGAGAGAGGGAAGAGAGAGAGGGGAGAGAGAGGGGAGAGAGAGGGAGAGATAGGGAGAGAGAGAGAGAGATGAGATAGGGAGAGTGCATTTATACTGTAAGGGTTGTCAATAAAAACACATGGTCTGTTTTAAACAGTCTATATCCACTGTATCGTGTGTGTGTGTGTTCAGTTGTAACTGTCATGGTGTGTGTTGCTATCTTCCTGCCTCAGTAAGTCCCTCTGGACTTGGTGGTCTGTACTGAGCAGTCTATACTGAGCAGTCTGGAACAGTTTGTTTGTTAGTAAAGGACCAGGTGCAGAAAACACACACACCCCACAATACACACACAGGAATACACACACAGGAATACACACACCATACATATACACACACAGGAACACACCCCCCACACAATACACACACATACAAACACACACACACACACAAACATACAGGAATACACACACCATACATACACACATACATACACAAACACACACCATAAACAGACACACACACACACACACACACGAACACACACCATAGACACACACACACAAACACACACACACACACACACATACACACACAGGGATATAGCAGTGGAGAGGTCTGACAGAATGCCTTTTCACACCTGACTGAGCCCAGCGGAAGGTGACAGAGTCACATCTCCTCCAGCACACACACACACACACACACACACACACACACACACACACACACACACACACACACACACACACACACACACACACACACACACACACACACACACACACACACACACACACACACACACACACACACACATACATAATAGGAGTTCTTCTGTTTAAAACTGCCTCATTTTATTCATGATACTGCTTATGACCCTGAAGTCCCCTGTGTGTGTGTGTGTGTGTGTGTGTGTGAGAGAGTGTGTGTGTGTGTGTGTGTGTGTTTCCCCTAACCCCCTCACCAGTTTGGGGTTGGTAACGACCTTCTGTTCTCTGTGCTTATATACCTTAAATACTTCAATTAGATCTGGGTCACATTCCACCACCCCTTAAACTACTATAAACAACCCCTTAAACTACTATAACAAACACACACACACACACACTGAAACAGCAGGCGGTGACACACAAACACACACCTAGGAAAGACACTGGAAATGCAGAAAACTATTCATCACAGCTTCTTTCATTTATGTTCATTTATTCATTTCATTTATGTGTTCATTTCTCTAAGGAGACTCTGCAATCACTTACAGTGTAGAGTTCTGGAATGAACATCAAAGAGGTCTCTCTCTCTCTCCCTCTGTCCTCCCCTCTCTCGTCTCTCTCTCTCCCTCTGTCTCTCTCTCCCTCTCTCCCTGTCTCTCTCTCTCTCTGTGTCTCTCTCTCTGTCTGTCTCTCTCCCTCTGTCTCTCCTCTCTCTCTCCCTCTGTCTCTCTCTCTCTCCCTGTCTCTCTCTCTGTGTCTCTCTCTGTCTGTCTCTCTCCCTCTGTCTCCTCTGTCTCTCTGTCTCTCTCTCTGTCTCTCTCCTCTGTCTCCTCTGTCTCTCTCTCTCCTCTGTCTCTCCGTCTCTCTCTGTCTGTCTGTCTCTCTCTCCCTCTCTCTCCCTGTCTCTCTCTCTCTCCCCGTCTCTCTGTCTCTCTTTCTGCCTCTCTCTCTTTCTGTCTCTCTCTCTCTCCCTCTGTCTCTCTCTCTTCTGTCTCTCTCTCTCTCTGTCTCTCTCTAAGTTCCCTAACTGTCCCCTCTTTTCCCTCTCCCTCCCCCTCTCCCTCCCCCTCTCTCTCCCCCCTCTCATTCTCTCCCGCTGTGTGTGTCAGGCTTTTAACGGTCTGTGTGTCTGTATGGGGACTGTAGACCCCCTGGTCTGTATGGGGACTGTAGACCCCCTGGTCTGTGTGTCTGTATGGGGACTGTAGACCCCCTGGTCTGTGTGTGTCTACAGGAGGCCTCAGTCAGATACACTAGGCCGCACTAGAACCATCTGACTGGGCTCAGCTTTAAGATGTGCAGTTTGTTAACTTCAATGTTTTATGGGCAAGATTTAATTACGGCTGCGTGTTTCAGCTTTGTTACTGATTTTTGATCAACTAACTTGAAAAGACATGCAGACACGAATATAACGTTATTTCAATCAATAGGACATTTTATCTGAACTATATGATCTGTATTTTAGACGCTGTTTCCTGTTCTGTTCTTAAATTATTACAAATTATCGACAATGAAAAACATTTATGGCCACAAGCCAATGTTTCGAACATTCTGTATTCAAAGATGTGATGTGTAGACCTACTGTAGACCTATACTGTAGACCTACTATAGACCTATACTGTAGACCAATACTGTAGACCTACTGTAGACCTATACTGTAGACCTACTGTAGACCTTTACTGTAGACCTATACTGTAGACCTACTGTAGACCTATACTGTAGACCTATACTGAAGACCTACTGTAGCCCTATACTGTAGACCTACTGTACTGTGATCACGAAGTGCAGTTTCCCAGTCTTTCACTTTTCTGTCCCTGTGTAGATGTGTTAGACTAAACAGCAGTCTTAACAGCTGTGTCAGTGCTGTAGTGTCTGTGTCTCTATGAAGCAGCAGTCTTAACAGCTGTGTCAGTGCTGTAGTGTCTGTGTCTCTATGAAGCAGCAGTCTTAACAGCTGTGTCAGTGCTGTAGTGTCTGTGTCTCTATGAAGCAGCAGTCTTAACAGCCTATGTCAGTGCTGTAGTGTCTGTGTCTCTATGAAGCAGCAGTCTTAACAGCTGTGTCAGTGCTGTAGTGTCTGTGTCTCTATGAAGCAGCAGTCTTAACAGCCTATGTCAGTGCTGTAGTGTCTGTGTCTCTATGAAGCAGCAGTCTTAACAGCTGTGTCAGTGCTGTAGTGTCTGTGTCTCTATGAAGCAGCAGTCTTAACAGCTGTGTCAGTGCTGTAGTGTCTGTGTCTCTATGAAGCAGCAGGAGGTCTGTACAGGGCTGCAGCAGAACATCGACCCTCCTCTGGCCCCCAACAGGCTTCCAATCATCCCATACCCGGGCCCGCTGCGGCACCATTGATAAAACGTTGTTTGTCATTTAGAACCTGTGGGCATCCAAATGATTTCCCAAGCATTTTGACAAGTGCTGGATGTATTCGATTGGTCTGGATTATACTGTAGAAAATGACAAATAGGATTAAACGATAGGATGTGGCGAGTTCCTTAGGCTAGTTATAACTTCCATTTGCATATGTTGTATATAAATGTCATTCTGGATACTATTGTTTAATCTACATTGACACGGTTTACATGTATTCATTTTTGACGTTTTTATCCAAAGCGACTTCCAAGAGAGAGTTTTACTAAAGAGCATCAGTCACTGAGCATAGCAGGGTGATATAGCAGGTCATCATATGAAACATGCATTGTGGAAACCTAACAACTGCCAAATGGAAGAAACATAATAGCATTCAGTTAAACAATTTACAATTACATGGCATGCATTTCAAATGTGCAATAGAGTACCTGTATCTGTAATATGACATCCTACCCCATCGAGTTAGAAAGACAAATCTAAAAACTAAACATTTGAATGACTACATGTGCCTGTTTCAACCTCCACAGTATATGTGATAGTCTGTTTGTCTGTAGGATAGTCTGCTGGATAGTCTGCAGGATAGTCTGCAGGATAGTCTGCTGGATAGTCTGCAGGATAGTCTGCTGGATAGTCTGCAGGATAGTCTGCAGGATAGTCTGCAGGATAGTCTGCAGGATAGTCTGCAGGATAGTCTGCAGGATAGTCTGCAGGATAGTCTGCTCTGCCTCCTGTCCTGTGATTCAGGGGTGTTGTTCAGCAATGAGGGATACCAAATATCCAATAACAGGTTCATCTCCCTGAGGGTTGAATAGAGGGCAGAACCTTTAGGCCAGACTGGACTGGAGATCAGTGACACCACCTCCCCTTGTTGTCATGGCAGTTTGTATCTCATGGTTTTCCTTCAGATGACTTCCTCCAGTACTTTTAATAACGGACGTGTTCTGGGTTCAAAGGAACAGACTATAGCTCAATCTAAATGGGACATTAGTGTGTATAGTTCCACAGTCTTTGGCACGTCGGTTCAACACCCGCGTCCTCCAGGTGCGCTTTCTGTCTCCTGAAGGTTGAAAGATCCGCTTCCTCTCCCATGCTTAGAGGCTGAGAGGCTGTTAGAGGTTGCTGTCAGTCAGGCCTCCTCTGCTCCACCTCACTGACACACAGGACCCCCATAAGGGACCCCCAATAAGGAACCCCCATAAGGGACCCCCCATAAGGGACCCCCTGCTAGCCGGTGTGTGTGTGTGTGTGACAGGCCGGTTTCTGACCAGTCACAGGCTGTACTGCTCGTGCACGGCCATTTCTGATGGTTTTACGGCGTCTTCTTCCTGATTTGAAAGGGGCGCAGGTGGTCTCTGGGGGGGGGGGGGGGGGGGCGTGGGTGTGACCCGGATGCACATTGTCAGATCGAAAGAATTAAGGAAGATGCAAATTGTGAACATCTTGCCGAAAATAAGCAACATGTAGTAGTTTTATATTTTACTGGCAAAGAGGGTCAGGTCTGAGGTGGGTAACCTCCGTAATGAGACAGAGTCCCAAGGTCAATCTTTGGGTGTTTTGGCCTTTTGATCCTGAAAGGTCGCAACGTGACGTCACCTGCATCATTTTAGCAAACCGTCCAATTAAAATCCAATAGAACAGTATTTTGAATCGTGACCATTGTTCTTTTTTATTTTACACTGTTCAGAGATCCTTTTCCAGTCAATGATGCACTTTATATCCTAGCTAGCTTTGGCTACTTTTTATTTCACAAACGAATTTTTAACACAAGTTTAAGAAGAGATACAGGCATTTCTCATTATGTGTTAGTCAACCGGCGTGTAATCAACGAGCTCGTGCAGTTAACATGCGCTATTAAGTTTTCATTGCTTTTTCGTTCGAGGCTCACGCGCGCACAAGCCTGCACAGAAGAGAGGTACAGGGAGGAAAGGGAGGCTGGACCCAGACAAGAGAGGTAAAGAGAGGCTGCACAGAAGAGAGGTAAAGAGAGGCTGCACAGAAGAGAGGTAAAGAGAGGCTACACAAAAGAGAGGTAAAGGGAGGAAAGGGAGGCTGGACCCAAACAAGAGAGTTAAATAGAGGCTAGACCCAGACAAGAGAGGTAAATGGAGGCTGGACAGAAGAGAGGTAAAGAGAGGCTGCACAGAAGAGAGGTAAATGGAGGCTGGACCCAAACAAGAGAGGTAAAGGGAGGCTGGAGCCAAACAACAACATCGTCTCCAAATTTGCCTTCAAATGATTATCACGTCTCAACCAAATTCTGAGAAAATGCTTTTCATGCACCCCCTCCCCTTCATGCACCCCCTCCCCTTCTCATGCATCCCCCTCCCCTCTTCCGACACGCGGGAAACATTGCAGGGTAATGAAATATGTTAATGCATTAGAACCCCGGATTAAAGTCGTCGCGCGCCCTGATGGAAGTTTTCTCCACATTTCCCGCCTAAAGCAACAACAATTTGTATACATGATTGATTGTGTTCGGAGTTTTTAATTGCTTATGCATTTAATTTGCTAATCGGCAAGAGCGGGATAAGGACGGTATTTGTTTCTGGCAGAAGGAAAGGTTATATCTTTATATATCTTTAAAACGACTTGGCAAAGGAGTGAAACCAACAATGAAAAAAACGAACGAATCCAATAAAAACGATTTCACTTTTACTTCGAATTCATCTTGAACTAACCATGTGGCCCAATAGTTTAAATGATGATCAAAAAATAAATCTTGACATGCACAGTAGCCTAATAATATTTTGGAATATAGTTTAGTAATCAGAAGGTTGCAGGTTCGATTCCCGGCCGTGCCAGATGACGTCCCACTTCACAATCCATTCCTTGGGGGAATGTCCTTGTACTTACTGCAAGTCGCTCTGGATAAGAGCGTCTGATAAATGACTGAATGTAAATGTAAATAAAAATCAAGACATGATTAATCAGGATATATACTTCATTTATCATGATTTGATTTATTCTTTTCCTTCAGTGTTTCTTTTTGTCGTTAAACAAATAACCTCAAATGATAAATCTCGATGTAGCATCCAACTAAAACCTTTTAAAATAGCATTTCAGCTTTACTCTATTGAACTGTAAAACTCTACAATAGTTGCAGCCTATTTTCACTTCCATCTACCTGTTCTTCTTCCTTGGCCTGGTTATTTATTTGCAAATCAATTCGTGTCAATAAAACGTTTTTGAAATATGAATGAGGATTAGGGTGAATGCTTGAAATCTAGTGTTTGATCTCTGACAATCAGTGGATTATAAAGAGGCAGAAGTGTTAAATGTTGCAGAATGCAGACGATTAACGTCCTTAGTCTACTGATGTGTTTGCTACGTTATTTAGAGTCGTTAAAAGTAAAAAAAAAAACACAACAAAAATATCCTGTTTCTAAAATATGTTAAATAGTCTTATCCTATCAACAAATGACAGGATGTTGATTTTTAAGCCTTTGGCTTTTTAAAATATTGAAATCTATCAGAGAAAATGCATCTTCAGTCTAATACCGTCTGTGTTGGGAGGAGGACACGTGCGTGCGCGAGGAGGCCTCTCCAGGAGCCCAGATGAGCTCGCGCCCTCTCGTGGTCCCCGCAGGACATTCAGCGCGAGGCCCTTCCAGACCCCATCAAGCACGAGCCTGTAGACTTC
This sequence comes from Neosalanx taihuensis, assembly GCA_030340665.1. NCBI lineage: Eukaryota > Metazoa > Chordata > Actinopteri > Osmeriformes > Salangidae > Neosalanx > Neosalanx taihuensis. The sequence goes on along the minus strand of CM059301.1, from coordinate 742,270 downwards.
TTCTGCGTGTAGCTAAATATTAAATATTCTCAGTTCATGTTTGATGACAACAAAAATAGTGAGCTAGGCTGTTAACGGCAGACCTTATCAAAATAATAAATCAAGTGATTTTCTATAGTATAAAATATGGCAATATGTAACCAATTACATTCATGATACAGCGTTTGATTTAGGCTAAAATACACTCGATTATATATTTTTGGATTTTTCTCTCCTAGGGTGTTTGGAGCCATGGTGGCCATGTTTTTGTACAGTTTGTGTCCATTTCAGTTTGAATTATCCTATAGCCTTGTTTAAAAACAGACATAAATACCAGTTTTTGTTGGTCTGATGCACTTTATGTGTCGGTAACAGAAACAGCTTTACCAGCCTGTAGTTATTCATGTTGTCAGGATGGCATATTCGATTGTAGAGAGATTATTTGATGCATGAACCCTACAATGTGTTGAAGGAAAATTCGTGCAGTTTGTCGGATTCACATCACAGACAAAATGATTAAACGTCGAGAAGAGGAAGAGGGGAAAATAACAGTATTTAATTTGGTTGAGGCTGTAGGCTATATTTGTAGTTAATATTTCAGAGGTGAAGCCGAGTTCTGCCCTCTGAACTCACCTGGGACGAGTCAGTATTGAATGTCTCTCATTTTGGTGTGTTGAATGTGATGCTGGCCAGTTGCATTTGATTAAAATCGACACCGTTTGAGATACACAATCAATTAAGTAATGAATGCAGATGCATGTTTCATAGCAGACTTCTTCTGAGTTAGAGGGTTTATTATCCAGACTTGCTACTACAGACTCCATGTTTGAGATCTGTTGGTAGATCCTTTCCAATTATTTTGCCACCATTTTCAGTAGAAATATATATATATATATTTAAACATACAAAATCATTTATTGGGACGTTTAACTTGATAGAAAATTGTAGACTTTATGTTTTTCGTTTTCATTAAGTGGAGTGATCACAACGGGGACAGCTTTCAGTTTTAAGGCAGTGATCAAGTTTAAGGCCTAACTGTAACTAAGCCTTATTTCAACAATTCTCAATTAATTAGCCGTTAAATATTGACAATAAATAGTCTGTAAATGGATATAAATGCAATAGGTGTTTTACCTTGGTAATTGAAATTAAACATACAATCATTGAGTCCCATAGCCCTGAGTCGCCTCACATCCAATTGGTCAACTAGCAGTTCGGACGGAGCGTCATTGGCCCGCAGGATTTGGACCAACCAATCAGCTTCCTCCTCACCAGATGCTATCAGGGGTTGGTGGTGACGTAAAGCCATCCCTGAGCTGTGATTGGCAGGTTTGGGTTTGACTGACATCAGCGCGCGGGCGTGTGTAGTAGGTCCAAGGGGCTTGCGCGCGGGCGCTGTCCACACGAGAGCTGGTCCTGAATCGCGGCGTGCGCAACTGTGATCGCTCGCGCTGTGAGCGGAGGGGAGACAGCGTCTTGCTGTTACTAACGAGCTCACAGAGGAGCGGGAAGAGACACACCGGTGGGTGGAGCGGGAGTGTTTTTCTGTTTGTTACAAGGCATTCCTGTACTAACACCTCGGGGATTATATTTGGGTAAAGAACCGCGAACACACAGAAACAGATGTGCTGTTTTTTCACCACAGGACAAACTCTCCAGTTCCTCTGAAAGCATTAACATCAAGTCCCGTTCATCACTTCTTTTTCTTTTCTGTCGCTTGATAAACTTTCCGGTTTGAGCCTCTCAGATGTGCTCCTATGGAAGCCATGGCAACGGTGACGGAGCGCGCCAGCAAGACTGATGAAGAAGACTGATGAAGAAGACTGATGAAGAAGACTGATGAAGAAGACTGATGAAGAAGACTGCTCCTTCCTCTACTGGAGTACAGACATGTTCACTGCTGAGTAAACTGGACATCTTGGATTTGGAGAGAATATTTGACCCAAACAGACATATGGGGGATTTGAACGGAGCTTAGTGCATCACGGGCACGGTGTTTCTACCGGTCAGCTGGACAGGCACAGGTCAGGGGTCACAGTTCAGGGGTCACACGGCCAACGGACCGGCAAGAGATTCCTTCACCAAGAGATTTAGGCTCCGCACAATCAATTCACTTTTTTGATTTTATTTTTATTTTGTAAAATTATCTTACCTTTTTTCATTTTTAGAAATGCGTTCTCTTGATCTACTGAGGGATTTAAGCCCGCTGATATTTATGCAAATGTGATATTTCCCCCATCTTTCCAAGCTCGGTGACCTTATAAAGTCTCAATGAAGAAATAGATTTAACCTTTGGTTATAGTCAGTTCCCGGTCCTCTTCAATTTCTAAATATATATATGAATTTTATCTCTGTGAGTGTGTGGGGTTAACCTTAACCAGAGCTTTGTGACAAGTTTTATTTCCACGAAATTGTTGCCTTTTTTTCAAGTTTCTTTTTTCCATTTTTTTTCACTCTGATCAATTGAACAAAAACATTTCAGAAAATACGACGTTTCTTGGAAGGACCTTTTAGTATTTTTGTAACTCAACAACGTGTAAAATACGAGGCCGGGTGAGCTCGTGCGCACCGTGGGGCCTCCACCCCCGCGCGAGACAGATGGAGATTCACTGTAAGCACGATCCGTTCGCAGCGATGCACAGTGAGTAACGTTTCCCAAACCTGTCATCTTCATCTTTGCGTATTGTTAAAAGCAGTTTTGCTAAATTGACTCTTTTAAATCCTTTCACACAAACTCAAAACATAATGACTAGATGGTGTACATCAGCTATTCCAGAAACTGAAAACTTTTACGTTGCTTGGTTGAAGGAAATTGCATTTGCATGGTCATAATTATATTTATAGTGCTGCATGGGCATATTGTGAATTGTTTTGGTGATAGTATCTGGATAGTATTCTGCTGGGGCGAGTGGTATACCCTGTGTTTCTTGAAGGGAAATTAGGGGTGGGGGTGCAGGGATGATGGGGGTGCAGGGATGGTGGGGGTGCAGGGATGGTGGGGGTGCAGGGATGGTGGGGGTGCAGGGTTGGGGGGGGTGCAGGGATGGTGGGGGTGCAGGGTTGGGGGGGGGGGTGCAGGGATGGTGGGGGTGCAGGGATGGGGGGTGCAGGGATGGGGGGGGGAAAGGTGTGGGAGCGAGCAGCCAGCGAGGTAACAAAGCATGACTAAAAGCTGAACTTGACCCATTGTTATGAAGCCTGAAACTCACACCAGTAAGGTTAACCTAGTTACATGGACACACCTGGACATTAGAGCAGGGCCAGGGAATAGAACGGTGCTCATAACGCATGTTCTGTCATGCACTGGAAATGAAGAGAGAGAGAGAGGAGAGAGAGAGAGAGGGGGAGAGAGGAGAGAGAGAGAGAGAGAGAGAGAGAGAGAGAGAGAGAGAGAGAGAGAGAGAGAGTAGAGAGAGAGAGGAGAGAGAGAGAGAGAGAGAGAGGAGAGAGAGAGAGAGAGAGAGAGAGAGAGAGAGAGAGGAGAGAACGGGACGGTAAAAGCGGGTCACTCAGTCGTGACATGGCGGGCTACAGCGCATCAGGTCACGTTTTTTTTCTCTTCTATTCACATCCCCCCTCCGTCCCCCCCACCGCCCCTTCCATCCCCCTCCGTCCCCCCTCCCCCCCCACCGCCCCTTCCATCCCCCCTCCGTCCCCCTCCTCACTTCTCTCTCTCCGTCTCTCTCCTCCCGGCTGACCCTCTCTTGTTTTTCCTCTTGATAACTGAGAACAGAGTTTCTTTTGTCATTAATTGGTCTCATCTGACTGAAGTCTCATCTACAGGCTTCCTACAGATAAGAACATTAGGCTGCATGTTCAGATTTACCTTTTCATTGCAGCAGTGTTAAAGATGGTCATACTAATGAAGAGAGGTCCTCTGACAATATGTCATGTGGGGAGGAACATGGATATTTTGTTAATTTAAGCCAATCCTTCAATGAAATCCGAATATGTAGACCACCAGTCATCTGTTATCTTATTATCATAATTATTATTATTATTTTGCAGTAAAGATTGGCTGCATATAGCTTATCATGTTGATACCAGAGAACCCCCTCGGGTGTTGCAGGGTGATCAGCAGGTTTAGGATCCAGGATCAGACTGGTTCTCACTCCCCTCATGTGGATCACATCATTCTCACGCCAAGTTAAACGCTACATTAAACGGACACATTTCTGAAGCTAGAACGAATCACGTTTCCTTTTTATTCTGCTTCTGAAGCAGCAGACCGTCTCTTTAGTGATGTGGAGACACTTCAGGCTCCAGGATGCTGAAAATGATTTCACACTAACGTCAAAGGTGGCGAGAAGTGAAGCAATTTACTGTGAAGCTTAAACTTCATGGCTGTTAGTGTAGCCAAGGTTTAAGATTTATAAGCTTGTCTGAAAACTGACCTGTTTATCAGAATCAGGTTTAATCACTATGCAAGGTTTACAAACATAGAATTCACTGTGGCAGAAATGAGCAAACATAGAACATATATGTGACATTATAATAAAAAAAATAATACAATGTAAAATACACTACAATTTTGATACAAATAACATAGAAGTATCTGTGAGGGAGAGAAAATGTGTGTGTGCGTTTATTAAAGAATGCAAGATGTTGTTTGCAGGCTACATTCAAATGAATTAGATCAAGCTATCTGATTTAATAGTTTATTTTGCCAATGAATTAATTTAATGAATTAACATCTGTCAAGATAGTTGACTTTCACTCAAATTAAATAGGATTTATTGGTCATTCTTAGAGCAGTTGGGATTTTTTAGCAGACTACAAAAGTACACTTCATAGGCCTATAGATTTCAGGCAAAGTTAAATGTGTAAATAACCTAATAACACTGCCATATTCTTAACGGACTGTTTTAAAAAGTAAAACATAAAAATCGAACGAGGAAAATATATTATTATTAAGAAAAAAAAACATGTAACCTATTTTTTATGTTTTTCACTTTTAACAAGTTTTATAAAGACCGATTTATATGGAACAACTTACACTTTTTGCAAGGCTATTATTATTTTTGTATGAAATAACAGCAGGATCTATGTAGTCTTCACACGTAGCTTCTACTCAAGACAAACCAAATAATTCTGTCTACGAGACGAGAAAACGACATTAGAAATTAGACATTTAAAATAGGAAATATTAAATGTCCAATCAGAAAGCAGCTGTTTTTGCTTTCAGCCTACTGAGCCTATCGGCACATAACCCATTTAATAATAAACACAGAGCAAATTAAAATGAAAATAATACGAATATAAAACTTATTCTGTATATATATAATATATAAAAAATACTGAAAAACTGAAGAAAAAAATATATAATCAACATTCCAGCCTTCTGTCTCTCACCCAGAGACACGTTTTTATTTCTGTTAAATGAATCCAACTCTCAGATGCCTGCCAGGCTTATCTCCCAGATCTGTAGGCTGCCTTCTTTACTACAGCCTATCAGCTTCATCCTTATTCTCTCCGTAACTTTCCAAACGTTTTCCTCAAAAGGTGATTTCTGTATCCTGAAACGCTCTTTAAGAGAGGTTCTGCTGAGGGTGTCTACTGGTTTTCATTTGCCTTATTTTTGAATCGTTTGGCCGTGAAGCGGCAAGATGAGAGATGAAGAGAGACAAAGAGAGAGAGACAGAGAGAGACAGAGACAGAGAGAGAGACAGAGACAGAGAGAGAGAGACATAGAGAGACATAGAGAGAGACAGAGAGAGACAGAGAGAGAGACAGAGAGACAGAGAGAGGGAGAGAGAGAGAGAGAGAGAGAGCGAGACAGAGAGAGAGAGAGAGAGAGAGAGAGAGAGAGAGAGAGAGAGAGAGAGAGAGAGAGAGAGAGAGAGAGAGAGAGAGAGAGAGAGAGAGAGAGAGAGAGCTAATGGACCCTATTTTCTGGATGGTGGAGCATGAATACATTTCTCTTTATCTATTTTTCTCCCGGAAAGAACCACTGAATCAATCAAAAGGAGAAGCTCGTATTTAGTATTTCTAATAAATAAATAGCCTAAATAAAACCCAACAGAGACAAACAGCACAGAGACAGAAGTCTAACTCTTGGATAGGAGCGGCAAGTAGATTTGTGTTTTCATTTTTGTAAAGGAAGACAAGCAAGTATTTAGATCAGGCTAAAACATGAATGAGGCAGAGTTTCTACTGAAGCTTGATATGTCATAAACCAGCCTTTATTGTGGGCCTTCCATCAGTCTTCTTTAATAATTTGGGAAATTCTATCTTTAGTCAAGGATGACTAAGCCATAGCGTCAAACAACTAATGCCAAAAGTAAATACACAGATAAGTGTATAAATAGTTATCTGCAGTTTTTTTTGTAGGTCACAAGTAATTTCTCTTCGGCTCTGTAAGGCATATTTCAGGCGCTGGCCTAGATAGCAGAGGGTGAAAAGAACCATTCGATTTCCTCTTATCTGTCCGCCTCTCCTCTATACGGGGAGAACCGCTCAGGTTGTATAAACGGTTCGACAACAAACCATTTTTTTCTTCCACGGAGCTGGATGGAAACGAAGGGAAGTAATAGTATAGGAGCAAACACGCACCGTTATATCTACGACTATTCACAGAGAGATTGAGTAGAGAGGCAGATAGAGGGAGAGAGAGAGAGAGGCAGAGAGAGAGAGACAGAGAGGCAGAGAGGCAGATAGAAAGAGAGGGAGAGAGAGGCAGATAGAGAGAGGCAGATAGAAAGAGAGGGAGAGGCAGAGAGAGAGAGAGAGAGAGAGAGAGAGGCAGATAGAGGCAGATAGAGAGGGGCAGATAGAGAGAGAGCTGATAGAGAGAGAGAGAGAGAGAGAGAGAGAGAGAGAGAGAGAGCAGAGAGGCAGATAGAGGCAGACAGAGGCAGATAGAGAAAGTGAGTTTAGGTTAAGCCTTGACACAGCTGCAGATGAAGGCTGTCTTCCTTCACAAGTGGGCATTACAGGGGAAAATAATCGGTGTGTATTTATGTTGTGTGTATTTATGTTGTGTGTATTTATGTTGTGTGTACATGCTCACACTTTAATTCAGTATTTTCTAAAGTGCGGAGAGTGAGCCCTTAGATGATCTGTGGATGAGTGAGTCTGTGTTGGGAACTTTTGATTTCTGCCCAGTCCACCAGTCAGACTAGGACCAGAGGGGGAGGGGGAGGCAGTCAGATCCTGTCCCAGGATAGTCACTTCAGTCCTGGGACTGTCAGCTACAGCTCACTGGGTTAACAGGAATATGCAACATGGTTCCTGTTTAGTGTTTGAATGCAAGATATCCCCTGAAGTTTGGTCAGAGTTCACCTTCCTTAGCTTAGCATGGTGACGTACATGACTATCCAGCATCTTACAGGAGTATTGATGTACGTACCATTTTGTTTATGCTTGTGTGTGTGCGAGAGTGTTCACTTCTGTACTTGTGTGTGTATGTGCAGAGTGTGTTCACTTGTGTGATAGTGTGCAGAGTGTGTGAGAGTGTGTGTGTGAGATGGAGGACAGGACATTGGCTTGATGTTGTGTTGTTAGATATGTGTTTAAAATATACTACCCCCAGAGCTAGGATTAATCTCTCTCTCTGTGTTTGTGTGTTGTGTGTTTGTGTCTCTCTCTGTGTGTTTGTGTGTTGTGTGTGTGTGTCTCTGTGTGTGTGTGTGTGTTGTGTGTCATGCCCCTAAAGACACGATCAGCATGTTAATAAAAAGCCAGTGGGTAAATGTAGACAGACTGTGTGTGATTCACTCCTCTGTCAGGGAGAGAGAGAGAGAGAGAGAGAGAGAGAGAGAGAGAGAGAGAGAGAGAGAGAGAGAGAGAGAGAGAGAGAGACAGGCAAATTAGAAATAGAGAGCTGGGAATGCTTAATTGAATATGGTGTGACAGGGTAAAGACCAGTCTGTCTTGACATCCAGTGCGTGGGTGTGTGTGTATGTGTGTGTGAGTGTGTATGTATGAGTTTGTGTGTGACTGTTTGAGTGTGTGTGTGTGTATGAGAGTGTGTGTGTGTGTAATATTCACAAGAGGCACAGTCTTCTGTAAGAGTGTGGTAAAGAAATATGCATTAACTAAGGTCAAATACCAGGGTCAGAGTGAAGTAAATGTGTGCGCGCGTGTGTGAGTGGATGTGTGTGTGTGCGTTTGAGAAAGCTACAGAGAATCAGATGCTAGCATGAATACATAACTACACTAGCATATGGCAGCAAGGCCCCATCTCTAAAGCCATGTGTGAACACATGTTCTAAGAAGACATGTTCTAGGAAGACATGTTCTAGGAAGACATGTTCTAAGAAGACATGTTCTAAGAAGACATGTTCTAAGAAGACATGTTCTAGGAAGACATGTTCTAAGAAGACATGTTCTAAGAAGACATGTTCTAGGAAGACATGTTCTAAGAAGACATGTTCTAGGAAGACATGTTCTAAGAAGACATGTTCTAAGAAGACATGTTCTAGGAAGACATGTTCTAAGAAGACATGTTCTAGTAAGACATGTTCTAGGAAGACATGTTCTAAGAAGACATGTTCTAGGAAGACATGTTCTAAGAAGACATGTTCTAGGAAGACATGTTCTAGGAAGACATGTTCTGAGGAAGACATGTTCTAAGAAGACATGTTCTAAGAAGACATGTTCTAAGAAGACATGTTCTAAGAAGACATGTTCTAGTAAGACATGTTCTAGGAAGACATGTTCTAGGAAGACATGTTCTAAGAAGACATGTTCTAAGAGGGCTCTGGCTAGGATGAGGTGTTCACAGAAGAGCAAAGTTCTGAGCAAGGTTCTGAGAGAGAACAGCAAGGTTCTGAGAGAGAACAGCAAGGTTCTGAGAGAGACCAGCAAGGTTCTGAGAGAGAACAGCAAGGTTCTGAGAGAGAACAGCAAGGTTCTGAGAGAGACCAGCAAGGTTCTGAGAGAGACCAGCAAGGTTCTGAGAGAGAACAGCAAGGTTCTGAGAGAGAACAGCAAGGTTCTGAGAGAGACCAGCAAGGTTCTGAGAGAGAACAGCAAGGTTCTGAGAGAGAACAGCAAGGTTCTGAGAGAGACCAGCAAGGTTCTGAGAGAGAACAGCAAGGTTCTGAGAGAGAACAGCAAGGTTCTGAGAGAGAACAGCAAGGTTCTGAGAGAGACCAGCAAGGTTCTGAGAGAGAACAGCAAGGTTCTGATTGAGACCAGCAAGGTTCTGAGAGAGAACAGCAAGGTTCTGAGAGAGAACAGCAAGGTTCTGAGAGAGAACAGCAAGGTTCTGAGAGAGACCAGCAAGGTTCTGAGAGAGAACAGCAAGGTTCTGAGAGAGAACAGCAAGGTTCTGAGAGAGAACAGCAAGGTTCTGAGAGAGAACAGCAAGGTTCTGAGAGAGACCAGCAAGGTTCTGAGAGAGAACAGCAAGGTTCTGATTGAGACCAGCAAGGTTCTGAGAGAGAACAGCAAGGTTCTGAGAGAGAACAGCAAGGTTCTGAGAGAGACCAGCAAGGTTCTGAGAGAGAACAGCAAGGTTCTGAGTGAGACCAGGACACTTCATCTCTGGTGGATGTCGCCCTCTCAGATGATCTCTTTCTTTCTGCTCCGTCTCATTTAGGACACGGAGGTGTGAACCAGCTAGGGCGTGTTTGTGAACGGCCGGCCCCTCCCAGATGTGGTTCGCCAGCGAATCGTAGAGCTTGCTCACCAAGGGGTTCGGCCCTGCGACATCTCCCGCCAGCTTAGAGTGAGTCATGGCTGTGTCAGCAAGATCCTGGGACGGTGAGACACACACACACCCTACACACACACTACACACCCACACACACCCTACACACACACTACACACCCACACACACCCTACA
>CM059301.1:705000-712500 GCA_030340665.1 Neosalanx taihuensis | reverse complement strand
CCTCTCCTCCTCTCCTCCTCTCCTCTCCTCCCCCCTCCCCTGCCCTCAGCTCTGCCTCTCTCCTCCCTCTCCTCCTCTCCTCTCCTCTCCCCCGCCCTCAGCTCTCCCTCTCTCCTCCTCTCTCTCCCCCTCCCCTAGCCCTCAGCTCTGCCTCTCTCCTCCCTCTCTCCCTCCCTCTCCTCCTCTCTCCTCCTCTCCCCCCGCCCTCAGCTCTCCCTCTCTCCTCCTCTCCTCTCCCCTCTCCCCTGCCCTCAGCTCTCCTCCTCTCCTCTCCCCTCCCCTACCCTCAGCTCTGCCTCTCTCCCTCCCTCTCCTCCTCTCCTCTCCCCTGCCCTCAGCTCCCCTCTCTCCTCCTCTCCCCTCCCCTGCCCTCAGCTCTGCTCTCTCCTCCCTCTCTCCTCCCTCTCTCCTCTCCCCCGCCCTCAGCTCTCCTCTCTCCTCCTCTCCTCTCCCCTCCCCTGCCCTCAGCTCTCTCCTCCTCTCCTCCCTCTCTCCTCCCTCTCTCCTCCTCTCCTCTCCCCCTCCCCTGCCCTCAGCTCTCCCTCTCTCCTCCCTCTCTCCTCCCTCTCTCCTCCTCTCTGAGTCTCTCTCCTCTCTGAGTCAGTTAGTGGAGGCTAAGTGGAGGGGAAATGAGTGGATTGATGGTGTTAGGGAACGACTCCTTTATGATGATGATAAATGTGTGTGTGAATGTGTGTGTTGTGTGTGTGTGCGTGCGTGTGTGTGTGCGTGTGTACGTAAGTGATGATGATGATGAATGGACGGCCCCTCTCTTCTCGTCTCAGACTGTCTAACGCTGCAAACACAGAGAAATGATTTAGGCTGACACACTGTCCATGTAGTCTAATGCAGTTATAAATCCTACACACACACTGACAAAGCAGAGGAAGGAGAAGCAGGGGGGAGGAGAAGTAATGAGGAAGGAGAGGAGGAGAGAAGGAGGAGAGAAGGAGGGAGAAGAGGAGAGAAGGAGAGAAGGAGAGAAGGAGAAGAGGAGGAGGAGTGGAGGAGAGAAGGAGAAAAGGAGGAGAGGAGGAGAGAAGGAGGAGATGACAGAGGGATGAGAAAGAGAAGGAGGAGGAGGAGGAGAAAGGAGGAGAGGAGGAGGAGAGGAGGAGAGAAGGAGAAGAGGAGGAGAGAAGGAGGAGAGGAGGAGAGAAGGAGGAGAGAAGGAGATGAGGAGAAGAGGAGGAGGACAGGAGGGGAGGGAGAGAGGGAGGAGAGAAGGAGAGAAGGAGGAGAGGACAGATGGATGAGGAGAGAAGGAGGAGAGAAGGAGGAGAGGACAGAGGGATGAGGAGAGAAGGAGGAGAGGAAGGAGGAGAGGAGGAGAGAAGAAGGAGAGGACAGAGGGATGAGGAGACAAGGAGGAGAGCAAAATGAGGAGAACACATCTGGCTGTATACTGCTAACCTGTGGTTATTATCTGTGTGTGTGTGTGTGTGTGTGTGTGTGTGTGTCTGTGTGTGTTGTGTGTGTGTGTAGGTAGGGACCTGGCCAGCACCACTCTACCAGGATACCCCCCACATGTTCCTCCAACAGGACAGGGGCAGCTACTCAACACCCTCACTAACTAGTATGGTACCTGGTGAGTATCCACACACACACTCATTCTACACACACACTCACACACACACCCTCACTAACTAGTGTGGTACCTGGTGAGTATCCACACACACACTCATTGTACACACACACACTCACACACACACTCACTAACTAGTATGGTACCTGGTGAGTATCCACACACACACACTCATTCTACACACACACACACTCACACACACTCACACACACACACACACACACCCCTCACACTCACCGCGTGAGATTCGTCTACCACTACTTCTTTTCCTTGTGTGTGTATGTGTGTACAGGTATGTGTGTGCAGAATGTGTGTGTGTGTGTGGCAGTATGTGTGTGTGCAGTGTGTGTGTGTGTTAGGGGGCTGCTCTTGTCTCTGCACTTCCTTTCCCCCTGTCTGCTAGGCTGACAGCACTCCCAGGGGGGTGGCTGTGTGTGTGTACAACATGTGTGTGTGTGTGTGTGTGTGTGTGTGTGTGTGGACGTGTGTGTGTGTGTGTATAATTAGAGCCCAGTCACAGTATCACAGCTGTCCCTTCTCAACATTAGTAATTTGTTTTTTAATGAGAATCACCAGTGACCCACGACTAATTCATTCATTCCTTTCCACTCTGCTTTTTACACAGCTTTGTGTTTCAATCCAGGGGCGCACACAAACACGCACATACACACAAACACGCACACACACAAACACGCACACACACAAACACGCACACACACAAACAGATAGTTTAGGGAGTTCTGCATCAGAGTGGTCAGTACGGAGTGAAATAGTGAAATACCAGAGACACAAGCAGGAGAGAAGAAGAGGAGGGATGCAGCCCCCCCCCCCCCCCCCACACACACACACACACCTCTCTGTGGACTTGTAGGAACAGCTCGTCTAAAGATGGGTAACCCCTGTCCCCCTTGCTCTCAGCCTATATCCTGGTCTGACAGCATGTTTGGCTGTGTGCCTGTGTGTGTGTGTGTGTGCGTGACTGCTTAACAGCATGTGTGTTTTTCAGTATACGTGTATGAATATGTGTGTGTGTGCATTTGACAGTGTGTGCGACCTTGACACAGAGCTCCACAAGGGGGGACCCACCCCCTCCTCTGCTCCCCCCTCGTCTCCTAAACAACCTGACACACTGCCGTCACCACGGCAATGACAAGGGGAGGATGTTAGCACCCTGGGACGCCATGGAAACCGCCTCCCGACCCCACCTGACAGACGCACTCTGAACACACAAACATATACACCACACACACATCACACACACATCACACACACATCACACACACAGACAACAGTACTGAATATGACCAGAACAGACACACACACGCAAACATAAAACAAAAAACAGTATTAACATTAACACCCAACACTAAATGTACACACAACACACAATCCCCCCTCCTAGCCCCCACTCCAACACCTCTAGCTAGACCACATTCCCCCACATCATTTTTATCTTTTATTTTTTATCCAAATATTACATTTCAACTTGATGTTACAGTGAGTGTGCCTTGTGTGTACAGTCACAGTATGGACTCACAGTATAGACTCATAGTCACAGTATGGACTCACAGTCACAGTATAGACTCATAGTCACAGTATGGACTCACAGTCACAGTATGGACTCACAGTATAGACTCATAGTCACAGTATGGACTCACAGTCACAGTATAGACTCACAGTCACAGTATAGACTCATAGTCACGTATGGACTTACAGTCACAGTATGGACTCACAGTATGGACTCACAGTATAGACTCACAGTCACAGTATGGACTCACAATATGGACTCACAGTATACTCACAGTCACAGTATGGACTCACAGTATAGACTCATAGTCACAGTATGGACTCACAGTCACAGTATAGACTCATAGTCACAGTATATACTCCCACAGTCACAGTATGGACTCACAGTCACAGTATGGACTCACAGTATAGACTCATAGTCACAGTATGGACTCACAGTCACAGTATAGACTCATAGTCACAGTATGGACTCACAGTCACAGTATGGACTCACAGTCACAGTATGGACTCACAGTATAGACTCATAGTCACAGTATGGACTCACAGTCACATTATAGACTCATAGTCACAGTATGGACTCATAGTCACAGTATGGACTCACAGTCACAGTATGGACTCACAGTATAGACTCATAGTCACAGTATGGACTCACAGTATAGACTCATAGTCACAGTATGGACTCACAGTCACAGTATAGACTCATAGTCACAGTATGGACTCACAGTCACATTATAGACTCACAGTCACAGTATGGACTCACAGTATGGACTCACAGTATAGACTCATAGTATAGACTCACAGTCACAGTATAGACTCACAGTCAAAGTATGGACTCACAGTATGGACTCACAGTATGGACTCACAGTCACAGTATGGACTCACATTCACAGTATGGACTCACAGTATGGACTTACAGTATGGACTCACAGTCACAGTATGGACTCACAGTATGGACTCACAGTCACAGTATGGACTCACATTCACAGTATGGACTCACAGTATGGACTTACAGTATGGACTCACAGTCACAGTATGGACTCACAGTCACAGTATGGACTCACAGTATGGACTCACAGTATACTCACAGTCACAGTATGGACTCACAGTATAGACTCATAGTCACAGTATGGACTCACAGTCACAGTATAGACTCATAGTCACAGTATATACTCACAGTCACAGTATGGACTCACAGTCACAGTATGGACTCACAGTATAGACTCATAGTCACAGTATGGACTCACAGTCACAGTATATACTCACAGTCACAGTATAGACTCATAGTCACAGTATGGACTCACAGTCACAGTATGGACTCACAGTATAGACTCATAGTCACAGTATGGACTCACAGTCACATTATAGACTCACAGTCACAGTATGGACTCACAGTATGGACTCACAGTATAGACTCATAGTATAGACTCACAGTCACAGTATAGACTCACAGTCAAAGTATGGACTCACAGTATGGACTCACAGTATGGACTCACATTCACAGTATGGACTCACAGTATGGACTTACAGTATGGACTCACAGTCACAGTATGGACTCACAGTATAGACTCACAGTCACAGTATAGACTCACAGTCAAAGTATGGACTCACAGTATGGACTCAAAGTATGGACTCACAGTCACAGTATGGACTCACATTCACAGTATGGACTCACAGTATGGACTCACAGTCACAGTATGGACTCACAGTATGGACTTACAGTATGGACTCACAGTCACAGTATGGACTCACAGTCACAGTATGGACTCACAGTCACAGTATGGACTCACAGTCACAGTATGGACTCACAGTATGGACTCACAGTCACAGTATGGACTCACATTCACAGTATGGACTCACAGTATGGACTTACAGTATGGACTCACAGTCACAGTATGGACTCACAGTCACAGTATGGACTCACAGTCACAGTATGGACTCACAGTATGGACTCACAGTATACTCACAGTCACAGTATGGGACTCACAGTATAGACTCATAGTCACAGTATGGACTCACAGTCACAGTATAGACTCATAGTCACAGTATATACTCACAGTCACAGTATGGACTCACAGTCACAGTATGGACTCACAGTATAGACTCATAGTCACAGTATGGACTCACAGTCACAGTATATACTCACAGTCACAGTATAGACTCATAGTCACAGTATGGACTCACAGTCACAGTATGGACTCACAGTATAGACTCATAGTCACAGTATGGACTCACAGTCACATTATAGACTCACAGTCACAGTATGGACTCACAGTATGGACTCACAGTATAGACTCATAGTATAGACTCACAGTCACAGTATAGACTCACAGTCAAAGTATGGACTCACAGTATGGACTCACAGTATGGACTCACATTCACAGTATGGACTCACAGTATGGACTCACAGTCACAGTATAGACTCACAGTCAAAGTATGGACTCACAGTATGGACTCAAAGTATGGACTCACAGTCACAGTATGGACTCACATTCACAGTATGGACTCACAGTATGGACTTACAGTATGGACTCACAGTCACAGTATGGACTCACAGTCACAGTATGGACTCACAGTCACAGTATGGACTCACAGTATGGACTCACAGTCACAGTATGGACTCACAGTATGGACTCACAGTCACAGTATAGACTCACAGTCACAGTATGGACTCACAGTCAAAGTATGGACTCACAGTATGGACTCACAGTCACAGTATAGACTCACAGTCACAGTATGGACTCACAGTCACAGTATGGACTCACAGTATAGACTCACAGTCACAGTATGGACTCACAGTCAAAGTATGGACTCACAGTCTGGACTCACAGTCACAGTATGGACTCACAGTCACAGTATGGACTCACAGTCACAGTATAGACTCACAGTCAAAGTATGGACTCACAGTCACAGTATGGACTCACATTCACAGTATGGACTCACAGTATGGACTTACAGTCACAGTATGGACTCACAGTATGGACTCACAGTCACAGTATAGACTCACAGTCACAGTATGGACTCACAGTATAGACTCACAGTCACAGTATGGACTCACAGTCACAGTATAGACTCACAGTCACAGTATGGACTCACAGTATGGACTCACAGTCACAGTATAGACTCACAGTATGGACTCACAGTCACAGTATGGACTCACAGTATGGACTCACAGTATGGACTCACAGTCACAGTATGGACTCACAGTATGGACTCACAGTCACAGTATAGACTCACAGTCACAGTATGGACTCACAGTATAGACTCACAGTCACAGTATAGACTCACAGTCACAGTATGGACTCACAGTCACAGTATGGACTCACAGTATGGACTCACAGTCACAGTATAGACTCACAGTCACAGTATGGACTCACAGTATAGACTCACAGTCACAGTATGGACTCACAGTATGGACTCACAGTCACAGTATAGACTCACAGTCACAGTATGGACTCACAGTATGGACTCACAGTATGGATTCACAGTCTGGACTCACAGTCACAGTATAGACTCACAGTCTGGACTCACAGTCACAGTATAGACTCACAGTATGGACTCACAGTCACAGTATGGACTCACAGTCACAGTATGGACTCACAGTCACAGTATGGACTCACATTCACAGTATGGACTCACATTCACAGTATGGAATCACAGTCACAGTATGGACTCATAGTCACAGTATGGACTCTGTCACTCTGTCTTCTGGGAGGACTTGACAGTCATATTAACTAGTGAATGTGAGAGCACCAGTCCTCTGGAGCACCAGTCCTCTGGAGCACCAGTCCTCTGGAGCACCAGTCCTCTGGAGCACCAGTCCTCTGGAGCACCAGTCCTCTGGGCTACCAGTCCTCTGGAGCACCAGTCCTCTGGAGCACCAGTCCTCTGGAGCACCAGTCCTCTGGAGCACCAGTCCTGGAGCACCAGTCCTCTGGAGCACCAGTCCTCTGGGGTCTCTTAAAGAGGCTCAGATCTGTTCCAGCAAATAATCCTCTTCTATTTTATTCACTCTAATATCATCCTTTCATCAAGCAAGCAAACTCTTCTGCTCCTCTTTCTTCGTCACCTTTCTGTCTCCCCCCTCCCACTCCTCTCCCCCCTCCCGGCCTCCCCACCCTCTCCCCCTCACCCTCTCCCCCCGCCTCCTTTGTCTCCAGCAGGGGGCTGACACTCAGAGGGGGTGCAGAAAATCAGTGAGGCAGAACCGACAGAACAAGAGAGCCAGAGAGAGAGAGAAGAGAGACAGAGAGAAGAGAGAGACACAGAGAGAGAAGAAAGAGAGAGAGACAGAGAGAAGAGAGAGACACAGAGAGAGAGAGAAGAGAGACAGAGAGAGAGAGAGAGAAGAGAGACACAGAGAAGAGAGAGACACAGAGAGAGAAGAAAGA
>CM059301.1:687500-700000 GCA_030340665.1 Neosalanx taihuensis | reverse complement strand
AGCTATGAGTGTTTCAGTTTTCTTAGTTGGTCTGTTGGAGCTCCTGTGTGGCCCAATGTTGAAGACGCTTTCTAAGGTTTCTACTTCAAACAGATTGGAGGAACCAAAATGTGGATGCGAGATACAAATAGATATATTAACATATAGCCTAATATGACTACGTAACAAAGCTGTTAGTTTTTACAAATCTTTGTTTGTTGTTCTGGGTTGTAATATAGTAATAGAATGGATCCTTTAACATTTTTAGACCTTAAAAGTTGTGTGTGTGCAACTCTAAAAGAACATTTTTACCGAGGTTCTCTCCCCAAGAGGAACCCGAATTTCTCTCTATCCCCCTTTCTCTCTGTCTTTCTCTCTCCCTTTTTTTCTTTCTCTCTCGCTCTCCTTCTCACTCCCTTTCTCCCTCTCCCTCTCCCTCTCCCTCTCTCTCCCTCTCTCCCTCTCTCCCTCTCTCCCTCTCTCCCTCTCTCCCTCTCTCTCTCTCTCCCTCTCTCTCTCCCTCTCTCTCTCTCTCTCTCTCTCTCTCTCCCTCTCTCCCTCTCCCTCTCTCCCTCTCTCTCTCTCTCTCTCTCTCTCTCTCTCTCAGATTTGAGGCATTATTGACCTGACCACCAGCAGATGAACAAGGACAGTGCCTTTAGTTTTCTATTAAAAGCCCTCAGACATCATATCACTAGAACAAGGTATTCCCACTGCCCCCCCCCCCCACACACACACACAGCCCCCCCACACTCCTACCAGGGCCACCACAGGGTCAAAGGTTAAGATGAGCATGGACTCTTACCAACAAATATACTAAAATAATGGAAGCAGAATATACACACATAGTGGAGGAGTCAAAGATCTACACACAGTGGAGGAGTCAAAGATCTACACACACAGTGGAGGAGTCAAAGCGACAAATAAACAGATAATCTCAGAATAAACACAGCCTTCCTTTAAAGAAGTGTGCATGTCTTAGTATGCCATCTTTTCAGTTGCCAGATTTCTCTTTATCATTTTGTTGCTGTAGTCCTCTGTATTGGTCCCTCCTGGTCATTTAAACACGACCAGTCTCCTCCTTCAGGCTTTACCATCCTCCGATGCTTTCATGTGTCAAACAGCTTGCCTTTCCATGGCTTCAAGCTTATTGGTCGACAGAGGGAGAACAAGGATTCCCATTGGCTGAAAGACATTTTGATTGACAGCCGTGACATTGAGCGCAGCTAAAGCGATGGCTGTCATTGTGGGTGGTACTGTAGCCCAGTGGGTAGGGGCCACACACACACACGTACACACGTACCTACATACACACACACACACACACACACACACATACACACACACACACACACACACACACACACATCCTGGCTTTGTCCTCTGTGGAGCGGTACACCCCCAGTCCCCAGGGAGGGGCAGACCTGCTGTGCCATCAAAACCTTACTGGGTCTTTCCCTCCCCCTCCCCCTCCCCCTCTCCCTCCCCCTCCCCCATCCCTAATCTCATCATATCTCCCAGTCCTCTTCCCCCTTGTTCCCCCTGGCTCCCCCTGGCTCCCCCTGGTTCCTCCTCTTCTCCTCACATCCTCTGGATTAGGGACACAAACACAGTGGATCACAGTCCTGTGACCTTCAACACAAAGTCCCGTCTCTCTGGGTCTTTTCCCATTCACATGTATTCATCCTCTTCTCCTCTCTGTACCTCTCCTCTCTCTCTCTCTCTCTCTCAGTCGTTTTGCCATTCAGACATTATGTTGAAACGTAATTCAGAAATTGTGCCGAGGCAGGAATAAAATTCAGTAGCAAACCTCTTTGAGATAGGATGGGAGGTCATTTCAATGGCAAGAAAGCTGACAGTCCTGTTGCCTAGCAGTTTATATTCATACTGGTCTGATTCCATTCAGCCCTTTAGAATCTCTCATCGCTGCCACATTGGCAGGATTTTACAGAACTACAAAAATCTGCTGTGTCCAATTGAATTGTGTGTTTTGTTGTCTTAATCTGACTGTTCCCTGTTCATGTTACTAAATCAATACATGTTCAGGAATAATACAACTCTTAAATACGTCAGTAGCGATTTGTATTTCAATAAATATTCGACAACAAATCGGAAACCAATGAAAATCCATGTTACCAAACTCTAAGAAAATCTGGGTTATTGTTGTGTGGATAATGTAAATACAGTTACTGCAGTCGACACAAAACACAGCAGATGATTTCATCAGTGAAGGGGGGGGGGGGGGAGGGATACTGAACCTCCTCATCAAAATAAATCAATCAAAGTGGAGGACATCATTTTCACCTTACTGTGGCCTTTAGTGTTAAATCTGGAGATTCTATGTCTGTCAAACTCCTCAAATTGTTCTAGTTTATATTCCTGTTCTGGTGTTTTAACAAGTTAGATAACAGAATCACAAACTGTCACAAAAAAAAAAAATCACAAAATGCTGACACAAACGCAAAAAATAAATAATCGGGTTTCACAAATCTGAATTTTTTTTCATCTGTTGAATAGAAAATCCCAGAAAAAAAAAGAAAAAAAACATCAGTTAAAACATTCACCAAAGGTTTGTTTAATTTATACAAACCTACAAAAAATACTGATTAATAATGACAGAAATGACAGACAATAAGAAATGCCTTCAACCTTCATGAAGGTGGGACTTCAACAAGATAAATGAAATAAATGGTTCTTTAAAGAAAATGTGTATGTTTTTTATTAAATTTTCTAGTAGTTGAAAACAAACTTGGTGTTTTTCTCTGTGTGAGTTGTGTGTTGTCTTAATATTTGAATGTATTTTACTGCAGTGCAAATTTGCCAAAGATATCATATCACTTGATTTCCATTTCGGTTTTTTTATTTGTATTTTTTTATTTGTTCGTTCAAAATTGTGACAAAAAAGTTTGTTTATGAGAACTGGAAATTAACAGTGACTTTGATATGGTTATTTTTATACTTATGTTATTACTGTTAATATTATAATTGATTTTCTTTTCTGGGTTTACTGTGAAAAATGACCAGGCCGTTTGTTGGCTGCCTCTCCATGCTCTGTGTATCTCCAGGGTGGCTGTTGTTGGTGAATTATTATGTATGTACTTGTAATGTGAAGCTAACATGTCATTATTTGTAAATACTGGCCATAATTTTATTGGTTCTTCAGAATAAAAGTAATTTTTTTGAAGTTCAAAGGTTCAGTGTCTGTACTTGCATTTTATGCACACATTCTTCCGCACACACACACTCCTCTGTACACACACATTCCTCGCCACACACACACACTCCTCAGCACACACACACTCCTCTGCACACACACACTGCTCAGTACACACACACATTCCTCGCCACACACACACTCCTTGGCACACACACACACACTCCTCTGTACACACACACTCCTCTGCACACACACACACTCCTCTGCACACACACACTCCTCTGCACACACACCGTTTATGCAGTAGTTACTTGTAGTTTTTAGTATGTTTGTAGTTGAATATGTAGCACAAGTTGTTGTCTAATGTAATCTGTATTGATCTATCATAGTTTTCAGGTATACAGGTTTCAGATCAGCCTCACACTCATGGTCTCAGTCCAGCCTCAGATCAGCCTCACTCTCATGGTCTCAGTCCAGCCTCAGATCAGCCTCACTTTCATGGTCTCAGTCCAGCCTCAGATCAGCCTCACTCTCATGGTTTCAGTCCAGCCTCAGATCAGCCTCACACTCATGGGTGAATCCTCTCATCTGGGGGTCTGAAGGCAGCATCAGCCCCTCCAGCATCCATGTCCCTCCCCCCTCCCTCCCTGCCCCCCCCTCTTTCCCTCCCTCCCTCTCTCCCCCATCCTCCCTCCCCCCGGACCTGGCTGGATGCAGTGTTCCAGCACAGCTCTCTTGGCTGGAGGCCCAGTCCAGGAGGAGCAGAGACAGAGGGAGGGTGATAATGGAACACAAGCAGTGACAAGGATACGACATGCTACACACACGGAAAACAGCCAGCACCAAGCTGGAGACACAGGCTGGCCCGGCCACAACTTGGGTGTGTGCCCAGGGCCACCCAGGACAACAAGCCAGGGCTGTGTGTGTGTGTGTGTGTGTGTGTGTGTGTGTGTGTGTGTGTGTAAGCATGTGTGTGTGTGCGTGCTATAATATCTCTGTTTTCAAAGCTGGCTTAAGTCCCTAGTGTAGACTTGTCAGTGAAAGACTCAGGAGTAAGGTGCAGGGGAACTCTCAGACTCTAGAACACTCCTCACCCTTCTGACCTTCAGCAGATCATCCACAAGTCTCAGGGGTCAGGGGTCAAAGTTACTCAGTGAGCAGGAGAGTTCTGTTTGACACCTCCTTGCCTTCTACCCTCCCTCTGCACTCCTTCTACCATCCCTTTACCATACACAGCTGACTCCTCCTCCTTCACCTCCTCCTCTAACGCTCCTTCTTTACCTCCTGTGAGGTTTGAGGAGGGAGTTATGGAGGCCAAAAAGCCACGCAAATTAACGTCATTCACCACCGGAGCTTTTTGGCCCTTTAGAGCCCCGGTAGGGAGAGAACTGCCAGGGATGCTGGGTAATTGGACCAGCTGATTAGTGAGGAAGAGGAGTAGGAGGAGGAAGAGTGCTGAAGGATTGGAGAAGAGAGTAAAGAAAGTGGAGAGCACAAGATTATTTGAGGGTGGGAGGGAAGGTGAGAAGGAGAGGAAAGAAGGAGACAGGGGAACGGGTGAGAAAAGTGTATGAAGACAAGAAAGAGGGAGAGAGAAAGAGAGAGAGAGATAGGGAGAGAGAGAAAGAGGGAGAGAGAGAGAGAGAGAGAGAGAGAGAGAAAGAGGGAGAGAGAGAGAGAGAGGGAGAGAGAGAGAGAGAGAGAGAGAGAGAAGAACAGTGTACACAGTAATTAGTTTGTTGCAGTTTAAGGTTAAGAGAGCAGCAAAGTGATGCTGGTTACTGAGACATCAAAGCAGGTTAAACTGGTGGGATCCTTGGAGAGAGATGAGAGACGAAGAAAAGAGTGAATGAAGAGATGCTGTGACCTTTTCACATGTGACCTTATAGACTGTATTAACATGCTGCCCAGTGCCCTTACTACACACACACACACACACACACACACACACACTCTCACACACACACACACTCACACACACACAGTTCCAGCTCTCCTCAGTGACAGTGTACAGCAGTAATGATGAGAGACATGTGCAGAGGGTTTCTATGCTGCGTTACGCTCATTACAGCCCCTGGAAACACATGAGGAGACGTGGTTCCACAGTGTTTTCCCCTCAGTAACGTCACTCAGATTCTCTCCCTCTCAGCCGTACTACATGTAACAAATGTCAGCATAGTGTGAGTGTGTGTGTGTGTGTGTGTGTTACACTACTGACAGCCATAGAAGCAGCTTGTTGAACTAATAGCCTAACTAATGTGTCTACATTTCCTTTTCTCCCTCCCTCTCTCTCTCCTTCCTCCCTCAGTCTCTACCTCCCTCCCTCTCCCTCCCCCTCTCCCCCTCCTACCCTACCCTTCCTTCCTCCCTTATTTCTACTTTGGTAAAACTGACATCTATGAGCCCAGAAAAAAAAGAGAGAGGGAGGAAAAAAGAGAAGCAGAGTGAGCTGACAGGCAGCAAGGCCTCCTGCCCTCCTGTTTGACTCCTGCTACCTCCCTCCCTCCCTCCCTCCCTCCCTCCCAGAGGGCTTGTCTCCCAGGATCAGCTTATGATGAATGGGGCTGTCTGAACGCACCTAGCAGAGGCCAATTAGAGGAGGGATGGAGGGAGAGAAAGAGAGAGAGGGAGAGGAAAAGAGAGGAAAGGGAGAAAGCCAGCGCAAGAGAAAGGGAGTTGGAGAGAGAGAAGGGGAAGCCGAGAGACAAAAAGCGAGAGGGGGAATAAAGAGAGAGAATAATGAAAGAAAGAGGAAAGTAGAATTTTATAAGAAAAGTAAAGTGTCTAAGTAGTAATGATTGAGAGCAGGACGTGATGTGTTTCTGCATATTCAGTCTCAGGAATGTGACCGTGTGACTGTGCTGGCACTGTGTGTGTGTGTGTGTGTGTGTGTGTGTGTGTGTGTGTGTGTGTGTGTGTGTGTGTGTGTGTGTGTCTGCAGGAATGTCTGTGTGATCTGTCAGTTCTGAGAGGAACAGTGTGAGGAGGCCTAAACTCTTAACCTCGTCTGCTACAGAGCTGGGTGACATGACAGAACACACACACACACACACACTCAAACACACGTTCCACCACAACATGAAGTCTCCTCCTTCTTCCTTCTCCCTCTCTCCTCTAGATCTAGTCTTTCCTTCAGTCCTCCTCGGCCCCTTCACCTCTCAACAGAACAGAAATACCTCTACATCCCATTTCATTCTACCCTGCATCACTTCCTCCCTCCCTCTCTCTCTCTGACTCTCAAAGACCTGAAGACATTCGGCTTGTCGTCAACAATTAAACAATATGAAGTCATATGCTTCAGAGCAGAGGGAGAGAGGGAGAGAGAGAGGAAGAGAGGGAGGGAAGGAGAGATGACAGCACAATTAAGTTTTTTAATTCTCTGCTTGAGTGGGCTAGTCCAGTCTTTATGCTAATTAGGATGCCAAGACTATGTAATAAATCTCTGTGATTTGCCTTCATCCTCCCTCCATTACACACAGACACACACACACACACACACACCATTTACTGCTCTCTGTCTCAACACACAGAGAGATCAGCCTCTGATCCTGAAGCAGAGCCTCCCTGTAGCCCCTGGACCTGGTCAGGGTCAAGTATGAACCCACAGCTGGTTAACATGCTCAGACCAGGAGTCTCCAGGAACACATTGTCATTCTAACTTCCCAAGAGTTCTATTCAGTACCTGTTTGTTGGTTCAAAGCAATCAATCAAGTGTATTTCCTGTGATGTGCCGTGGTGAGGCCAGGTGAGGCCAGGTGAGGCCAGGTGACACCAGGTGAGACCAGGTGAGGCCAGATGAGGCCAGGTGAGAACAGGTGAGACCAGGTGAGGCCAGATGAGGCCAGGTGAGACCAGGTGAGACCAGGTGAGGCCAGGTGAGGCCAGATGAGGCCAGGTGAGGCCAGGTGAGACCAGGTGAGGCCGCTGTTCAGACCGAAGGCAGATTTGCCATTTGGGCTGATTCCCATGTTAAGTCAACATAAACACACAGCTAGAGATCCTGCAGCACAAATCTGTGAATATCAGACACTGAAAAATAAAGAACTATTCACTGATAACTGGGATCCAGAGATGGGGTGTGAGTGTGCACGTGTGTGTGTGTGTGTGTGTGTGTGTGCACGTGTGTGTGTGTGTGTGTGTGTGTGTGTGTGTGTGAGTGTGCGTGTGTGTGTGCGTGTGTGTTATGACAGAAACAGGCTTTGTTCTTCAGAGCAGTTTTTCCTCTCATCTGGTAACACCCAGTTTAATCAGGCTTCATGTTCCCAGTCTAGACTAATGTGAGCGTGTTAGCAGCTGTTTGACGCTCACAGATTCAGCTTGTGTCTAGCACAAGTCCTCAGGTCCACTCTGCTGGTCCACTCTGCTGGTCCACTCTGCTGGTCAACACTGCTGGTCCACTCTGCTGGTCAACACTGCTGGTCCACTCTGCTGGTCCACTCTGCTGGTCCACTCTGCTGGTCAACACTGCTGGTCCACTCTGCTGGTCCACTCTGCTGGTCCACTCTGCTGGTCCACTCTGCTGGTCCACTCTGCTGGTCCACACTGCTGGTCCACTCTGCTGGTCCACACTGCTCACTGGACACACACACAACACCTTTTACAAAGGATTCAAAAGAGTTCTTAGAAAGAAATAATATAATCAGTAACTATTTTATCTTAGATTAAGATAGAAACAATGCTGCAACATTGTCATGGGTGTCAAGTCTGTTTCTGTCCTCTTCCCTCTGCTGATCCAGGTTTTCCTAGTGACCGACTCCCCCAGCAGAGTTGGAAACAGGCGCCATGTTATACAGAGTCAGAGCCAACATGGTCACTGTTGCCACAACCAAGCCAAGGTGAAGCAAGTAGAGCGCCACCTGCAGGCTGAACAGCAGCCCACACACACACAAGGAGGCCCAGACCCAAGGAGCAGCCAGGAGGAGGAGCAGAGAGGAGTGAACACAGCTGAGGAGGAGGCCAGGAGCAGAAAGGAGGACTGTAACCATGGTGGAGAACACCCATCTGTAGAGAGACACAGGGGAGAGGAGGAGGGAGGCGGCTGTCTGACCCACAGGGAGGACCTGGAGGTCAACCAGGAACAGGAAGCTGGTCAGGTTTCTGAGCTACACATAACCACCAGTTCAGTCTGGGGCAGGATTAAAGGGAGAGCCTTACTTGGTCACAAGCAAGTCCATCAACTTCAAATCTCTGTGCTTTGTGAAGCCCTGAGAGACACACCGCAATGTTTATATTGACACACTGGTAACAGCTAAGTGCAAAGAACAGTGAAGTTGTTATGATGCACAAACTCTCCTACTGGACTCAACTCACAGATAAAGAGGAGAACTCACAGAGGAAGAGGAGAAGTAACATGAAGAGGAGAACTCACAGATGAAGAGGAGAAGTAACATGACCACAAGAAAGCTCCTCATGTTCCTCACAGGTTCACTGCAGGAGCACAGCTGGACACACACACACCAACACACCACACATTATACACACACACACACACACACACACACACACACACACACACTCATTTAACAATCTACTTCTTTGCAACCATGATGAACAAAGAATCTGAACTTCCACCAAGTGTGAAAGTTCACCCAGAACAGACAATCAGCTGCAGCAGTAATAGAGTCACAAACAGCCATGTTACTCACTGTTGGCTGGAGATACACTGGTGTGGCAGAGAAGCTGGATATGCAGCCTTGGTTTAGAGTCCACTGGAAATGTTCTCTGTTCTTTAGTTTAGTTTGTTAATCCTCTTAACAATTTGTTGCTCTGGCTGGGGTTTTAGAGCTGTACTGAGCTGTGGACAGACACAGTGCTGCCCCCTGCTGGTTTGGGGTCAATACTTGACCAATCACAGCAACACCTTCCTATTTAACTCCTCTGCCAGTCAGTTGACTTCCTGGATACTAAGGCTGGTTGTTAATGATGCAGTGTGGATGTGCTAGACTGATGGCAGGCTGTTCATCTCTCCTCACCCTTATCTCCTCACCCTTATCTCCTCACCCTTATCTCCTCACCAGTATCTCCTCACCCTTATCTCCTCACCCATCTCTTCTCACCAGTATCTCCTCACCCTTATCTCCTCACCAGTATCTCCTCACCCTTATCTCCTCACCATTATCTCCTCACCCTTATCTCCTCACCAGTATCTCCTCACCCTTATCTCCTCACCATTATCTCCTCACCCTTATCTCCTCACAAGTATCTCCTCACCCTTATCTCCTCACCCTTATCTCCTCACCCATATCTCCTCACTCATATCTCCTCACCCATATCTCCTCACCCTTATCTCCTCACCCTTATCTCCTCACCCATATCTCCTCACCAGTATCTCCTCACCCTTATCTCCTCACCCATATCTCCTCACTTGTATCTCCTTACATGTAGTAAACCAGCAGTGAGGAAGAGAGAGAGGGTGAGAGGGAGAGAGAGTATGGAGGAAGGTGAATATTTCTTTCCCAAATGAGGCAGGTGACAGGTGGTGTGTGTTCCTGCTGCTGCCCCCTACCCCGCCCTCACACACACACATTCCCACATGCACACAGCAGTTTACCAACCCCCCTGCTAAATTAGCATTTAACCCCCTCCCCCTTATCCACCCCCCATCTTTCTCCCTCTCCATCATTAAGGTTAAACTCATATTATTGTCTCACCCACCCATTACCCCCCCCACCAGGGAACCAAGGAGAAACTGACTCTCAGACACACACACCAGACACACACACCAGCCCCCTCAGACACACACACCAGACACACACACCAGCCCCCTCACACACACACACCAGACACACACACCAGCCCCCTCAGACACACACACCAGCCCCCTCAGACACACACACCAGACACACACACCAGCCCCCTCACACACACACCAGCCCCCTCAGACACACACACCACACACACACACCAGCCCCCTCAGACACACACACCAGACACACACACCAGACACACACACCAGCCCCCTCACACACACACACCAGCCCCCTCACACACACACACCAGCTCTCTCAGACACACACACCAGCCCCCTCAGACACACACACCAGCCCCCTCACACACACCAGACACACACACCAGCCCCCTCACACACACACACCAGCCCTCTCACACACACACACCAGACACACACACCAGCCCCCTCAGACACACCAGCCCTTTCCCACCAGGCTCGCTATCCTAGCTAAACGTCATTAGCATTTATGCTATTAGCTCCAGTCATTAGATAGACGTCACACAGAGCCAATTAGCATGATGTGCTAACTAGCCAGTTCATGTCATAACAATCACTTTATAATATCCTTTCTACCATAACAATCATCACTGGATCATAAAACATTTGTTTGGATGAAAATAGTCACGTAAAAAGAATGAAAAAACTTGAATTTTATTTATTTTGTACTGCATGGAACTGTCAGTTCATGAAACATATACATAACTCTGTGGAAACTAAATTATTAATTTTCCTAAATTTACAACATATTATCGAAAACAAAGAGAAACTACAACAGACAAAGAAACTCTGTACATCCACAGCACAGTAACTTACATGATAGGAAAATATCACTTTACAATTTAAAAACAAACATAAAATGACAGAATGAGTCTTTATTTCTAATGTCAGTCATGTTAAGCGTCAGGGAGGAATGTGGTTTTGTTAGATTGGCATGTTTTGTTTAGAGAACGCTGATGTGAACACGCATGAAACCAGATGCTGGAGCAGATAGACCCAGACCAGACCCAGACCAGACCCAGACCAGACCCAGACCAGACCCAGACCAGACCCAGACCCAGACCAGACCCAGGACAGACCCAGACCCAGACCCAGACCTAGACCTAGACCAGACCCAGACCAGACCCAGACCAGACCCAGACCCAGACCAGACCCAGACCCAGACCCAGACCAGACCCAGACCCAGACCCAGACCTAGACCTAGACCAGACCCAGACCAGACCCAGACCCAGACCCAGACCCAGACCAAAGATCAGACCAGACCCAAGATCAGACCCAGACCCAGACCCAGACCTAGACCTAGACCAGACCCAGACCCAGACCCAGACCCAGACCCAGACCCAGACCCAGACCAAAGATCAGACCAGACCCAAGATCAGACCCAGACCCAGACATCAGATACTGGAGCTGGACAGGATATCCTCCACCAGGTGCTTGTAGACCCAGGCATCTCCCTTCAGCCTGCGGCGTCTGACGCCCACCACATCAAGACGCTGCAGGAGACACACCTCCAGCTCAAACGCCATGGTAACCTTCCCAAAGTCCCCCTGGGTGCGGCACTTCAGAGTGTATCTGGGGAGGACGGTCAGCACAGCTCTGAATCCAGCAGTGAGCGTGTGTGTCTGCTGTGTGTCTCTGTGTGTGTGTCTCTGTGTGTGTGTGTGTGTCTGTGTGTGTGTCTGCTGTGTGTGTCTGCTGTGTGTGTCTCTGTGTGTGTGTCTGCTGTGTGTGTCTCTGTGTGTGTGTCTGCTGTGTGTGTCTGCTGTGTGTGTGTGTGTGTGGTTCTCACCCTTTCTGGGTGAAGTCAACATGTTTCTCCGGCAGGATGGTGAGGATGTTGTGGAGCACCTGGTCTGGACTGCTCTGGCTGCTCAGGGTCACGTTATACTGGGCCTGCCAGACACAGGTGCAGGTTCTGCCCTCAACACTCATCTTAGCAGTCAGATATAACCATGTGTTCTTTAGAAGCATGTCAGTGTGTGTGTGTGTGTGTGTGTGTGTGTGTACCTTGATTTTCCGTGGGCCGTCCCGGAGTGCTCGTCTCTTGCTGGGTGTGAGCATGGTGATGACCTTGTCCAGTCCTCTCTCCAGGCTGCCAAACACCCTCCCTCCCCGCTTCTTCTGCCCGCTGTCCCCCTGAGAAGCCATGTCCAGAGACCGCGACCTACCCAGGGACACACTGACCTTTGACCTGCCTGACCAATGTACACTGTCTTGTGTCCCAGTTGTAAGTCTGGTTTCCATGTCTCCCCTCCCCCCCTCCCCCCCTCCCTCCCCCCCATCCCCCCCTCCCTCTCCCCCTCCTCTCACCTCCGCTCGGGGCTGAAGACCAGCATCTCCAGGTCTAAATCCTTGCTGTCTTCTCCTCTCTTCCTGGACTGGTCCTTAGCAGCGCTTCCTCCTGAAACACACACACAACACACCACACACACACACACACACCACACACACCACACACACACACACACACACACACACACACAGGGCTTAGTGCAGAGAACACATGTCATTACACACCACACGGGACAGCGTGTAGAAAGAGACAGGTCCACCTGTCACAGTACATGCCTAGGGAGTGTGTGTGTGTGTCTTTTATAGCTGTGTTACAGGGGGACCACAGAGCATGTTCTACTGACA
>CM059301.1:645000-682500 GCA_030340665.1 Neosalanx taihuensis | reverse complement strand
CAGAGTGTGTATATATGAACCAGAGTGTGTATATATGAACCAGAGTGTGTATATATGAACCAGAGTGTGTATATATGAAGCAGAGTGTGTATATATGAACCAGAGTGTGGTATATATGAACCAGAGTGTGGTATATATGAACCAGAGTGTGTATATATGAACCAGAGTGTGTATATATGAAGCAGAGGGTGTATATATGAAGCAGAGGGTGTATATATGAACCAGAGTGTGTATATATGAAGCAGAGGGTGTATATATGAACCACAGTGTGGTATATATGAACCAGAGTGTGTATACATGAACCAGAGTGTGTATATATGAACCAGAGTGTGTATATATGAAGCAGAGGGTGTATATATGAACCACAGTGTGTATATATGAACCAGAGTGTGTATATATAAACCAGAGTGTGTATATATGAATCTGAGTGTGTATATATGAAGCAGAGGGTGTATATATGAAGCAGAGTGTGGTATATATGAACCAGAGTGTGGTATATATGAACCAGAGTGTGTATATATGAACCAGAGTGTGTATATATGAAGCAGAGTGTGTATATATGAACCAGAGTGTGTATATATGAAGCAGAGTGTGTATATATGAACCAGAGTGTGGTATATATGAAGCAGAGGGTGTATATATGAAGCAGAGGGTGTATATATGAAGCAGAGTGTGGTATATATGAACCAGAGTGTGTATATATGAAGCACAGACCGGTTTGAGGTCCCTGTGTGCGTAGCCCTTGCTGTGGACGTAGGCCAGCGCTGAGACGATCTGCCTGAAGAACACTCTGGTCTCCTCTTCTGACAGGCGGTCCTTAGCTATGATGTAGTCAAACAGCTCCCCCCCTGGACAGTACTGGAAGGACAGAGGGACGAACACAGACACCATGACAACAGACACCATGACAACAGACACCATGACAACAGACAGCAGGTGGCTGAGCGGTTAGGGAATCTGGCTAGTAACCAGAATGTTGCCGGTTCAATTCCTGGGACCGTGCCAAATGCTGTCTTGGGCAAGGCACTTCACCCTACTTGCCTCAGGGGGGAATGTCCCTGTACTTGCTGTAAGTCTCTCTGGATAAGAGTGTCTGCTGAATGACTGAATGTGAATGTGATGTCACTGTGTGTGTGTGTCTCACCTCCAGCACCATGTAGATCTTGGTGGAGGTCTCCATGACGTGGAAGAGACGACAGACATGCTGGTGACTGAGGGTCTTCATGGCTTCTATCTCCACCTTGACACGAGGAAGATCCTCCTGAGCCAGGCCAGGTCACATGATTCATCATTCATCCATTCAACCAATGACATTAAGAATGCTCATCCTCATCATCCTCATCTTCATCATGGTCACTAAGACTCACCCCTAACTCTTTTTTATCCATGATCTTGATGGCCACTTTTTCCCCCGTCAAAATGTGCCGGCCCAGTTTGACTTTAGCAAAGCCTCCTAGGAAAGACCGTTCAGATCAATATAAACACACACCGCTGTGTCCATACATGTCTGACATATCTACATGATGTACTGTGACAGACAGACACACAGACAGGCAGGCAGGCAGGCAGACAGACAGGCAGGCAGGTAGACAGGACAGACAGGCAGGCAGGTAGACAGACAGGCAGGCAGGTAGACAGACAGGCAGGCAGGTAGACAGGACAGACAGGCAGACAGACAGAGACAGACAGGCAGGCAGACAGAGAGACAGAGAGACTGAGACAGACAAACAGAGAGACAGAGACAGACAGACAGGCAGACAGACAGAGACACACAGGCAGACAGACAGAGAGACAGACAGACACAGACAGACAGACAGACAGACAGCAGGTCTACCTGAGCCGATAGTCTCGTACACTTCATAGTATTTCAGGAGTTCTGCTTCATTCTCTACGGTGGGCATCTCTCCGTCGACCTGGGTCAATAAACATACGATACCGTTCAACCCATCTGCAAACTATCGTTTTCTGCAACATTATGTTTCTAATTGTCTTAAAGTTCAAAGTTTGATGGATCTCTGTAGATCATGAAGCGCTGAGGAGGTCAGATCTCCCATTCTGTCATGAATGGGTACAGTAACTTGCTGCTGAAGTGCTGCTCAACATATTTAAGATGTCATTAATGACTTGCATGGCAACACTATCCTACAACGACACTTTAACTTACCTTAATATTATCTTACAATCCCAGGACAAGTGTTAGCAGAGAGATGTAAGCTTCGTGAAACTCAAATAACTCGGACTGTTTGTGGCCAAAATTTGAATTTCCCACTTAAAGACGCGACTTCCTTTTTCCGGTTTTTCGGGGAGTCGTGAGTCTCCTCTGTTTATCTGCGGTACTGCAGCTATAATGATGGGGAAATGTTTCACTAAAGGACATGCGCTTAAACTCATTAAAAGTTTACTTTTACTTTTACTCTTACTTTTTACTTTTAAGTTTACGTTTACAATTTACTCTCAGTTGTTGCCTTGGAGAAAACTAACATTTCTAGTGTGTTGTGATCTGATGTTTCCTTTTTGAACCTTCAGATTTGCTGGCTGGTGTAGGAATGACCAGGGGTGTTGTTCTAGTGAAGGTCCTGGTCTGGTTAAGTCTGTCATTATCTAGAAGGTCAGGCAGGGTTAGGAAACTAGTAATTTAGGACAAACCCAAGTCTCTCTTAATCACCTGACCATATAATCAACAACTCTCTGTTAGTGTAGACTAGTTGGTTGTGTGTGTTTGTGTGTGTTTGTGTGTGTGTTTTTCTCAACATAAACTTTCTCCAGGTCATTGCCTTTGTCTTCTCTACCATTCATCATTAATCGTTGCAAAAATATCAGTAAGGTTTGATGAAGAGGGATGAGCAGAGACTCTGATCTGTCAGGAACCTTAAAACATCTACAGACCTTCTCTTCTGTGACTGGAGGACGTCACAAAACAAGAGGAAAAACACTTGACAAAAATATAGTTTTCTAACCAAAACAACCCACAACAGAGAGGCCCAGCGGTTTGACATTGTTGAGTGGATAATATGTATGTAACAATGTTTACATTCCACACACACTTCCTGCGGTATGGCTGATCAGTCAGCTTCTCTCAGTACCCCGGCAGCCTGCTGTTCTGGAACACTGTGCTGAGCTTCCAGAACGTTGACATTGACTGATGGATCAAGCGTTTGCTCTGGAGTTTCTCATGGTCGTTGTGGAAGGACCGTGTTGTTAGGGAGATAACCAGTCATTAGGGGAAGGCCAGGTGTTGTCCTGGTGGCTCGAGCCTTCAGTTAGCTGGAGCTCCAGCTGGACTGGACCAGGCACACTGACATCAAACAGGCCTGCAGCTGGAACACAGGCCAGGGGGAGGAGGGGGGGGGAGAAGGAGAGAGGGCAGGAGGGATGAGGAGGAGATGAAGAGGAGTGAAGGGGAATGGAACAAGGGAGAAACTGAGGTCAGGAGATGGGAGAGAGAGAGAGAAAAGTGAGAGTAAAGGTGCTGTGTGCTCTACCTTTCTTTAACATTCTAGTCCACCCTCACCCCCCCCCCCTTACATGTATAACATCCCTGTCTCTCTCTCTCTCTATCGCTCTCTCTGTCTCTTTCTGTCTCTCTCTCTGTCTCTCTCTCTACCCCTCTCTCTCGATCTTTCTGGGTCTTTCACTCTCTCTGTCTCTCCCCCCCTCTCTCTCGCCCTCTCTCTCTCTCTCTCTCTCACACACACACTCTTCTGTGCTGTGTGTCTCTCTTCTGGTCTCACTCTCTCCATGGCTGGCTTGCAGCAGCAGCAGTCCATGCTGGCAGGGCTGGGTCTCCTCCAGGTGACCCTCTCAGTGGTCCTCCTCATCCCTCCTCTGGGGGCTCTTCCTGGGGACACCAAGAGGAGCACCCCTGCTTCTGTGGAGGTAAGGAAGCCAGTCAGGACCATCACAGCTACAGGTCAGGAAAGCATGAATGTAGAGTTAGTATATATTCACCAGACTGTGAGATACAGCAATGGCAGAATGTTTGAAATTAAGTGTGACTGTAATGATCTGAGTACTTTTGAATTGGATTGTATTAGAAAGCTTTCATACTTTACATGGCATGAGGTTATTTGTAACCCACATTTGCTTAATAGGTTAATAATTTAGCATGTTTTGATTTAAAATAGCAGTTTGCCTTGTGTTGAGATGCTGCAGAGAGGGTTGAAGTTGTTTCTGTATCTCACTTCTGTATTCCTGTATCACTTCTGTATTCGTGTCCCATTCGGGTTAGTAACACACACAGGCAAGAGGTTGTCACCCAGAAACAAAAGAAAAACGTATTAACATGTTAGTCTGTTATACTGAATTTTCAGAACCATAAGTGGAAAGTGATGTAGTAAATGTATGAAGGTTGTGTTTAGGTAGTGAAGGGCCTCTTCTCCAGGGCAGTCCTCAGCCTGGGATACCACAAGATCCTGGAGATCCCTGCTGGAGCTCAGAACATCACCATACGAGAAACCGTCAAGAGCAGGAACTATCTAGGTATTTACATTTATTCATTTAGCAGACGCTTTTATCCAAAGCGACTTACAAGAGAGAGCTTTACAAAAGAGCATCAGCTCTGTAGCATAGCAACGTGATAGACCCCAAACATAGCAGGCTTACGAAACATACTGCCTGTCTGTCTATCCATCTATCTCTATATATGTATCTATCTATCTATCTATCTATCTATCTATGTATCTATCTATGTATCTATCTCTCTCTCTCTCTCTCTTTCTCTCTCTCTCTCTCACACACACACACACCTAAGCACACACTTTTGTGGTTGTTAGGTAGGTGAACACTGTATGTCGTCTCTCAGCTTTGGGGACAGGAAGTGGTTTTTCCATCATCAATGGTAACTGGACCATCGACAAGCCTGGTGTTTACCTTGCTGCTGGAACCAGGCTGACATACAGACGACCAAATGAGGTTCGCTCCCGCATGGGAGAGTCCATTACTGCACCAGGACCAATCACAGAAGAGCTCCATCTATATGTGAGACACATCAACATTCTGGCTAAGATGCCGACTGTGCAGTAAACTAGCTACTGAACGTATTAAAACTGCTGTGGTTGTTTCAGGTAATATACCAAAAGCCTGGTCCCAGTGTGTACTATGAATACAGCCTGCTGCCTCCCAACACACACCCCAGTCCTCCTGATACACCTCCTGAAATAGAGGCCCTGGGTGAGTACACACACACATACACACACACATACACACACTATTAATCATAATAAGTTGACTCCATTTTTTTACCCTTCCACTTCTTCACTGTCTTCTTTCTACCCTCTGGCTCTGACATCACTTCCTCTGGCTCTGACATCACTTCCTCTGGCCCTGACATCACTTCCTCTGGCCCTGACATCACTTCATCCTCTTTCATTTTTGGCCCCTGACACCCCTTAACTTTTATTCCCCCCAGTTGATATTATTGGCCCCTCCCATAATGATACTTCTGGTCCCTCCCATAATGACACAGATAGCCTATCGTACAATAGCACAGATAGCCCCTCCCATACATACACTGAAAGCCCCTCCCACACAGAACCTGTCAGCCCCTCCTACTCAGACACAGAAAGCCCCTCCCACTCAGACACTATTCACTCCCACAATTACAATGATAGCTTTTCCAATGTAAGCATTAGCCCCTCCCACATATACACTGTTAGCCCCTCCCATACAGACACTGAAAGTCCCTCCCACATAGAAACAGTTGGCCCCTCCCACTCAGACACAGATAGCCCCTCCTACTCAGACACAGAAAGCCCCTCCCACTCAGACACAGAAAGCCCCTCCCACTCAGACACAGATAGCCCCTCCTACTCAGACACAGAAAGCCCCTCCCACTCAGACACAGAAAGCCCCTCCTACTCAGACACAGATAGCCCCTCCTACTCAGACACAAATAGCCCCTCCCACTCAGTCAAAGCTAGCCCCTCCCACTCAGACACAGATAGCCCCTCCCACCCAGACACAGATAGCCCCTCCCACTCAGACACAGATAGCCCCTCCTACTCAGACACAAATAGCCCCTCCCACTCAGACACAGATAGCCCCTCCTACTCAGACACAGATAGCCCCTCCCACTCAGACACAGATAGCCCCTCCCACTCAGACACAGATAGCCCCTCCTACTCAGTCACAGATAGCCCCTCCCACTCAGACACAGATAGCCCCTCCCACTCAGACACAGATAGCTCCTCCCACTCAGACACAGATAGCCCCTCCCACTCAGACACAGATAGCCCCTCCCACTCAGACACAGATAGCCCCTCCTACTCAGACACAGATAGCCCCTCCCACTCAGACACAGATAGCCCCTCCCACTCAGACACAGATAGCCCCTCCCACTCAGACACAGATAGCCCCTCCCACTCAGACACAGATAGCCCCTCCCACTCAGACACAGATAGCCCCTCCCACTCAGACACAGATAGCCCCTCCTACTCAGACACAGATAGCCCCTCCTACTCAGACACAGAAAGCCCCTCCCACTCAGACACAGATAGCCCCTCCTACTCAGACACAGGAAGCCCCTCCCACTCAGACACAGATAGCCCCTCCTACTCAGTCACAGATAGCCCCTCCTACTCAGACACAGAAAGCCCCTCCCACTCAGACACAGATAGCCCCTCCCACTCAGACACAGATAGCCCCTCCCACTCAGACACAGATAGCCCCTCCACAGACATTGTTATCTCCTTTCATACAATCCCCGATTTACCTACTTACCCAGAAACTGTTAGTCCCTCCTACCCAGACGCTAGCCCCTCCTACCTAGATGCTAGCCCCTCCTATCCAGACACTAGTTCCTCCTACCCAGACACTAGCCCCTCCTACCCAGACGCTAGCCCCTCCTACCTAGACACTCAAAGCCCCGCCCATACAGTTGATCCTTCCAGCAGGGACTCTGTTGGACATAGCCTCACAGGATATGACATCATCGATGACCAGGAACATTCCAACCAGGTGCCCTCTCACCCTTTTCTGAGCCCTGAGTCATGGGTCAGCTACACCTGGACCAGCGGTGGACACACCCCCTGCAGCCACACCTGTGGGACTGGTGAGCCTCTTTAGACACACACCTGTGGTACATCTCCTCAGCATGTGAGGGCAGCCAGCAGGTGGAGGTGCTCCCAGGTGTGGTACATCTCCTCAGCATGTGAGGGCAGCCAGCAGGTGGAGGTGCTCCCAGGTGTGGTACATCTCCTCAGCATGTGAGGGCAGCCAGCAGGTGGAGGTGCTCCCAGGTGTGGTACATCTCCTCAGCATGTGAGGGCAGCCAGCAGGTGGAGGTGCTCCCAGGTGTGGTACATCTCCTCAGCATGTGAGGGCAGCCAGCAGGTGGAGGTGCTCCCAGGTGTGGACCTGGACACTGACGGCAGGTTCTCCCTGTGTGTCAGGCAGACGCCAGGTGTTGTGGAGGTGTGTTGACAGGAGGAGCCAGACCACTGTAGCCAGGGATCTGTGTGGCCCCGCCCTTCCTCCTCTAAACCATGAAGAAGACTGCAACACCCAACCCTGTCCAGCATTGTGAGAAACCACCTGCACACACACACACACACACACACACACACACACGTTAGTTTTACTACCCTAGTGAAGACAGACCGTGTACCCTCCTAGAAAGAACAACACTAGTTGTGTTGTCTCAAACTGTTCCCTCAAGGTCTAAAACAGTGGTCTTCAACCCTGGTCCTCAGGACCCACTGTCCTGCATGTTTTAGATGTTTCCCTGCTCCAACACACCTGATTCTAATGCATGGGTCGTTATCTAGCTCTGAAGAATCCTGGTAAACGATCATGCATTAGAATCAGGTGTGTGGGAAGGGGGAAACATCCAAAACATGCAGGACAGTGGGTCCTGAGGACCAGGGTTGAAGACCACTGGTCTAAAATGATCAGTCTTCTGAAACACACACACATGCAGTTAGACTGGAATCACATCTTGGTGTCAACTCTCTAACAACATAGAAGAAATTCACTTCCTGTAAGACCTCTTTTTGTGATTGGATCAAAGCTGGGACTTGGGGGAGTGGTCAGAGTGCAGCAAGAGGTGTGGCCCAGGTGTCCAACACCGCCAGGTCCACTGTCGCCAGGCAACCGATAACAACAGCAACGGAACAGTGAGAGTGGTAACCGTGGGTACGGAGCTTTGCGAAGTGGTCACTGCCATGCCGGAAACATCATCGCCATGCCAACTGAAGATCTGCGGCCAATGGCAGTTACGATCTGACTGGAGCCCGGTGAGAGCCCCTAATATACTAATACTAATAATAATACTAATAATACTATCATAGTATTACTGCAGTACCAGTACTTTTACTCTAGTATCACAGCACAATGTCTTGTCAGTGTGTGTGTAAGGCCTGTGTTGTGTCAGTGTGTGTGTAAGGCCTGTGTTGTGTCAGTGTGTGTGTAAGGCCTGTGTTCTGTCAGTGTGTGTAAGGCCTGTGTTGTGTCAGTGTGTGTGTAAGGCCTGTGTTCTGTCAGTGTGTGTAAGGCCTGTGTTGTGTCAGTGTGTGTGTAAGGCCTGTGTTCTGTCAGTGTGTGTAAGGCCTGTGTTGTGTCAGTGTGTGTGTAAGGCCTGTGTTGTGTCAGTGTGTGTGTGTTCTGTCAGAGTGTGTAAGGCCTGTGTTCTGTCAGTGTGTGTGTAAGGCCTGTGTTCTCTCAGTGTGTGTGTGTTCTGTCAGAGTGTGTAAGGCCTGTGTTCTCTCAGAGTGTGTGTAAGGGCTGTGTTCTCTCAGTGTGTGTGTGTTCTGTCAGAGTGTGTAAGGCCTGTGTTCTCTCAGAGTGTGTGTAAGGGCTGTGTTCTCTCAGTGTGTGTGTGTTCTGTCAGAGTGTGTAAGGCCTGTGTTCTCTCAGTGTGTGTGTAAGGGCTGTGTTCTCTCAGTGTGTGTGTGTTCTGTCAGAGTGTGTAAGGCCTGTGTTCTCTCAGAGTGTGTGTAAGGGCTGTGTTCTCTCAGTGTGTGTGTGTTCTGTCAGAGTGTGTAAGGCCTGTGTTCTCTCAGAGTGTGTGTAAGGGCTGTGTTCTCTCAGTGTGTGTGTGTTCTGTCAGAGTGTGTAAGGCCTGTGTTCCCCCCCCAGTGCTCCGTGCCATGTGGTGTTGGCCAGCGCAGCAGGGAGGTGGTGTGTATGGGGGGGGCTGGGATGGTGGAGGAGGACCAGGAGTGTAACCAGGCTCTGAAACCAGACCACCTCCACAACTGTGACATGGGGGCCTGCGCCCGCAGCTGGTACAGCACACCGTGGAGCCAGCGAGTAGGCTGGGGGCAGGGGGGCGGGGGGGGGGGGGGGGGGGGGGGGGGTATTGATGTGTGTGTGTATTAATGTGCCATCTCTGTGTCGTCGCAGTGTTCTGCAGAGTGTGGCAAGGGCCAACGCACCCGGGCATCCGTGTGTCTGGTCGATCATGTGACCAGCCT
Organism: Neosalanx taihuensis; assembly: GCA_030340665.1. Taxonomy (NCBI): domain Eukaryota; kingdom Metazoa; phylum Chordata; class Actinopteri; order Osmeriformes; family Salangidae; genus Neosalanx; species Neosalanx taihuensis. Next base: position 673,090 of record CM059301.1, on the reverse strand, counting down.
CCGATTGGGTGGCTGTGAAGGGGAGCGACCACAGGAAGTGACATCATGTGATGCTGGGCCGTGTCACCAACAGGTGGAGTGGTTCACAGGACCCTGGGGACAGGTGTGATGCTGAACCCACTACATCCAACACACAGAACCCACTACATCCAACACACAGAACCCACTACATCCAACACACAGAACCCACTACATCCAACACACAGAACCCACTACATCCAACACAACATAACACACTACATCCAACACAGAGAACCCACTACATCCAACACAACATAACACACTACATCCAACACACAGAACCCACTACATCCAACACAACATAACCCACTACATCCAACATGTCATGTTAACACACACCATGATACCTTAACCATGTCTGTGCACCAAACTGTATTACATGCTGAAAAACCACAGAAGAAGCCCTAAACCGTATTAATGGTGTGACTCAGTGTTCTGCAGAATGTGGAAATGGAACGCAGACCAGAGGCGTGGCCTGTCTCCTTAGAGACGAGGGTCTCCTAAAAGCTGTGGACCAATCCAAATGTTCCCACTTGCCTGAGCCAATCAGCTCCCAGCCCTGCCAGCTGAAGCTGTGTGGTGTGCAGTGGTACATGACAGAATGGAGCGCGGTGAGAAAGCATCTCTTCCTTGTCTTCCTCTAGTCCTCCATCTCTGCATCCTCATGTCACCTGAACCAGCCAGAACACACGTCTCTCAAGAGCCTTTCTCAAGAGCGTCTCACAGCGTCTCTCAGTCTCTCTCAGTGTCTTACAGCATCTTTCAGTGTGTCTCTCAGTGTCTCAGAGTGTCTCTCAGTGTCTCAGAGTGTCTCTCAGTGTCTCTCAGTGTCTCTCAGTGTCTCTCAGTGTCTCTCAGAGCTTCACAGAGCGTCTCACAGTGTCTGTATGTCTTACAGAGTGTCTCTCAGTTTCTCAGTGTCTCTCAGTGTGTCTTTGTGTCTCACAGTGTCTCTCTCAGAGCATCTCATAGCTTCATCTAAACATGCAGGCATCTTAACTTTGTCCCTCTGTCTCCCTCTAGTGTTCCCGGTCCTGCGAAGGTGGTTACCGTGTGCGTGAGGTGCGTTGCCTTGCCGACAACATGGCCCCTAGCGACCTCTGTGACCCCAGCATGACCCCGGAGAGCAGCGCAGAGTGTAACCCCCAGCCCTGTGTGACAGACCCCAGTAAGACATCTCCAGACTCATTAACATCAGATCATTAATATTCCTAAATGAAACACGTAACTGACTCCAACCCCCCCCCCCCCTCTCTTCATTCTTCTCTGCTGTGCAGGCCTGTCATGCAGGGACCAGTATGAGAACTGTGTGGTGGTGGTCCAGGCCAGACTGTGTGTGTACCCCTACTACAGGACAGCCTGCTGCACATCCTGTGCACGCGTGGCAAACAAACACCCTTACCCTTACCTGAAGACACACCGCAAGAGACACACACTCCTACCTGAAGACACACACTCCTACCTGAAGACACACACTCCTACCTGAAGACACACCGCAAGAGACACACACTCCTACCTGAAGACACACACTCCTACCTGAAGACACACACTCCTACCTGAAGACACACCGCAAGAGACACACACTCCTACCTAAAGACACACCGCAAGAGACACGCACTCCTACCTGAAGACACACACTCCTACCTGAAGACACACACTCCTACCTGAAGACACACACTCCTACCTGAAGACACACCGCTAGAGACACACACTCCTACACACTGCTGAGAGCTCTGCTGCCTCAGAATGGGGAATGTTACAGAACAGACGTTAGGATAAGGACTGTCTGCTTGGTACTATGTGTCATGATGTAAGGCATGTACTCACACTGTCACACTGTTATTCTTTGAAATTATCTTCTTGAGATTATTTTTTTTCTGAAGGCAAACCGTTTTAGGGGTATTTTTGGGGTTGCTTTTTATTAAAATAATGCCAAACTGATACAAACTTGTAAGAGATTATGTAATGATTCAATGATATCTAGTTAGTTTTGTCTCTCTTCCCTCAGTACTTCATATGTAAACAGAACACACACACGTCTTTACTCAGGATAATAATACCTTTGTTTTAATGAACATCCAGGCTGACAGCATGTGAAAAGGCCATTATTCAATCACGACAACTTAAAGCACAAAAAGAAACAAAAACAATAAAGAACCACCAAGAACTCCAACCTGGTTTAGCATTTTCCACTGTCCAGGAGAGAGCAGCTGAGCAGCCTCTCTGGAGCAGCTGAGCAGCCTCTCTGGAGCAGCTGAGCAGCCTCTCTGGAGCAGCTGAGCAGCCTCTCTGGAGCAGCTGAGCAGCCTCTCTAGAGCAGCTGAGCAGCCTCTCTGGAGCAGCTGAGCAGCCTCTCTGGAGCAGCTGAGCAGCCTCTCTGGAGCAGCTGAGCAGCCTCTCTGGAGCAGCTGAGCAGCCTCTCTGGAGCAGCTGAGCAGCCTCTCTGGAGCAGCTGAGCAGCCTCTCTGGAGCAGCTGGGCAGCCTCTCTGGAGCAGCTGATCAGCCTCTCTGGAGCAGCTGAGCAGCTGGGCAGCCTCTCTGGAGCAGCTGAGCAGCCTCTCTGGAGCAGCTGGGCAGCCTCTCTGGAGCAGCTGATCAGCCTCTCTGGAGCAGCTGAGCAGCTGGGCAGCCTCTCTGGAGCAGCTGATCAGCCTCTCTGGAGCAGCTGGGCAGCCTCTCTGGAGCAGCTGAGCAGCCTCTCTGGAGCAGCTGAGCAGCCTCTCTGGAGCAGCTGAGCAGCCTCTCTGGAGCAGCTGAGCAGCCTCTCTGGAGCAGCTGGGCAGCCTCTCTGGAGCAGCTGATCAGCCTCTCTGGAGCAGCTGAGCAGCTGGGCAGCCTCTCTGGAGCAGCTGAGCAGCCTCTCTGGAGCAGCTGGGCAGCCTCTCTGGAGCAGCTGATCAGCCTCTCTGGAGCAGCTGAGCAGCTGGGCAGCCTCTCTGGAGCAGCTGATCAGCCTCTCTGGAGCAGCTGGGCAGCCTCTCTGGAGCAGCTGAGCAGCCTCTCTGGAGCAGCTGAGCAGCCTCTCTGGAGCAGCTGAGCAGCTGGGCAGCCTCTCTGGAGCAGCTGATCAGCCTCTCTGGAGCAGCTGAGCAGCCTCTCTGGAGCAGCTGGGCAGCCTTTCTGGAGCAGCTGAGCAGCTGGGCAGCCTCTCTGGAGCAGCTGAGCAGCCTCTCTGGAGCAGCTGAGCAGCCTCTCTGGAGCAGCTGGGCAGCCTTTCTGGAGCAGCTGGGCAGCCTCTCTGGAGCAGCTGATCAGCCTCTCTGGAGCAGCTGAGCAGCCTCTCTGGAGCAGCTGAGCAGCTGGGCAGCCTCTCTGGAGCAGCTGAGCAGCTGGGCAGCCTCTCTGGAGCAGCTGAGCAGCCTCTCTGGAGCAGCTGAGCAGCCTCTCTGGAGCAGCTGAGCAGCTGGGCAGCCTCTCTGGAGCAGCTGAGCAGCCTCTCTGGAGCAGCTGAGCAGCCTCTCTAGAGCAGCTGAGCAGCCTCTCTGGAGCAGCTGAGCAGCCTCTCTGGAGCAGCTGAGCAGCCTCTCTAGAGCAGCTGAGCAGCCTCTCTGGAGCAGCTGAGCAGCCTCTCTGGAGCAGCTGAGCAGCCTCTCTAGAGCAGCTGAGCAGCCTCTCTGGAATCTTCTCTACACACACTCCATTTCTCCTTCCTTCCATCCCCAAACCATAATGGTGCCCTGGAGCTTGAGGCGTGGCTGTGTCAGAGCGAACACTGGGGGCGCTAGGACCCTGAAGGCTGTGCAGGCAGAGGGAAGGAAGGGGGAGTGGAGGGGGACCAGGGGAGAACAGTCTGGGGCCTTTGGCATCAAGGGTCACTCCAGGGTCACCGCAGGGTCATCCATGCACCTGTCAGGTATGAACCCTCGGGCCGCTAAACATTCATGTCCTCTGTGACGTTCCGTCTTCTTTAGTCCTTCCTGTTTCCCCTCTCGTCATGTGGAGCGAGTCAGACACTGAAGAATCTTGTTCTGTATGTTGTCTCCTGTGATTGTGATTTGTAGGATGTCCAAAGATGTGACAGGAGGTCTGGAAGCAGAGCTGGAATCTCCCCTCTTCATAACAGACCTGCAGTCCAGGCCACTGCTGTGGGCCTCAGATCTGAACAGACAACAGCAGGTAACGTTTTCCTAATCATCCAATGGAAACGTCCAATCTAGTGTCACTCTGCACCTTATGATATTCAGCTTATTGAATTCATGGGTTTGGGTTTCTTAAACATCGTACCAACATTCACTGATTTATCTCAATACTGTTAAAAGTTTTACAAATACATAAATATTATAGGATACAATATTACAGTATACTGTATAAAATATAAAATAAAATTGGTATACTTAATTTAACTGATCACTGGAGGTAAGCAGACCATAATGATCTTTGACACTAGGTGATAAAACTTGGCAAAATAAACCCAAAACAAGAAACATTGTATTTCTTACCCCCTGAGGTCTAATGTCAAAGGTCAAGACTCCAAACACACCCCGTTCTATAACGAAGCCCCATCTCAGTGAAAAAGCCTTGCATCCTTCCTTCCTTCCTCCCTCCCTCCCTCCCTCCCTCCCTCCCTCCCTCCCTCCCTCCCTCCCTCCCTCCCTCCCTCCCTCCCTCCCTCCCTCCCTCCCTCCCTCCCTCCCTCCCTCCCTCCCTCCCTCCGCTAGGTTAAAGGAGGCTGGCTGGAAGGCATTTGAAGGCTGCTAGACCAGGGTCCCATCATCATGATAGTGCACTAGGTTAGAGTACACATCATCATGATAGTGCACTAGGTTAGAGTACACATCATCATGATAGTGCACTAGGTTAGAGTACACATCATCATGATAGTGCACTAGGTTAGAGTACACATGGAGAGGCACGAGGAGCTCTGGGTCACACTAGTGTATTAAGAGATACAAGGAGACAGAGCACGTGCACAATGCACGTGCACGATACACGTGCACACATGTCTGGGTCCAGACTGCAGGCCGGGGCGCTACAGGAAGCTACAAGGCACATGTGAGGCAGCGTGAGGCTCCAGAGGCTCCAGAAGTTCCAGAGGCTCCAGAGGCTCCAGAGGCCCCAGAAGCTCCAGAGGCCCCAGAAGTTCCAGAGGCTCCAGAGGCCCCAGAAGCTCCAGAGGCCCCAGAGGCTCCAGAGGCCCCAGAAGCCCCAGAAGCTCCAGAAGCTCCAGAGGCCCCAGAGGCCCCAGAAGCTCCAGAGGCCCCAGAGGCTCCAGAGGCCCCAGAAGCTCCAGAAGCTCCAGAGGCCCCAGAAGCTCCAGAGGCCCCAGAGGCTCCAGAGGCCCCAGAAGCTCCAGAGGCCCCAGAGGCCCCAGAGGCTCCAGAGGCTCAGCACTGACGTGGCAGGACAGGAACCAGAGGAAACTACAGGAATCCTGCTTCCACCAGCAGGGAACAACCAACCAAGAGGAAACGCATGTCTGACTAGCACACTGGCAGATTACTGACCCTGTGGAGTCGAATCAGACCAGGTGAATCAGACCAGGTGAATCAGACCAGGTGAATCAGACCAGGTGAATCAGACCAGGTGAACCAGACCAGGTGAATCAGACCAGGTGAACCAGACCAGGTGAATCAGACACATACCAGCAGGTACTGTAATGAGGCGATGGCTTTATATTGTCCTCAGGTATGGTTGGTCGGACCTTGTTCAGTGGATGTGAGAGTGAGGAGGAGGAGCAGCATGAGGAGCAGGATGAGGAGCAGGAGCAGGATGAGGAGCAGGATGAGGAGCAGGAACAGGATGAGGAGCAGGATGAGGAGCAGGATGAGGAGCAGGAACAGGATGAGGAGCAGGATGAGGAGCAGGATGAGGAGCAGGAACAGCATGAGGAGCAGGATGAGGAGCAGGATGAGGAGCAGAAGCAGCATGAGGAGCAGGAGCAGGAGCAGGATGAGGAGCAGGATGAGGAGAAGGATGAGGATGAGGAGCAGGATGAGGAGCAGGAGCAGGAGGAGGAGCAGGATGAGGAGCAGGAGCAGCATGAGGAGCAGGAGCAGGAGGAGGAGCAGGAGCAGGAGGAGGATGAGGAGCAGGATGAGGAGCAGGATGAGGAGCAGGAACAGGATGAGGAGCAGGATGAGGAGCAGGATGAGGAGCAGAAGCAGCATGAGGAGCAGGAGCAGGAGCAGGATGAGGAGCAGGATGAGGAGCAGGAGCAGGATGAGGAGCAGGATGAGGAGCAGGAGCAGCATGAGGAGCAGGAGCAGGAGGAGGAGCAGGAGCAGGATGAGGAGCAGGATGAGGAGCAGAAGCAGCATGAGGAGCAGGAGCAGGAGCAGGAGGAGGAGCAGGATGAGGAGCAGGAGCAGGAGCAGGATGAGGAGCAGGATGAGGAGCAGGAGCAGCATGAGGAGCAGGAGCAGGAGGAGGAGCAGGATGAGGAGCAGGAGCAGGATGAGGAGCAGGATGAGGAGCAGAAGCAGCATGAGGAGCAGGAGCAGGAGCAGGAGGAGGAGCAGGATGAGGAGCAGGAGCAGGATGAGGAGCAGGATGAGGAGCAGGATGAGGAGCAGGAGCAGGAGGAGGAGCAGGATAAGAGTATCAGGCTCAGAATGGGGCTGATCTGGGTCACCTGGCCTTTAAATCACTGAACACTAAAGGGGGTGAGGATTTGAACTCTGAGGACGACGAGGCAGTGAATCAGGAAGTTTTAAGGCCAATATTTATGTAACCGTCCAATCAGGTTGCCCTAACAGTTAAAATGAAGCAAGACCTGACCAATCACACAGGTTTACAATAAAATATTTAAATATTCGTCCAAAGCATTCGCTCTCTTCCTCCATAGAGTCTAAGCTAGCCCACTATAGACTAATCAAGGTTTAGTCACTTATATTAAAACAAGGCTTTTTTTGTTGTTCTTCTTCTTTCAGTTTGATATTATGCACAATATATAAACGTATGTTACAAGAATATACAGGGCTTTAGTCCTAATATCTTAGTCAAGAATACATCCAAGCATTCAGGGTGAGGGCTTTGGCTTTGTGAGGTTAGTCTACATATGCAGTTACAAAACGCACATACAAATGCACCATAGACAAACTGAAGTACACAAGAAACAAGCAACTAACAGACAGAACCCAGATATGAAGTTGATATATCTCCACCTCCTGTCGTTAGCACACAGAAACAACATCTGATGCCTCCTGGACCTCCTATCGTTTACACACACACACACACACACACAGTCCCACCCCTGCCTCCTGCTGTACACACACACACACACGGGAAATACAACAGAAGTATTCAAGTTTAACTTTTTGTCTCAATCTCACACACACACACACCAATCATAAAGGAAGGACACACAGTCGACCAATACCAAGGGACAGGAAAGTCAAAGGTGAAAGGTCGGGCTTCTAGTTCAAGTTTGTCATTCCTCATGTACAAGTCAATATAAAAATGCTACAACATGTATGTGGCTGTCCTTAACAGACACCCTCCCCCCACCACCCCCCTCCCCCCCCCCCTCCCTGAGGGCAGGACCTGCCTCTCTCTACAGGGGGAACACTTCCAAAACAGCTGACAGTGTCTCCCCCTCCTCTCTGGAGCTTCTTTTGCCCGCTCCCTCCCCTTTGGGGGTCTGGAGAGGGGGGGCTGGAGGGGGAGGTCTGGAGAGGGGGGCCTGGAGGGGAAGGTCTGGAGAGGGGGGGCTGGAGGGGGAGGTCTGGAGAGGGGGGCCTGGAGGGGGAGGTCTGGAGGGTCCTCTCTGGAGCCATTTCTTCACCTTCCCTCCCAATCCCTCCATCACTCGCTGTCTGTCTCCAGGTCTGAGTCAGACCACTGTACTGGGGTCAGCCTCCCGTTCCGCTGGGCGTGTTCGATCACAGCGGTGTAGCAGAAGTAGTACTGATCCCAGGTCTGAATGCTGAAGGCTCGCTGGCCCCGCATGCGGCGCACTGTCTGACGGATGTCCACTGTCCCGATGTCCTCCAGCCTGGACAGACAGATGTCCAGCGTACAGAAAGTACCTGAGCAGTGGACAAGAAAGACGGAGACAGGAAGAGATAAGAAGAGACGAAGACAGACTTGATGGGATCAGAGGTAAAGCTGCTTCCTGCTGTGTCTCTAAACTTCACAGGACCATTAAGACATGGACAAAGAGGTGAGTGACAGACAGAGAGAGAGAGAAAGACTGGCAGAGAGAGAGACAGAGACAGAGAGACAGACAGAGAGACTGGCAGAGAGAGAGAGAGAGAGAGACTGACTGAGAGAGAGAGACTGGCAGAGAGAGACAGAGACAGAGAGAGAGACGGAGAGAGAGAGACTGACAGAGAGAGACAGAGAGAGACTGGCTGAGAGAGAGAGAGAGAGACTGACAGAGAGAGAGACAGAGAGAGAGACAGGCAGAGAGAGACAGGCAGAGAGACAGAGAGGTCAAAGGGGTCAGCAGTAGGTGTCTGTACCTGTGCGTCCGATGCCTGCGCTGCAGTGAACCACCAGAGGAGGACCCCCTGGAGGCCCCGCCCACTGAGAGCCCAGGCTGAGCAGTGCTGCCTCCTGCTGCTGACGCACATGCTCACGGAAATCCAACATGGCGGACGCACACTTGGGCACTCCGAAGTCTGGCCAGCTGACGTAGAGGTAGTGAGACACCTCCCTTTTCTCCCCTGTCTGGAGAGCAGAGGAGAGGGGGAGAGAGAGGGGGAGAGAGAGGGAGGGAGGGAGGGAGGGAGGGAGGGAGGGAGGGAGGGAGGGAGGGAGGGAGGGAGGGAGGGAGGGAGGGGAGGAAAGAAGAGGAGAAAGGGGAGAAAGGGGAGAGAGAGGAAAGGAGAGAGAGGGAAGGAGAGAGGGAGAGAGGGAAGGAGATTGAGGAGAGGGGGAGAAAACAGAAGCAAGAGTAATTTAAAGAAATGGATGAGCTGAGCTTTCTACCTCAGTATTGTGTGTGTGTGTGTGAGAGTGTATCTGAGTGTGTGTGAGAAGTGTATGTATGTGTGTGTGAGTGAGAGTGTGTTTGAGTGTGTGTACCTGGCTGTTATAGAGCTCCAGATGAGACAGCTTGAAGTCGTGGAACACTTGAACATTGGTGTTCCTCACCAGGAAGTATCCATGCTGTTCAGTCCTCCCATCCTCTAGGGGCCAGTACTGACCACACTTCACACGGCCCCGCTCCACCACCCTGACACACACACACACACACACACACACACACACACACACACACACACACACACACACACACACACACACACACACACACACACACACACACACACACACACACACACACACACACACACACACACACACACACACACACACACACACACACACACACACACACACACACACACACACACACACACACACACACACACACACACACACACACACACAGCTGTCAACCCTGTCCTGACAACACACACCGCTCCACCACCCTGACACACACACACACACACAGCTGTCAACCCTGTCCTGACAACACGCAGCGCTCCACCACCCTGACACACACACACTCACCTGGTAGTCATGACGATGATGAGCACCATCTGTTCCCACACCATGCGCCAGAAATCACCGAAGGTTTTAGGCAACGGACCTGAACATCACCACAACAACAACAATTACCATGACGACACACCACTGAACCACTGTCAAAGGTCAAAGGCTAAATGAAACACTGTTTTCAGTAACATGGAGGAAATAGCCAGCCTCACCCTGGTGCATGCTGGGACTCACCCTGAGTGGCGATGTAAGCGTTGTTCCTCTTGTATCCGTCCATGAAGCTGGCGTTGATGTAGTCTGATGTCTGGAAAACACAGAGAGATCAGAACCACAGAGAGATCAGAGAGATCAGAACCACAGAGAGATCAGAACCACAGAGAGATCAGAGAGATCAGAACCACAGAGAGATCAGAGAGATCAGAACCACAGAGAGATCAGAGAGATCAGAACCACAGAGAGATCAGAGAGATCAGAACCACAGAGAGATCAGAACCACAGAGAGATCAGAGAGATCAGAACCACAGAGAGATCAGAACCACAGAGAGATCAGAACCACAGAGAGATCAGAACCACAGAGAGATCAGAACCACAGAGAGATCAGAACCACAGAGAGATCAACACCTGTAAGAAGTTGTAACATTGTAACACCAAGTCTCTCTTACCTCATCTCTATCATCATCAAGCTGACACAGCCGCACTCGCGATTGGTCCAGACAGAGGACGTCACTGTACCTGTTCTTGATCTGATTGGCTGGCTTCCTAGGAAGAGGGCGGGAGAAACATTAACGTGTCATCACAGATCAGAGAGAGAGAGAGAGAGAGAGAGAGAGAGACAAAGAGACAGAGAGAGAGAGAGAGAGAGAGAGAGAGAGAGAGAGAGAGAGAGAGACAGAGAAAGAGAGACAGATAGAGAGAGAGAGACAAAGAGAGAGAGACAAAGAGAGAGAGAGACAAAGAGACAGAGAGAGAGAGAGAGAAAGAGAGAGAGACAGAGAAAGAGAGACAGATAGAGAGAGAGAGACAAAGAGAGAGAGAGACAAAGAGACAGAGAGAGAGAGAGAGAGAGCGAGAGAAGCAGAGCGCATGTGAGGAGGTGAATGGGTGAGAGAAAGGGAGTGAGAAAGGGACAGGAAGTGAGTAGGAGAGAGACAGAAAGGGGAATGAGAGAAAGCGTGTGACAAAAACACAACGTACGGCGCCTTCATACATGCAATATATTTCCAGGATATGTGTGAATCTGATTTGCTGTTTCCTGTGTCCTCAGGTGTTCCTGGGTCTTACTTGGAGTAGTGGAAGGTTCCAGAAGGCGGCTCCTTGCGGATCTCCTCGTACTCCTGGTAGATTCCCTTCTTCTTCTGCTTCTTCACATAATCCACCAGCTGATGCACAGTCATGCCCCCTTCTTCAGGCATGTGGATGGACACCTCAGCACACACATCCTCCTCCTCCTCCTCCTCCTCAGGACCCCATGAGGAGGGCAGGGGCGGGCACGGCTGCTGAGGGGGGCGGGGGAGGGATTTCTGAGGGAGGGAAGGGACCCCTTCCACATCTTCTTCATCATCATCAACCTCATCCTCCTCCTCATCCCCATGCTCCTCCTCCTCCTGATCCTCCACTTCCTGGTAGTCCACTATGTGGGCGGAGCCTGAGGTTGTCTCAACAAGCACAGGGTCTCCTCCCGTCTGATGCAGGGGGGTGTCTGGGGGGGTCTGGGACTGGGGAGGGGGGGGGCCACCTCGACCGTTAGCGTTAGCGTTGGGAGTGGTCCCACTGTTGACCCCTGACCCTGCTGTTACAGCAGAACCATTCCAGTGTTGGTGGTTCCCATGTGAGCGACCCGAATGCGGGCTGTGCTGCTGGGTCAGAGCCTGGGCACGAGTCCTGCCATCCACACCCTCACAGTGGTTGTGTTGGTTAGCATTGCTATCATCATAGCAGTTGGAGTTGGCTGTGGTTAGCTGGGAGGCTAACACCAGCTGGGGGTTTGTGTGGGAGTCTATGGAGGTTTGAGCCGTGGTTAGCGTAGCACCCGCGCTAGCATTGTTGGGATCCAGGTAGTAGGAACACAGCAGGCTGCCCACACAGTCATGTGTGTCCTGTGTGAGCGAGTCCCCTGGGGTGCTGTGTGTGTTGATGCAGGACTGTATCCAGGCAACATGGCTGTACTGAGAGGATCCACCCAGGTGCTCTGGGAGGGAGGAGATGGGGATGTGATTGGCCAGCTCGTGAGCCTTCACCGTACACACCTGATGAAAGGAGACAGCCATTATCCAGACAGCTGGGACGCACACTGTACAGCAGTAACAGACACACTGCAGAGCAGTAACAGACACACACACTGCAGAGCAGTAACAGACACACACACTGCAGAGCAGTAACAGACACACACACTGCAGAGCAGTAACAGACACACACACACTGCAGAGCAGTAACAGACACACACACTGCAGAGCAGTAACAGACACACACACTGCAGAGCAGTAACAGACACACACTGCAGAGCAGTAACAGACACACACACTGCAGAGCAGTAACAGACACACACTGCAGAGCAGTAACAGACACACACTGCAGAGCAGTAACAGACACACACACTGCAGAGCAGTAACAGACACACACACTGCAGAGCAGTAACAGACAAACACACTGCAGAGCAGTAACAGACACACACACTGCAGAGCAGTAACAGACACACTGCAGAGCAGTAACAGACAAACACACTGCAGAGCAGTAACAGACACACACACTGCAGAGCAGTAACAGACACACACTGCAGAGCAGTAAAAGACACACTGCAGAGCAGTAACAGACACACACACTGCAGAGCAGTAACAGACACACTGCAGAGCAGTAACAGACACACACACTGCAGAGCAGTAACAGACACACACTGCAGAGCAGTAAAAGACACACTGCAGAGCAGTAACAGACACACACACTGCAGAGCAGTAACAGACACACTGCAGAGCAGTAACAGACACACACACTGCAGATCAGTAACAGACACACACTGCAGAGCAGTAACAGACACACTGCAGAGCAGTAACAGACACACACTGCAGAGCAGTAACAGACACACACAATGCAGAGCAGTAACAGACACACACTGCAGAGCAGTAACAGACACACACACTGCAGAGCAGTAACAGACACACTGCAGAGCAGTAACAGACACACACTGCAGAGCAGTAACAGACACACTGCAGAGCAGTAACAGACACACACTGCAGAGCAGTAACAGACACACACACTGCAGAGCAGTAACATACACACACACTGCAGAGCAGTAACAGACACACACTGCAGAGCAGTAACAGACACACACAATGCAGAGCAGTAACAGACACACACTGCAGAGCAGTAACAGACACACACACTGCAGAGCAGTAACAGACACACTGCAGAGCAGTAACAGACACACACTGCAGAGCAGTAACAGACACACTGCAGAGCAGTAACAGACACACACTGCAGAGCAGTAACAGACACACACACTGCAGAGCAGTAACATACACACACACTGCAGAGCAGTAACAGACACACACTGCAGAGCAGTAACAGACACACTGCAGAGCAGTAACAGACACACACACTGCAGAGCAGTAACAGACACACACACTGCAGAGCAGTAACAGACACACACTGTAGAGCAGTAACAGACACACACACTGCAGAGCAGTAACAGACACACTGCAGAGCAGTAACAGACACACACTGCAGAGCAGTAACAGACACACACACTGCAGAGCAGTAACAGACACACTGCAGAGCAGTAACAGACACACACACACACACTGCAGAGCAGTAACAGACACACACACACACACTGCAGAGCAGTAACAGACACACACTGCAGAGCAGTAACAGACACACACTGCAGAGCAGTAACAGACACACACTGCAGAGCAGTAACAGACACACACACTGCAGAGCAGTAACAGACACACACAATGCAGAGCAGTAACAGACACACACACTGTAGAGCAGTAACAGACACACACAGTAACAGACACATACCCTCTCTCGGAGCTTCTCACGGACAAAGAGGCGCAGGACGGCAAAAGGAGCTCTGAACCAGAGGGGCGACGACACGATGAACACACACTTTAGACGGGCTGGGAACGCCCCCTGCAAACACACACACACGCGTCACCAACAAGCCCTTCATTGGACCACAGGACACACACAGACTAGGACACACACACACAGTCTAGGACACACACACACAGTCTAGGACACACACACACAGTCTAGGACACACACACACAGTCTAGGACACACACACACACACACAGTCTAGGACACACACACAGTCTAGGACACACACACACACACAGTCTAGGACACACACAGTCTAGGACACACAGTCTAGGACACACACACACACAGTCTAGGACACACACACACAGTCTAGGACACACACACACAGTCTAGGACACACACACACAGTCTATGACACACACAGTCTAGGACACACACACAGTCTAGGACACACACACACAGTCTAGGACACACACACACAGTCTAGGACACACACACACAGTCTAGGACACACAGACACAGTCTAGGACACACACCTAACAGCCTATGGGCTGAGAGTGAGGAGGGACCTGGACAGAGATGTACCTTCAGCAGGTTGAGGATTTTGACACAGAGCTCGTAGTCAAAGTTGGCGTAGCTGGAGTTGGTCATGTCATAGATGAATATGAGTCCTTCACGCTGGGTCTCAGCACTGAGGGGGGAGGGAGGGAGGGAGGAGGGAGGGAGGGAGGGAGGGAGGGAGGAGGGACTAAGAAACAGTTGCTAATCTCCTCCTGGATTTGAATGCTGCTTTGGTGAACTGGGTGTGCCTGACCTCTCGATGGCTTTATCCAGCTGGTAGATGATGGCCTGAAGCACGGCCTTGTGGGTAGTCACATCAGGCCGGTGAAGTCGAGCGGTGAAGAGAGCGAGAGCAGCCCCGTGTGCATCCCGACCAGGCTGGAACACACACACACACACACAGGTTACACACACACACACAGGTTACACACACACACGTTACACGCATACAGGTTAGACACACACACAGGTTACACACACACATGTTACACGCATACAGGTTAGACACACACAGGTTACACACACACATGTTACACGCATACAGGTTAGACACACACACACACACACAGGTTACACACACACACGTTACACGCATACAGGTTAGACACACACACAGGTTACACACACACATGTTACACGCATACAGGTTAGACACACACAGGTTACACACACTCACCAGAACAGTGAATTTGCCACTCAACAGTTCCGAGTGCAGTGGCTCCTCTCCTGGGTTGATATTGAAGATGCCCTCTTTGATCCTGGTGTTCTAGTGAAATCAACAAGACAGGAAGACAAGATGAAGAGGATGGCAGGGCTGGCGGGGGGGGGGGGGGCTGATACAGTCATGAGCTTCACAGAACAGCAGACTTCACTAGATAGGAATCCACTTCCTGGAAAGCACACACTAATTGTAAACGATGACTTGGTTCAGTGATGGGAAAGACTAAGACAGGCAAGACAGACAGACACAGACAGACAGACAGATACAGAGACAGAGACAGACAGATATACAGACACAGACTCACAGACAGACAGACACAGACAGACACAGACCTTGTATGCTTGGAAGAGGTTGATGGCTCTGGAGACGTCAAACTTGCGGGCCATGAGGAACTTCACAGCTGTTGTCTGGGAAACCAGAGCAGCACTGTGAGGCTGCTCTCTACTGCGCACCTCAGCTAGGAACTGCTGCACAGCCTGGGGGAGGCAGGGACACAACATCTGAACACACAACTCAACAACTGAACACACACACACACACACACACACACAACTCAACAACTAAACACACACACACACACACAACTCAACAACAGAACACACACCTCAACAACTGAACACACACACAACTCAACAATTGAACACACACACACAACTCAACAACTGAACACACACACACACACAACTAAAGAGAGGCAGCGACACAACTCAACAACTGAACACACACAACTCAACATCTGAACACACACTGACTGAACACACACACACACACACAACTAAATAGAGGCAGGGACACAATTCCACAACTGAACACACACTGAACACACACACAACTCAACAACTGAACACACACACACACACACAACTAAATAAAGAGAGGCAGGGGACACAACTCAACAACTGAACACACACAACTCAACAACTGAACACACACTGAACACACACACACACAACTAAATAAAGAGAGGCAGGGGACACAACTCAACAACTGAACACACACAACTCAACAACTGAACACACACTGAACACACACACACACAACTAAATAAAGAGAGGCAGGGGACACAACTCAACAACTGAACACACACAACTCAACAACTGAACACACACTGAACACACACACACACAACTAAATAAAGAGAGGCAGGGGACACAACTCAACAACTGAACACACACAACTCAACAACTGAACACACACAGCTAAATAAATCACCTACTGAGCTTACAGAATGCTCACATTAATTCCTAGATAAAGATTTCCATGCAACGGATCCCAAATTTGAATGAACATGGTTAATACACTCGGCAAACGACTCTGGTTTCAGATTTCATCAACAGAGGCTGGCTAGTAAAAGAACATAGTTACCATCTAAAAGTGCTAGCCAGCTATAAATGGGCGGTGATGTGCCAAACCATTTATACACGGTCATTTGATGCTTTCTAGCCAACGAAAAACATGCTGAGTGAAGGTGATCGCCAGCAGACAAGCTGTTCATGACAACAACAATGCTGAGAACTGGGGGAGCAGTTCTGTGAACTGTCTGCCGTAAACATGAGAGGCAGCCTTCATGCTGACTGGAGGAGAGGAGGGCTGAGAGGAGGAGAGGAGGGCTGAGAGGAGGAGAGGAGGGCTGAGAGGAGGAGAGGAGGGCTGAGAGGAGGAGAGGAGGGCTGAGAGGAGAAGAGGAGGGCTGAGAGGAGAAGAGTAGGGCTGAGAGGAGGAGAGGAGGGCTTAGAGGAGGGCTGAGAGGAGAGGAGGGCTGAGAGGAGGAGAGGAGGGCTGAGAGGAGGGCTGAGAGGAGAAGAGTAGGGCTGAGAGGAGGAGAGGAGGGCTTAGAGGAGGGCTGAGAGGAGAGGAGGGCTGAGAGGAGGAGAGGAGGGCTGAGAGGAGGGCTGAGAGGAGAGGAGGGCTGAGAGGAGGAGAGGAGGGCTGAGAGGAGGAGAGGAGGGCTGAGAGGAGGAGAGGAGGGCTGAGAGGAGGGCTGAGAGGAGAAGAGGAGGGCTGAGAGGAGGAGAGGAGGGCTGAGAGGAGGGCTGAGAGGAGAAGAGGAGGGCTGAGAGGAGGAGAGGAGGGCTGAGAGGAGGGCTGAGAGGAGGAGAGGAGGGCTGATAGGAGGGCTGAGAGGAGGGCTGAGAGGAGGGCTGAGAGGAGGAGAGGAGGGCTGAGAGGAGGGCTGAGAGGAGAAGAGGAGGGCTGAGAGGAGGAGAGGAGGGCTGAGAGGAGGGCTGAGAGGAGGGCTGAGAGGAGAAGAGGAGGGCTGAGAGGAGGAGAGGAGGGCTGAGAGGAGGAGATGAGGGGTGAGAGGAGGAGAGGAGGGCTGAGAGGAGGGCTGAGAGGAGGAGAGGAGGGCTGAGAGGAGGGCTGAGAGGGGGGGAGGAGAGGAGGAGAGGAGGGCCAAGCCTGCGCACAACCCGCCCCACACATATTACACTCACAGTCCATCACACACACCCACACACACCCACACACACCCACACACACACACACACACACTGAACCACCATCATTGGAACACTGCCGATCTGCATAGTTTCTCCTGACTTGCTGCACAGTGGACTGCTTTCCTGTCATCGTGTAGATTGTCTCTCTAGTCAGCTACATGAGGTATCTTAGAGATGGAAACTTAGCTTCGCCAGCTGTTCAGAAAGACAAGCTGTGCTAACTTAGCCGAGCAGCTGCATTAAAAACAAGCAGGACACATGCGGCTAAAATAAGGCTTGACCCTAGTTACCATTCAGTTCCACTTAACAGGTGGCCTCTATTATGACTTCCGATGAGTAGCTAGTAAGCTAGTTCCAGCTAACCTGGCTCCAGTTATCCAGTCTGTCATCAGAGACACTCAGCTAGCTGGGCTAGCATGCTAACATGCTAACTGTCTGCCATCATAGACACTCAGCTAGCTGGGATAGCATGCTAACATGCTAACCAGCTCCTGTATCACACGGCCGTGACGGGAGGGTGCGAACGGGCCACGACTATTTATCACCCTCCAATAAACAAATAAATATAGCACAAAATATGTCAATAAATTGTCCATATTAAATAGGGACTAATACTGACAGATTTAACTATCCAAGTTTAGAGAGAAGCCGTATTAAAAAACCATTTACGGAGACTTACCAGCTCTTCTTGGGTTGTTAGGGCTTCCGCCATCTTGAAGCCTCCGCAACGTCACCACGGGTGCGCGCACTACGTGCTCGCTCACACCAAGCTCGCTCGCTCACACCTAGAGCGAAACTGTGTCACTTACTAATGATCAAATGTCAGAATTTGTCTAACTAGTTAGATTTTTCAAATTTGGGGGGTTGGATACGAAACCATCATCACCAGAACTACAGACTGTTAATTGTGTCTCAGTCCTAACAGAGCTGGAGTGATTGATGCAGTCTGCCATGGTCCTATTGGGGTGTATTTAAACACTGCCTCGGTTCACAGTTACCCCCTAGGAAAATATGGAGCTTTAATCAATCTCTTCATTTAGTATAAGAGCACCACTAGCTCACTGTGGGTTCAGGAACATGGCCAGGGAATCACTTTGCCAATGCCTTCCATATGAGTGTGTGTGTGTGTGTGTGTGTGTGTGTGTGTGTGTGTGTGTGTGTGTGTGTGTGTGTGCGTGCGTGCGTGCGTGCGTGCGTGTGTGTGTGTTAGTGTGTGTGTGTTAGTTTTTGTGTGTGAGCATTAGCAAAACAAATCATATTTATGGCTGCGTAAGGACTTGAGTTGACCAGTTGACTGTCAGAACTATCCGAGTCATCTTTGGCCACCAGTAAAATAAGATCAATAGTAATCCTGCATCATAGGTTCATACTGATATGCTTTTTATTGGGGAACTTTACAGTTTGCTTCAACATAGTTGCTGATAAGGCTTAAATAAACCTCACGAGCAACCGAATAAAATAATTGTGCCTAATAAAATAAGTGTGCCTGCGGATATTGGCATGGTGACACTCGGGTCTAAAAGGAATATCCTGGCCCAGATAAACTCAGTGCTCCTAATAGGAAACGTTAAGTAGAGAAACCAGAACATGGAATAATCAGAAAAGATGATCAATTTTCATGATATAGCAGACAAGAACTAAGCAGTAATATTTAATGGAGCGGTATAGTTGAAGCTCTGTCATTCTAAAAGAGACAGATCTTAGTGTCTCAGGGAGGTAGCCAATCAGAAGGCTCACCTGCAGAAGCGATGAGGTCAAGTCTGCCACTCTACCATGAAGGACACCCGGGGCCTGGACTACGAAACAAGACTTAGCTGAGGCATCTTCAGGTTTAACCAGGGGTTTCTGTACTGGGTTGAAGTTACCTCATTAACACCAAATCTTGATTCATAGTACAAACCTCTGGATGTCCATAACTTTGAAGCCTAAATAAAGAGGGGTTCTGGCTGTGGTTGGTCTCTGATGCTCAGCAGATAAGAAACAACACACCAACTTGCTCTTCCCCATGTCCTGAAAATGTCCTTTTTATTGGATTGTTGGTTGTTGAAAGGATGAACATCACAGTCATTTCATCACATTTGTTTCAATGCATTCTCACTTGATGCATCTTCTGACATCATTCACTGCACAAGGTCTAGATGTCATGACATACATGTTCTGTGCAAGTCAGTCAAGTAGGAACAAAGTAGTTCTAGTTTTCTGTCTCAACACTGCTCTTCTGCCAGTGAATGTGTTCTGGCTGTAAGCTAAGCTTCTCCACAGATCCACACTGCCTGACTTCTGCCATGTTGGGGAACTTCTGCTGGCTACATCTCATTAGTTTAAACATTTATTCCCTTGTGGAATATTCTAGAACACCGGCCCTGTTCTTAAACATAAGGGAGTAGCAACATAAGTGTCGGAGTCTGCTGGACTGGGGTCAGTTCTTATTAACCTGCTGGAGAATTGGACAAAATAAACAACTCAAGAGAAACAATTTTAAAAAGTATGGAACAAATAAATACACCTCTCTCTATTACCACTCATCTACACACATCTGAACAGTAGAGAACAGAGCTGATGATGGTGTTGGACCTCCTGCTGGCTGCTGCTGATGACAGGAACTGAGAGATGGAGGCTGCTGTTTCATGGCCTCACACACCCTGGTCAGTCAGTGGGAGTTCCCTTCTTTACAACAGTTCTTGCTGGTAGTCGTATCTTATCTTTCATGTGTGTGTGTAAGTGTGTGTGTGTGTGTGTGTGTAAGTGTGTGTGTGTGTGTGTGTGTGTGGTTCGACTTCTGAGACGACAAATACGGTTCAAGGTTTCAGAGGCAGTACACCACAGAAATCTTCAGTCACGTTCAACGTTCAACAAAACACGAGAAAGAATCTTTGGTGCTTCTGGATCTTTCTAACGCCTCAGTCGGTTTCCACTGGCTCATTGTGAAATGAGCAACACTGTCAAACCATCATCCATTACAACCAATAGGAGCATAGTGATGACCAAAAAACACTGCTCTGATTGGATGACATGATCGGACATTACAATCCAGTTCCAAATGATTTACCCAATGTTGGAATTCTCATTCACATCCATTCATATTTATCTTTCCTTACTTCTTGTCTCCTTATCTAGCTTCCAGAAAACAAAAAACAGAAAACCTGGAGAAGTGTGTGTGTGTGGGTGGGTGTGTGTGTGTTTATATGTGCATATGTAAACACGTTTTTTTTCTTCTTCTTCCATGTAACTTGCAGAATTGTCATCACTAACACCAGAAGCTCGTTAATTAAGGCATCGGCACAAACTGAAAAAGAGAAACTATGTACAGTCAGGTGCTACTCGCATGGCCTAGTGGTCCACAGGAGAGAGAGAGGGTCACATGACACACAGGGTCAGGAGGGTGGGACTGGGGGGGGAGAGGGTCACCTGACACACAGGGTCAGGAGGGTGGGACTGGGGGGGGAGAGGGTCACATGACACACAGGGTCAGGAGGGTGGGACTGGGGGGGGAGAGGGTCACCTGACACACAGGGTCAGGAGGGTGGGACTGGGGGGGGAGAGGGTCACATGACACACAGGGTCAGGAGGGTGGGACTGGGGGGGGAGAGGGTCACATGACACACAGGGTCAGGAGGGTGGGACTGGGGGGGGGGGGAGAGGGTCACATGACACACAGGGTCAGGAGGGTGGGACTGGGGGGGGGAGGGTCACATGACACACAGGGTCAGGAGGGTGGGACTGGGGGGGATAGAGGGTCACATGACACACAGGGTCAGGAGGGTGGGACTGGGGGGGGGAGGGTCACATGACACACAGGGTCAGGAGGGTGGGACTGGGGGGGAGAGGGTCACATGACACACAGGGTCAGGAGGGTGGGACTGGAGGGGATAGAGGGTCACATGACACACAGGGTCAGGAGGATGGGACTGGGGGGGGGAGAGGGTCACATGTCTGAAGGTAGAGCTGTTTACTAGGGGGTGAGGAGGGGGGAGGGAGAGGTCAAGGCTGGTTCTCCTCCCCACTCTGGCTGAAGCAGTATCGGACCGGCGGTCCAGGAAGGTCCTCGTCTCCGTCGGTCTCCGGGGCGAAGGACACGGTCAGGTCCACATAACGCCTCTCCACTGAGGGCTTGATGAGTTTCTGCATCCTGCAGGGAGACACACAGTCCAGTCCCATTCATAAACAGCCAGGACACAGTCCAGTCCCATTCACAAACAGCCAGGACACAGTCCAGTCCCATTCACAAACAGCAAGGACACAGTCCCATTCACAAACAGCCAGGACACAGTCCAGTCCCATTCACAAGCAGCCAGGACACAGTCCCATTCACAAACAGCCAGGACACAGTCCAGTCCCATTCACAAGCAGCCAGGACACAGTCCCATTCACAAGCAGCCAGGACACAGTCCAGTCCCATTCACAAGCAGCCAGGACACAGTCCAGTCTCATTCACAAGCAGCCAGGACACAGTCCAGTCTCATTCACAATCAGCCAGGACACAGTCCCATTCACAAACAGCCAGGACACAGTCCAGTCCCATTCACAAGCAGCCAGGACACAGTCCCATTCACAAGCAGCCAGGACACAGTCCAGTCCCATTCACAAGCAGCCAGGACACAGTCCAGTCCCATTCACAAGCAGCCAGGACACAGTCCAGTCTCATTCATAAACAGCCAGGACACAGTCCAGTCCCATTCACAAGCAGCCAGGACACAGTCCAGTCCCATTCACAAGCAGCCAGGACACAGTCCAGTCCCATTCATAAACAGCCAGGACACAGTCCCATTCACAAACAGCCAGGACACAGTCCCATTCACAAGCAGCCAGGACACAGTCCCATTCACAAGCAGCCAGGACACAGTCCAGTCCCATTCATAAACAGCCAGGACACAGTCCAGTCCCATTCACAAACAGCAAGGACACAGTCCAGTCCCATTCACAAACAGCAAGGACACAGTCCCATTCACAAGCAGCCAGGACACAGTCCCATTCACAAGCAGCCAGGACACAGTCCAGTCCCATTCATAAACAGCCAGGACACAGTCCAGTCCCATTCACAAACAGCAAGGACACAGTCCCATTCACAAGCAGCCAGGACACAGTCCCATTCATAAACAGCCAGGACACAGTCCCATTCACAAGCAGCCAGGACACAGTCCAGTCCCATTCATAAACAGCCAGGACACAGTCCAGTCCCATTCACAAACAGCCAGGACAGAGTCCAGTCCCATTCACAAACAGCCAGGACACAGTCCAGTCCCATTCACAAACAGCCAGGACACAGTCCAGTCTCATTCATAAACAGCCAGGACAGACAGAGTGTGTTCCACAGAGATTCCCCAGAGAGGCTGTGGTAAGGGAACACTGTTTCAGAGGATCGATTCTAGGAAAGTAACAATGCTGCCTAGTCTGCCTACAGACACACTGACACTGATTCCTGGAATCAGTCAGATTAACAGGAAAGAAGACAGGGCGCTGACTCAGCTAAGTGAGGCTGAACAGAGCTTATGTGAAGCTTGAGAGTGATTCAGAGAATAGGAGA
This sequence comes from Neosalanx taihuensis, assembly GCA_030340665.1. Lineage (NCBI taxonomy): Eukaryota > Metazoa > Chordata > Actinopteri > Osmeriformes > Salangidae > Neosalanx > Neosalanx taihuensis. Next base: position 650,336 of record CM059301.1, on the reverse strand, counting down.
GACTGAACGAAGCTTACGTAAAGCTTGAGAGTGATTCAGAGAATAGGAGAGACTGAACGAAGCTTACGTGAAGCTTGAGAGTGATTCAGAGAATAGGAGAGACTGAACGAAGCTTACGTAAAGCTTGAGAGTGATTCAGAGAATAGGAGAGACTGAACGAAGCTTACGTAAAGCTTGAGAGTGATTCAGAGAATAGGAGAGACTGAACGAAGCTTACGTGAGTTTGAGCCTCTTGTTGTGTCCAGGCATCACAGGTACATACAGCATCTTCACTCCATGCACCACCATGGTGGGCTCCAGGCCATATTTCTCCTGACATCACACAGACCTCAGCTCCATCAGCATCACTAACAGCACATCAGCACCATGATGATAGGATGCAGGTGTGTCAGTTCATACCTTCACAGCGTTAATAAAATCTGAGAGGGTGAAGTCCTCATGTCCACACACCAGCCAGCGGTCCCAGATGGAGAAGGAGATGTCATCCCTGAGGGACAGAGCACATCAGCAGGGGACAACATAGGGTGGGGGGGGGGGGGGGGAGACAGAGAGGGAGAGAGAGACAGAGAGAGTGTGACAGAGAGAGAGTGTGTGACAGAAAGAGAGAGAGAGAGAGAGGGAGAGACCTACCTGATTTGAGTCCTCTTGACAGGGGCAGCTTCAGTGAACACCACCACAGGGATGGCCAGGTTAAAGAAGCAGTTTTTGAAAGACTCAAAGCCGAATCCTCCAACCACCTTAATGAGCTCTAGCGCCACCTGTAGGAACTCCCTGTTAGGCTGCTGTCACACTGGTAGGTCTCACACACACACACTGTCACACTGGTAGGTGTCACACACACACACACTGGTAGGTCACACACACACACTGTCACACTGGTAGGTGTCACACACACTGTCACACTGGTAGGTCTCACACACACACACACACACACACACACTGTCACACTGGTAGGTGTCACACACACTGTCACACTGGTAGGTCTCACACACACACTGTCACACTGGTAGGTGTCACACACACACACACACACACACACACTGTCACACTGGTAGGTCACACACACACACACTGTCACACTGGTAGGTCAGTCTTCTCACCAGGCCAGCGACGGCTGCCGTTGCCGTAGCGATGGCGGGGATGATCTTGCCGGCGATGCGCTTGGTCTTGAGACGGTCTGCAGCCTCGATGGCGTACATCCTGGCACGCAGGGCGGAGGCTGCTGCCACGAAGTCCATGTGGCCGTTACTGTCATCATCCTTCTCAAACATCAGGGGGGTCATCTGGAACCTCTCTGCACACACACACACACACACACACACAGATTACCAGAGATGACAGTAGCAATGAGCTGGAAGCAGTAGCTTGGCTAATGGGCCGGAGGGAGGGGAGGTTGTTCTGCTCCACTCAGCCTTAAGCATGGCTATTTTAACGCATGTGTGTGCGTGTACCTGGGGTGTGTGTGTGTGTACCTGATGTGTGTGCGTGTACCTGGTGTGTGTGTGTGTACCTGGTGTGTGTGTGTACCTGGTGTGTGTGTGTGTACCTGGTGTGTGTGTGTGTACCTGGTGTGTGTGTGTGTACCTGGTGTGTGTGTGTGTGTACCTGGTGTGTGTGTGTACCTGGTGTGTGTGTGTGTGAGTACCTGGGGTAGTGTTGTCAGCAGCGATGACCTCCTCCAGCTGGCAGATGGCCTCCCTCTCCTCCTCGCTGCTCAGAGACAGCTTCAGCTGGTCAGGCTTCTTAGCAGACTCATCTGTCTCAATGCGCTGCACACAACAAGAAGCAGCTCCAACCAATCAGACAACACATTCAGGGTTAACCAGTAAGAATACAGCATGTGTAGTACCAACCAATAAGAACACGGCACATCAACAATCCTCCATCCCCCCCTCCCCCCCTCCCCCCCCACCCTTCCTTCCGCACCTCCCTTCCCTCCCCCTCTATTTCTCCCCCCCTTCCTCCCTCCCTCCCCCCCCCCTCCCTTCTCCCCTTCCCTTCTCCCCCCCTCCCCCCTCCCTCCCTTCTCCCCCCCCCTCCCTTCCCTCCCTCCCACCTCCCTTCCCTCCCCCCTCTATTTCTCTCTCCCTCCCTCCCTCCCTCCCTCCCTTCCGCACCTCCCTTCCCTCCCCCCTCTATTTCTCCCCCCCTTCCTCCCTCCCTTCTCCCCCCCTCCCTTCCCTCCCTCCCTTCTCCCCCCCCTCCCTTCCCTCCCTCCCCCCTCCCTTCCCTCCCCCCTCTATTTCTCCCTCCCCCCCCCCCTCCCTCCCCCCTCCCTTCCCTCCCCCCTCTCTTCCTTCCCTCACTACCTTCTCAGCAGGTCTGTATTCTGGAATCTGGATGTGGGAGAGGATCCTGCCTACAGCCTCCTGGGTCAGATCCTTCACACACACACACACACACACACACAGACACAGAGACACACACAGACACAGAGACACACACACACACACACACACCAGCATCACTCCTTATTTCAAAATGCTGTGTGTCTGTGTATGTGTGTAAAATATGTGTGCCAGAGAGAGACAGGGTTAGTGTGCATGAGTGTGTGCACGTGTAAGAACATGAATGTATGAGAGATTGTGTGTCTGTGCTTGTGTGTGTTCACCTTTTCTAAGTAGGAGATGTTGTAGATCCCTGCGAAGAGTCTCGCCCCGCTGACGATGAAACTGAGGTGCCTGATGGGAAAGACAAGGAGGCAGGATGATGCTGAACCCTGCTAACAGGAAGCTGTACTCACTGCTAACAGGAAGCTGTACCCTGCTAACAGGAAGCTGTACCCTGCTAACAGGAAGCTGTACCCTGCTAACAGGAAGCTGTACTCACTGCTAACAGGAAGCTGTACCCTGCTAACAGGAAGCTGTACTCACTGCTAACAGGAAGCTGTACCCTGCTAACAGGAAGCTGTACCCTGCTAACAGGAAGCTGTACTCACTGCTAACAGGAAGCTGTACCCTGCTAACAGGAAGCTGTACTCACTGCTAACAGGAAGCTGTACTCACTGCTAACAGGAAGCTGTACTCACTGCTAACAGGAAGCTGTACCCTGCTAACAGGAAGCTGTACCCTGCTAACAGGAAGCTGTATCCTGCTAACAGTAAGCTGTACTCACTGCTAACAGGAAGCTGTACCCTGCTAACAGGAAGCTGTACCCTGCTAACAGGAAGCTGTACTCACTGCTAACAGGAAGCTGTACTCACTGCTAACAGGAAGCTGTACCCTGCTAACAGGAAGCTGTACTCACTGCTAACAGGAAGCTGTACCCTGCTAACAGGAAGCTGTACCCTGCTAACAGGAAGCTGTACTCACTGCTAACAGGAAGCTGTACCCTGCTAACAGGAAGCTGTACTCTGCTAACAGGAAGCTGTACCCTGCTAACAGGAAGCTGTACTCACTGCTAACAGGAAGCTGTACTCACTGCTAACAGGAAGCTGTACCCTGCTAACAGGAAGCTGTACTCACAGGGGGTCGTTCAAGTCAAACTGGATAGGCGATGGAGGCCTCTTAGGGGACTGCCAGAACAGACCTGAGGGGGAAGGGTCACAGTCAGTCCTCACATCCTGATGCATGCTGAGAGGGGTGTGTGTGTGTGTGTGTGTGTGTGTGAGAGAGAGGGATGTGTGTGTGTTTGTGTGTAAGAGAGAGAGGGGTGTGTCTGTGAGACAGAGAAAGAGAGAGAGAGGTGTGTGTGTGTGTGTGAGAGATAGGTGTGTGTGTGTGTGTGAGAGACATAGGTGTGCGTGTGAGAGAGAGAGGTGTGTGTGTGAGAGAGATAGATGTGTGTGTGAGAGAGATAGGTGTGTGTGAGAGAGAGATAGGTGTGTGTGAGAGAGAGATAGGTGTGTGTGAGAGAGAGATAGGTGTGTGTGAGAGAGAGATAGGTGTGTGTGAGAGAGAGATAGGTGTGTGTGAGAGAGAGATAGGTGTGTGTGAGAGAGAGACTTACTGCCATCCTTTAACCGTGTGTCCAGAGGGAAGGAGTGCAGCAGTTGTAGCGCCTTCGTTAACACAAGAGAGGAACATGGATGAAAAACCATGAAAGACACAAAGTAAGAAGCTGCTGTTTGGACAGATGCATGTCTGACTGTGTCTCAGTGTGTCTCATTGTGTCTGACTGTGTCTCAGTGTGTCTGACTGTGTCTCAGTGTGTCTGACTGTGTCTCAGTGTGTCTCATTGTGTCTGACTGTGTCTCAGTGTGTCTGACTGTGTCTCAGTGTGTCTCATTGTGTCTGACTGTGTCTCAGTGTGTCTCATTGTGTCTGACTGTATCTCAGTGTGTCTCAGTGTGTCTCAGTGTGTCTCAGTGTGTCTGACTGTGTCTGACTGTGTCTCAGTGTGTCTGACTGTGTCTGACTGTGTCTCAGTGTGTCTCATTGTGTCTGACTGTGTCTCAGTGTGTCTGACTGTGTCTGACTGTGTCTCAGTGTGTCTGACTGTGTCTGACTGTGTCTCAGTGTGTCTGACTGTGTCTGACTGTGTCTCAGTGTGTCTCAGTGTGTCTGACTGTGTCTCAGTGTGTCTGACTGTGTCTGACTGAGTCTCAGTGTGTCTGAGTCTCAGTGTGTCTGACTGTGTCTGACTGTGTCTCAGTGTGTCTGACTGTGTCTCAGTGTGTCTGACTGTGTCTGACTGAGTCTCAGTGTGTCTGACTGTGTCTGACTGTGTCTCAGTGTGTCTGACTGTGTCTCAGTGTGTCTCAGTGTGTCTGACTCAGTCTCAGTGTGTCTCAGTGTGTCTGACTCAGTCTCAGTGTGTCTCAGTGTGTCTCAGAGCTGCTGGATTATTAACTTACCTTTCTCTTGAAATACTTGTCAAACTTGAGGCGGGCCAGAGTGACGCAGTGCTCCCATTGGCTGGGACGTCTGCTTAGCAGCTTGATCACTTGAAACGCCCCTTCCATGCTCTCTCCAGCCTGCATCCTCTGCACACACACAGAGACAGACACACACACACACAAACACACAGAGAGACAGACACACACACACAACGACAGACACACACACGCACAGACACACGCACAGACACACACACATAGACTCGTCACTTCTAGAGTCTATGCTTTTCTAGCTCTACATGTCCAGTGGTGATTGTCTGAATGATGTCTGAGTCATGCGTACCTGCAGAACTGCCTCTGCCGAACAGTGAGTCTGCCAGAACACATTATAGATGGAGGGCTTGTGGGAAAACGTACTCTCAAACTAGAGAGAGAGAGACAGAGAGAGAGACACAAAGAGAGAGAGAGAGAGACAAAGAGAGAGGGAGAGAGAGGGAGAGACAGAGAGAGAGAGACAAAGGGAGAGGGAGAGGAAGAGAGAGAGAGGGAGAGAGAGGGA
>CM059301.1:610000-640000 GCA_030340665.1 Neosalanx taihuensis | reverse complement strand
ATAGTCTCCTACGACACAGTGTCGTAAAGAGAGAGAGAGGGTTAAGTTGTGTGTTTCTGTGTGTGTCTGTGTGAAAGAGAGTGTGTTGATGTGTATCACGTGGAACACTCACAAATCTGTATGTTCTAGGCGTCTTCTCCAAGATGAAGAATCCCCCATGGGTGTATGACTGCATGTGAGAGGTGTCTCCTATGGCAAAACTGTGGGGGGTGAGCACTGGAGCACACACACACACACAGACACACACACACACAAACACACACATGAACACACATGAACACACACACAAACACACACACACACACACACACACACATGAACACACATGAACACACACACAAACACACCCACCCACACAAGGGAAACGTCATTAAAATCCAGCAGTAATCAAACATGAATCTTATAGGAAGCAGGTACCATGTGGTAGGCGTGTATTAGGCATGTATTAGGCGTGTATGAGACATGTTGCATTACCTGTGACGGGGCGAGAGCATCTGTTCAGCTGCTCCATACCGTTGACCTCCCTGAACAGAACACTCTGGCCTGACTGGAGCCCGTGGGTCCGGCTGTCCATACAGGTCACCACCCCTGGGTTATCCTGGGGTCAGAGGTCAAACAAGACTGGTCAGAACACACAAGCACCCCCCCCCCCACACCCCCCTCCTAAAACTGACACACACTTCCCAACACAGGTAGTTACCCGAGTGATGTTTTGGATGAATATCTCTCTAGGCTCCTCCCCCGTGGGGTCCGACACCTCAAACTCCTCCCCAAAGTCGCAGAACACCCGAACACAGATCCCGTACGTGTCGCAGCCAATGAACTGCGAGGAAAGCCCCAACATCAGCACACATTAGTAACACAGGGCTCATGCTAGAAAATATCCTGGATTACAAAGGCATGTACAGGTCCCACAGGTCAATATAATCCTCTGGCACCAGATATCATACATCATGTGTTGGCCTCTTAACTCACCCTGATGGGGGGCTGCTGGGAGTGACAGAACTGGTCAACCTTCTTCTGCAAGGTCAATCTGGCCTCAGTTAGAATCACACACTGGAACACAGAACTACCAGTTAGCCTCGAGACAACGTTAGCCTTGAGACAGAGTTAGCCTTGAGACAGATTTAGCCTTGAGACAGAGTTAGCCTTGAGACAACGTTAGCCTTGAGACAGAGTTAGCCTTGAGACAGAGTTAGCCTTGAGACAGAGTTAGCCTTGAGACAGAGTTAGCCTTGAGACAGAGTTAGACTTGAGACAGCGTTAGCCTTGAGACAGAGTTAGCCTTGAGACAGAGTTAGCCTTGAGACAGAGTTAGCCTTGAGACAGCGCTAGCCTCTGATGGTGCTCGTCATCTTACCTGGTATCTTTTGAGGAAGCTGAGGTCCGTGGTCTCGTCCAGGGGGCAGGAGGACGTCTCCACGTGGACATAAGGGTTCAGTTCTGCCACCCTGGGGTGCACTGCCTCCACCCTGAGGGGGAGAGAGATCAGGAGGGACAGGAGAGGAGGAGAGGAGGAGAGAGAGACAGGAGGGACAGGAGAGGAGAAGAGGAGGAGAGAGAGACAGGAGGGAAGAGAGACAGGAGAGAAGAGAGACGGGAGGGAAGAGAGACAGGAGAGAAGAGAGACGGGAGGGAAGAGAGACAGGAGGGAAGAGAGACAGGAGGGAAGAGAGACAGGAGAGAAGAGAGACGGGAGGGAAGAGAGACAGGAGGGAAGAGAGACAGGAGAGACGAGAGACAGGAGGGAAGAGAGACAGGAGAGAAGAGAGACGGGAGGGAAGAGAGACAGGAGGGAAGAGAGACAGGAGGGAAGAGAGACAGGAGGGAAGAGAGACAGGAGAGACAAGAGACAGGAGGGAAGAGAGACAGGAGAGAAGAGAGACGGGAGGGAAGAGAGACAGGAGGGAAGAGAGACAGGAGGGAAGAGAGACAGGAGGGTAGACAGACAGGAGGGAAGAGAGACAGGAGGGAAAACAGACAGGAGGGAAGACAGACAGGAGGGAAGAGAGACAGGAGGGAAGACAGACAGGAGGGAAGAGAGACAGGAGGGAAGAGAGACAGGAGGGAAGAGAGACAGGAGGGAAGAGAGACAGGAGGGAAGAGAGACAGGAGAGACAAGAGACAGGAGGGAAGAGAGACAGGAGAGAAGAGAGACGGGAGGGAAGAGAGACAGGAGGGAAGAGAGACAGGAGGGAAGAGAGACAGGAGAGACGAGAGACAGGAGGGAAGAGAGACAGGAGAGAAGAGAGACGGGAGGGAAGAGAGACAGGAGGGAAGAGAGACAGGAGGGAAGAGAGACAGGAGGGAAGAGAGACAGGAGAGACAAGAGACAGGAGGGAAGAGAGACAGGAGGGTAGACAGACAGGAGGGAAGAGAGACAGGAGGGAAAACAGACAGGAGGGAAGACAGACAGGAGGGAAGAGAGACAGGAGGGAAGAGAGACAGGAGGGAAGAGAGACAGGAGGGAAGAGAGACAGGAGGGAAGACAGACAGGAGGGAAGAGAGACAGGAGGGAAGAGAGACAGGAGGGAAGAGAGACAGGAGGGAAGAGAGACAGGAGAGACAAGAGACAGGAGGGAAGAGAGACAGGAGGGAAGAGAGATGGGAGGGAAGAGCGACAGGAGGGAAGAGAGACAGGAGGGAAGTCAGACAGGAGGGAAGACAGACAGGAGGGAAGAGAGACAGGAGGGAAGAGAGACAGGAGGGAAGAGAGACAGGAGGGAAGAGAGACAGGAGGGAAGAGAGATGGGAGGGAAGAGAGACAGGAGGGAAGACAGACAGGAGGGAAGAGAGATGGGAGGGAAGAGCGACAGGAGAGAAGAGAGACAGGAGGGAAGTCAGACAGGAGGGAAGACAGACAGGAGGGAAGACAGACAGGAGGGAAGAGAGACAGGAGGGAAGGCAGACAGGAGGGAAGACAGACAGGAGGGAAGACAGACAGGAGGGAAGACAGACAGGAGGGAAGACAGACAGGAGGGAAGACAGACAGGAGGGAAGAGAGACAGGAGGAAAGAGAGACCAAATGAAGGAACAAATGTGACTAAGTAGGAGACCCAGTGGCAGGTAGTGTAGAGACATAATAACCAGTGATGGTTTCCTACCTTCTCCTCTGGTTCAGCACATCATCTTGGTGGATGAAGAAGTTGGTGCCGAGGTCCCAGGTGGCACACTGCCTGGTGTCATGGAGGGTCACAGCCTGTGGACGACAACACACACTGTGTGAGTCTTCAGATTGGTTAGAAAGGAGAGGAAATGCTTCCAAGTGACTTAACACTCACCTTCACACCTGCCAGGACTATGTTCTTAGCTGTGAAACAACAACCATTCACAATAAGACACTACTGTCACACAACCATGGGGACTTTTGCCATGCCATGCATATGATGTCATATCCTGCTAACATGCAGCACCTACCTATCTCCACTCCCAGACCTCCCATTCCACTCAGGAACACCGAGGACTGAGCCATCTGCTGCATTGCACTGTCCCCAAGCACATAGCGCTGACGACTGGATGGACAGACAGAGAGATGGAGAGGGAGAGAGTAAGAGAGATGGAGGAAGAGAGAGAGAGAGAGAGAGAGAGAGAGAGAGAGAGAGAGAGGGAGAGAGGGAGAGAGAGGGAGAGAGACGGAGAGGGAGAGAGAGATGGAGGAAGAGAGAGAGGGGGGGAGAGAGAGAGAGAGAGGGAGAGAGACGGAGAGGGGGGAGAGAAAAGCAGAAAATATATAAGGAGGGAAAGATGGTGAAAAGTATGAAGGTAAAAAAAAGACAAAGTAAAGAATAGAGAAGTCAGAGAGGGATAATCAGTTATCTTGTTGGTTATCTTTCACAGTGAGCTGACTTAATACCAGCAGGATAATGAAGAGACTAACCTGTAGAGAGAGTCATCGATCTCCATAGAGTCTGCTGCCATGATGGGAAGGGAGGAGGGGGAGACTGACAGGGCCAACAAACTACAGACAGGAGAGAGAGAGAGAAGGATGACATGAGGAACATTAGTTAGGCTGTGATGATATTAAAGATGACTTCAGTACAAGCTGAGCCAGGAAGATCAGAGCATAGTAAACTACCAGCTTGACCAGCAGAAAGACACTTATTACACTTTAGGACGTCTGTTTTGAATAAAGTGTTTTATCCGTCTCTTCATACACAGAGTGACAGTTCAGTTGAGTTCTGGGTTAAATACGTATTTAACAACCGGCAGATTGGGAGAGAAATGACCAGACCTCTGGCAACAAAATGAAGATGACACAAGGCTGAGGTCTCAATCATGTCTCTCTCCTCAACGAAGACGAGACACCATTCTTTTATAGGGCACAAGAATGTAAACACAGATAGTGACAGTCAAGCAGCGATGACGTTACAACAGTCTTCAGAGAAAGAGATTCACAGCTCCAAACTCATGACAACTTTCTGACTAGAGATCATAGTTGGAGCTCTCTTTCTCCTGACCCCTGACCTTTATTAACCCTGACACATGATCACAATCTACTTCTTATTAATAGCAAGCTTACATGTGACACATACCAACTAGTGTCCAATGTCTATTTCTATTGATTATTGATTAACATAAGTAGACAGGAAATCCAATTTCTTCAACATCTGTCTTAGCAGAGGCACTGAATGTGAACAGTGGACATTTACATGTATTCATTTATCAGACGGTTTAATCTAAAGCGATTTACAACAGAGAGCTTTACTAAAGAGCATCAGTCACTGATCATAGTAACGTGATAGACCCTGAACATGGCAGGTTTATAGATTATGAAACATACATGATGAGAAGTGTACGTAGTTTAACCAGGTACTTTAACCAGGTACTTTAACCAGGTACTTTAACCAGGTACTTTAACCAGGTGGTTTAACCAGGTAGTTTAACCAGGTGGTTTAACCAGGTGGTTTAACCAGGTAGTCTAACCAGGTAGTTTAACCAGGTGGTTTAACCAGGTAGTTTAACCAGGTAGTTTAACCAGGTAGTCTAACCAGGTAGTCTAACCAGGTGGTTTAACCAGGTAGTCTAACCAGGTAGTCTAACCAGGTAGTCTAACCAGGTAGTTTAACCAGGTGGTTTAACCAGGTAGTTTAACCAGGTAGTTTAACCAGGTGGTTTAACCAGGTAGTTTAACCAGGTGGTTCAGCAGCAAAGTCAGATCCCTCACTGAGACCTATCTGCTTGTTACTTGTGTTATAATTAGTTTATTGTTTATCTTTCTCAAGCTAGTCTAAATAGCTACAGTGACAAATTATTGTATTTCTAATCTAGTAAATAAGATGTTTTTAAACCGTGTAGGGATGTGTAACTATGTAGCTAACAATATTCACACACATAAGGGAACTATATTCCCTGAAATAATGTAGGTGACTTTGGGACGTAAATAAAGAGTGTTTAGCTAAATAAAGCTGTCTAATCTCTGATCAGTTTGCAGTTATAACGTTAAATCAAGTTCTGCTGCTTCCTCACTGCTAATGCTAATGCTGCTGGAAGAATAGCAACAAGCTAGCTCATAATACTGGACTGGAGCGGGTTAACAGCCCCCACAAACACCTGAAGGTGATGACACTTCAATATTAAGTGCTGTGGTTGGGCAGGTGTGTGTGAATAATGTCACTGATCCTAAATCCTCCACTATGAAGAGTAATAACAAGATAAAACAATGTTACCTGTCACTGTCAGTGTGCGCGAGCTGAAGTGAATGAATGGCGAGCTCTTCCGGGTTACCACAGTCACGTGACTAGTCTACCGACTATTTTAGAGTAAATAAACTAGAAATGTATTGAAACTACAACAATATTAACAAAAAACAGCGTCATATCACAACGGTTAATTGTTTAATTTTAGGCAAACAAACACTGCTCACTTACATGAGCAGTGTTGGACAAGTTACCTAACTTAATTATTAATGAAATAATTTACCAGTCCCCAGGCCTCCAATTTCACGAGCAGACCGAACAGGGGCGGGTTTTGCAGTTTGCTACAAATCTATTTCGTGACAAAGTATAGTCTAACAAGTCATAACTAAAAGTGTGCTAATGTCATGCATACAATTATAGTCAATAACCAAGTAGCTATTGGTTCCTCTCTTAAAAGTTCGACTTGCATGTAATGACACAAATGTAGCATGCAAGGTCATACTTCCACTTAAGGATTTGTGCAATTGAGAAATGTTCTTTCACTTATGTTCTTCTGATAAAATATACCTCTCGAAGGGGGTCTCGCCCTTGGTGTAAATCAATGTAAAATCGCCACTGTTCTTAGAATACTTTCTTTTCTCTAAATATTCATAAAACGCTCGCCCTTATGGGCACCGGTTCTCCCACCACCAGAGGGCAGTGTTACAACCTTATACTTTTAGACACGGATGGCCAACCAGCAACCGGCTTCAGTGACTACCACACAGTGGAGACACCGGTCACCGGTTGTTTTGTCATATTTTTAAGCCCATGCATTAGCTTTCAGGCTTCCTCACAATAGTACAATACTCCACTGATATTATTGATATGTTGGAAAGCAGGAACCGTTAAGATAGCGTTGCTTATTTGGTAGTTGTAACATAAAAACCCACACTGGATGTATATTATACATTAGAACTGGATCTATATTTATGTATATTATACATTACAACTGGATGTATATTTGAGTATATTATACATTAGAACTGGATCTATATTTATGTATATTATACATTACAACTGGATGTATATTTGAGTATATTATACATTAGAACTGGATCTATATTTATGTATATTATACATTACAACTGGATGTATATTTGAGTATATTATACATTACAACTGGATCTATATTTATGTATATTATACATTACAACTGGATGTATATTTGAGTATATTATACATTACAACTTTTAAGACTTGTCTGTATCACTCTGTCATGTGACTGGACACTAACAGATGGATGCTCCCTCTTGCGGACAGGGTCACTCACAGATTAAGATCAAATGTGTCTTACTCTTACTAAGTAAACCAACTTGTTTAAACAGACAAAGTTCGTCTACCCAGTAAACCATTTACTTACAATTCATCATTTACTAGGCCAAAGTGTATTGGTCTAGCCTTGTATACAGTTAATTAAATAAACGTGACTGAATCAAGAGATGAAACCTGCAGTGCGCGTGTATGTGTGTGTGTGTGTGTGTGTGTGTATGTGTGTGTGTGCATGATGAGTGTTTGAGTTGATAGGAAACATATTCGATAGGAAAACCAGGTGTCGTACTCAGTCAAACCTTTAAAACTTCCAATCACATTGATCAGATGACAGCCAGCTGGAGACTCGCTGTACCTCCCCCTCTCTCGCTCTGACCTGACTGACCCACAGGGACACACACACACACACACACACACTCACTACCCTGCGCCAAAGTTCCGAAGTCCCTGTGTATCAGCAGTCCTCTACCTCCTCCACTGCTCCAGACCTCCCTTCAGACATGTTTTGTGGTCGCCTGGCTCTCCGTGGTCTACAGCGGGTTCCTCAGCTCCACACAGCAGGAGGTCTAACCTGCCAGGTGAACAGACTCATGGCCACACTTCCCCGGGTGTACATCACCCGACAGATCCCTCCAGCTGGACTGGAGATCCTGCGGCAGTCTGGACAGTAAGTGCGGCTTTAAAACACTACAGTCAAACTAATGGACCGTGGCTATAGTTTATCACCTGTGTTAAACAACTGTTTTGGGTCAGGTAACATTGTGGGTATAGGCTATGCTAATAAAAGCAGTTGCCAAATGAAGACATATTTTACTTTTGAAAAGCGGCAATAATTTGTAGTTGGTGGAACAAAAGTTCATCATTTACTTTGGGTAAACAGGTTTGTCAATATTTGCTCCGCAAGACCTGTTGGATAACAAGAGGCCATTCAGTTTGCTTATAGGTTGTGAGTGACTGTGTGTGTGTGTGTGTGTATCTGTAAGTTTAAGACATAATGTCTAGTTGCTCTTTAAATCTATTCTAACTTTCATAAACCATATTGTGTGGATGTGTGATTCCCTGCAGAGTGCAGTTTGAGCTGTGGGACTCAGACGATGTCCCTGTGCCCAGAGCAGAGCTGCTCCAGAGGGTCAGAGGGATGGACGCTCTGCTCTGTGTCCTCACTGAGAACATCGATGCAGAGTTACTGGAGGCCGCAGGTCAGGTGATTGTCCTTGTTGTCCATGTCCATGTCTCCTCCCTGCCGCATCACCAGGGGCCTCCTCTTATGTGTGTGTGTGTGTGTGTGTGTGTGTTCCTGCAGGTCCAAACCTGAAGGTCGTCAGCACTATGTCAGTGGGATTTGACCATCTGAGTCTGGAGGAGCTGAGGAAGAGGTCAGTGAACTGACCAGATCCAGAGCAGGGGCAGTGATGTGCCAGACCTTATCCCTGTTCTGTGTGTGTTTCCAGGGGGATCCGTGTGGGCTACACCCCTGACGTCCTGACAGACTCGGTGGCAGAGCTGACTGTGGCTCTGCTGCTGACCACGTCCAGGAGACTGATCGAGGCTACGCATGAGGCCAAGACGTACTGTCCACACACACACACACACACACACACACACACACACACACATATTCTCTGTCTTACACACATGTTGCCACATGTTTTGAACTGTGTGTGACCTCTGTGTGTGACCTCTGAGTGTGCCCTCTGAGTGTGCCCTCTGAGTGTGACCTCTGAGTGTGCCCTCTGAGTGTGCCCTCTGAGTGTGCCCTCTGAGTGTGCCCTCTGAGTGTGACCTCTGTGTGTGTTGTCCTCCCCAGAGGAGGCTGGGGCACATGGAGGACCTTGTGGCTGTGTGGCTATGAGCTAGCTAACAGCACAGTGGGGATTCTAGGTCTGGGGAGGATTGGTAAGCACCCCCCCCCCCCACCCCCCCAACAGGCACCTCAAACTAAACACTCTGACCACTGTACTTCAGCACCAAGCAGACATTACTGCAGATGTTAGCATATCAAGTTCAAGAAACAGACAACTACCAGTTAGTGAAGCTGTGTGTGTGTGTGTGTGTGTGTGTGTGTGTGTGTGTGTGTGTGTGTGACAGGGGTGGCCATCGCAGAGCGCCTGAAGCCCTTCAAGGTTAAGAAGTTCATCTACACAGACGTGGTCCCCAGACCTGAACTAGCCAGCATGATCAACGCAGAGTACGGTGAGTCTGGTGGAAGTCAGGGGGACTGAGTGGTTAGGGAATCGGGCTAGTAAACAGAATGTTGCCGGTTCGATTCCCGTCGGTTAGTGTGTATCACATGTGTCTGTTGTGGTGTGTTAGTGTGTATCATGTGTGTGTCTGTTGTGGTGTGTTAGTGTGGATCACGTGTGTGTCTGTTGTGGTGTGTTAGTGTGTATCATGTGTCTGTTGTGGTGTGTTAGTGTGGATCATGTGTCTGTTGTGGTGTGTTAGTGTGTATCACGTGTGTCTGTTGTGGTGTGTTAGTGTGTATCACGTGTCTGTTGTGGTGTGTTAGTGTGTATCACGTGTCTGTTGTGGTTTGTAACTATGTGTGTGTCATGTGTGTGTCCTCCAGTCTCTCTGGATGAGTTGGCTGAACAGTCTGACTTCCTGTCAGTCTGCTGTGCACTCACACCAGAGACCAAGGAGATCTGCAACAAGAACCTCTTCTCCAAGATGAAGAACACCTCCATCTTCATCAACACCAGCAGGTGACAGAGACACACACCTGCACACACACACACGTCCTACACTTCTAAACGTGTACGTCCATAAAAGAAGCCCAGAGTTGTTCAGAGGTGTCCTGCCTGGTGTGTCAGGGGAGGGGTGGTGAACCAGCAGGACCTCTACGATGCTCTGTCCAGCGGTCAGATAGCCGGAGCTGGCCTGGACGTCACCGTTCCTGAGCCTCTTCCAACCAGTCACCCACTCTTCACCCTTAAAAACTGTGGTGAGTGTGTCCATCACTGTAGTGTGTGTGTCCATCACTGTAGTGTGTGTGTCCATCACTGTGGTGTGTGTGTGTCCATCACTGTAGTGTGTGTGTCCATCACTGTGGTGTGTGTGTGTGTCCATCACTGTGGTGTGTGTGTGTGTCCATCACTGTGGTGTGTGTGTGTGTCCATCACTGTGGTGTGTGTGTGTGTCCATCACTGTGGTGTGTGTGTGTCCATCACTGTGGTGTGTGTGTGTCCATCACTGTGGTGTGTGTGTGTGTCCATCACTGTGGTGTGTGTGTGTCCATCACTGTGGTGTGTGTGTGTCCATCACTGTAGTGTGTGTGTGTCCATCACTGTAGTGTGTGTGTCCATCACTGTAGTGTGTGTGTCCATCACTGTGGTGTGTGTGTGTCCATCACTGTAGTGTGTGTTTGTCCATCACTGTAGTGTGTGTGTGTCCATCACTGTAGTGTGTGTGTGTCCATCACTGTGGTGTGTGTGTGTGTCCATCACTGTGGTGTGTGTGTGTCCATCACTGTGGTGTGTGTGTGTCCATCACTGTAGTGTGTGTGTCCATCACTGTGGTGTGTGTGTGTCCATCACTGTGGTGTGTGTGTGTCCATCACTGTAGTGTGTGTTTGTCCATCACTGTAGTGTGTGTGTGCCCATCACTGTAGTGTGTGTGTGTCCATCACTGTAGTGTGTGTGTGTCCATCACTGTAGTGTGTGTGTGTGTCCATCACTGTGGTGTGTGTGTGTCCATCACTGTAGTGTGTGTGTGTGTCCATCACTGTGGTGTGTGTGTGTGTCCATCACTGTAGTGTGTGTTTGTCCATCACTGTGGTGTGTGTGTGTCCATCACTGTGGTGTGTGTGAGTCCATCACTGTGGTGTGTGTGTGTGTCCATCACTGTGGTGTGTGTGTGTGTGTCCATCACTGTGGTGTGTGTGTGTGTGTCCATCACTGTGGTGTGTGTGTGTGTGTGTCCATCACTGTGGTGTGTGTGTGTCCATCACTGTGGTGTGTGTGTGTCCATCACTGTGGTGTGTGTGTGTGTCCATCACTGTGGTGTGTGTGTCCATCACTGTGGTGTGTGTGTGTCCATCACTGTGGTGTGTGTGTCCATCACTGTGGTGTGTGTGTGTGTCCATCACTGTGGTGTGTGTGTGTCCATCACTGTGGTGTGTGTGTGTGTCCATCACTGTGGTGTGTGTGTGTCCATCACTGTGGTGTGTGTGTGTCCATCACTATGGTGTGTGTGTCCATCACTGTGGTGTGTGTGTGTGTGTCCATCACTGTGGTGTGTGTGTGTCCATCACTGTGGTGTGTGTGTGTCCATCACTTTGGTGTGTGTGTGTGTCCATCACTATGGTGTGTGTGTCCATCACTGTGGTGTGTGTGTGTGTCCATCACTATGGTGTGTGTGTCCATCACTGTGGTGTGTGTGTGTGTGTCCATCTCACAGCTGCTCTAAACCCAGACAGACCTCCATATAGATCTAACATGACTTCTGAACATGTGCTTGTGTGTCTGAGATGTTCTGAGTCTCACTGCTGCTTCCTCCTTTTCCATCTTCAGTCATTCTTCCTCACATCGCCAGTGCCTCTTACAGCACCCGGAACGCCATGTCTGCCCTGGCAGCCAATAACCTGCTGCTAGGCCTGACGGGCCAGCCAATGATCAAAGAGCTCAAGCTTTAGGAGCCAATCACCTGCAACCAGGAAGGGTCAAATCTTCAATGAGAAGAACAAAAGAAACCAATGTTTTAATTGAACTCTTTTCTAATCTATTTCTTAGGCAAGAAAATGATTGACTTGTTTTCAGTTCAATACTGTTTAACTCATGGTACAGCCTGGATGATGCAATGTTGAGACGTTACAATATTTGTATTTGATCAATGCAACAACTGAAGAAAGATAATGTTATTTAGTTAGTTTATTTTAAACAAAGAAAAAGTACAACATTTAGTCTTGTCATGGTTACACTATAGTTACATGTAAAGAATATCATTGTCCTTACCTTGTTACATTTAAATGAATCACAACTTTTCAAGCAACAGGGTAATAAGGCAGTAACTTCTGTTACCAATTCATCTTTTGATTTAGGCTTTTCAAATGGGTTTTGGCTTATCGTCAAATGGGCTTATTGTATAAATATTATTACAGTGCAAATATATAAACAAACTGTTTACACATCTGGTAGATCGGACAATAACCATGGCAACACGTAGTCACAGTGAGAGAATTGGAAGTCATTTTAGATTTTTGTAACAGGGTCTTCAACATCATGAATCTCTAATGAGTACCCCAGTATTTCTGCCTGACTAAAAATAAAGCCTTTGTTTCAAACAATCTTTAATACTGTATGTTTTCAAAAGTTTGATATGAAGAGTAGTAAGAATATAGCTTATGTTTACAGTCACAAAATCCTACGAAGCAAATCATTTGAGAGGTATGAAGAAGAAGAAAAAGAAGTGAATATGTTAATGTCATAGAAAAGGCAAATGTTTTGAACAGTGTAAAGACTACAGTAAGCTGCCAGCTAGGAAGCAGTGGATGACCTCGTGTTTGACACTGACAGAGAAGCTACAACAGGAACACTGATACTGTTCTAAAGGGACCCTAACACCTTTCTGCTCTGCAGGACTGGAGCTTCAGCCTGTCCTCTGGACCAGCTGGGTTCTGGAACTGATCTAACATTCATTAAGATCTATAACATGGCAAGAACATCAACACAGTCAAGACAGACTTTGTCCTGACCTATAGCTCACTAGCAGAACTCTACACGACTGAATCCATACTGCTGACTGAATAAAACAGACACACATACTTTAAAACTGCCATCAGAAGTCTGATTGGTTATGGTTCGGGGGTGGGGGGGGGGGGGGGGAGATGATTGGACGGCATTCAGATCGAATGCCATGATTGGATGGACAACCTGTCAGTCAACCTCCTGGGGTATTCAGGCAGCTAATTCATCTGTTGTGGAGAAGTGGGAGATTTGGAACTGAATACCTTCTAATTAAGAACAATTTGCTATGTTCACAAACTTTGCCTATCCTGCCTTTAACATTCTACAGAAAGTTTCTGGAAGAATTTGTGACATTTTCCATCCATGGCAAAGTATTTGTCTAGTTCTGCCAATGTTAAAGTACAACAAGCATCAGATGTTCATAAAAGGTCATTTGATTTATCAAACTGTTACACAACTAATTCAGTGGATTTTGCTTTCTTCTTTTTTTCCGTCTTAATTCTCTTTGTAATGGCAAGTGATTAAAGCCATTTTATGTGCAATATTTACATTTATAATGTTCTCATCTTACAGAATACTCCTTCATAAGGCTTTAGACGAAGACAAAAGCTGTGCATTTCAATACACTCACATACACACTATCAGGCCATGTGCAAATTAAAAAAGGATTCCAAAAACAAACAAAAGGCCTTGAAGAAGACTTCCTCCATATGGATCTTCTAGACAAAAGGTGCGCAGTCTAAAGGCATCATCCCAGAAACCTTTCCTTTATCAGAGGACACAGACGATTCAACACCCTGTTAGGAGTTTCTTAAAGAAGAATGCTAATTGAGTTAAGCTTCAACAAGAACATCAGCCAATACTCAGTAACACTCAGTTAGACAACATTGATATTCTGCAGGGAAAAATATGACAATAAGACTAAAACTAGAGACTAACAGTCTAAGCGACCAGAGGATGTTGAAGGAAAGGTGCTGCTGGTGTCGAGGTCCTTATTGTGAATCTCTCCAGGTATTTACCCCGAAAACTAAAGTCTGCCCCTCAGTCTGATGAGAATGAACAAGAAGTAGACAGACAGCTTCCAGGCTACAGCAGTGCTTCAGGGTCCCAGGCAGGGGGTCTCAGACCAGGGTCCTGCCCAGGCAGGGGGTCTCAGACCAGGGTCCTGCCCAGGCAGGGGGTCTCAGACCAGGGTCCTGCCCAGACAGGGGGTCTCAGACCAGGGTCCTGCCCAGGCAGGGGGTCTCAGACCAGGGTCCTGCCCAGACAGGGGGTCTCAGACCAGGGTCCTGCCCAGACAGGGGGTCTCAGACCAGGGTCCTGCCCAGACAGGGGGTCTCAGACCAGGGTCCTGCCCAGGCAGGGGGTCTCAGACCAGGGTCCTGCCCAGGCAGGGGGTCTCAGACCAGGGTCCTGCCCAGACAGGGGGTCTCAGACCAGGGTCCTGCCCAGGCAGGGGGTCTCAGACCAGGGTCCTGCCCAGACAGGGGGTCTCAGACCAGGGTCCTGCCCAGACAGGGGGTCTCAGACCAGGGTCCTGGGGTCTCACAGCAGCATGTTGCTGCTCTGCCACCTCAGACAGGTGGTCTTGGAGTGTTTGTAGAGGTGTGAGGACTGGCTGAAGCGCTTGCCACACTTCAGGCAGGCGTAGGGCTTCTCGCCCGTGTGAACACGGATGTGCTTTTTACAGTCTGTCAGCGTCAGGAAGGTTTTGCAGCAGATCTTGCAGGCGTACTTCCTGGCTCCCTCCACCACCAGGACGTTGTGCTCCGACAGAGCCTTCTTACACTTGGACAGGACGTCCGCTGACGCTCTCGTCAGCTGGGGGGGGTGGGAGCTGTTAGGGGGACAACTTCCTGTCTCGTACATCCCAGCCCCGTTCAGTAGCAGCGGACCCCCCAGGGAGGAGGAGGAGGTGGAGGAGGCGTCCTGGATCAGAGCTCCTCCTCCTATGCTGCCATCTCCTCCCAGGCCGGCGGACATCTTAGGAGCGATGCGTCGGAAGCCAGGGAAACCGAGAGAGGCTGCGGCAGCACCAACACTCCCCCTGCTGGCCCGCACCAGCGGGTGCAGCCCCACACTGGAGCGCTGGTAGTCCAAAGCAAAGGGGTCTCCCGCCCCGCCCCTGGGGCTGACACTCCCATCATGAAGGGGGCGGAGGAAGAGTGACTCTGCATCAGTGAAGGAGCTGCACCCTTCACCTCCCAGTAAGTGACTGCTGGAGGATGGATGCAGCAGAGAGGAGGAGGCGGAGCCACCGGAGTGTCCAGTGGCTTCTGGGCTGAGCAGGAAGTGACGCGCAGCACCATCGCTGGTCGTCGTGGTGTTTGGGAGGTCATCGTCCCCGGCAACCAGGCCGGACCCTGCCCCTCCAAACACCCTGGCACTGAGGAAGCTAGTGATGCTAAAGCCAGACTTCCCATCCAACCCATCCCCACAGCCAAACCCCCCCCCAGCTGCACCCCCACTCCCCCTGGCCAGGCTGGCCTTCAGCACATGCTGCTCCCTGGGCTGGGGCTCGGAGGTGAAGCTGTGGTCGCTGCTCTCTGGGCTCAGCTCCTCCTCCACCTTCTCCTCGTCCCGCCTCCTGGACTCTGGCTGGTCACTGAGGCCGCTGCCCTCAGCCTGGGAGTTCACATCACTGGCCTCATCTACAGGCTCCGGGGAACTCACTGGTTCCTGCCTGACCAGTACCTGAGGAACCACAAGAACATCAGTTCATACTGAAATTAGAAGATCTTTTTTTGTTAAGTTGAATACATTTTGTTCCAAACGACAGCCATCAAATATGCTTGGCTTTGTACCTTCTGTCGGCCATCTTCTGCTTCTTCCTCCTCTGTCACCACCTTCACCTTCATGGAGCCATTCCCTCCATCCACGTACTCCTCCTTTCCCACCCCTCCCTGCAGTCTGGGCACCTCTCCATTGCAGTGGCCTCCGTCTGATTGGCTTGGCATCTGCTGGTCATCTTGGGACACGCCTCCTACAAAGCCGACGATCGTGGCCTCCAGATTAGACTCTTCCCCCATCTTGTGGGAGTCAGGAGAGAGAAGCCCCGCCTCCTCTCCTTCGCCACTCGCCCCTCCCTCCACTGAGGGGCGTGGCCTTTGCCTGGGCCTGTCCTCTGATAGGCCCAAGGAAGGCTTCCGCTTGTGAAAGCGGCGAATGGGAAAGGAAGCCCTCTGCTGAACTGCAGCCCCTCCCACCCCCTCCTCCTCCATCCCTCCCAAGGCTGAGCTCACCAAGCTCAGTCCAAGCTGCTGCAGGAGGAACGAGCGCTGGAGTCTGGATTTAGCAGCGTTAGCAGCGTTAGCCGCTAAACCAGCAGCGTTAGCAGCCAGGTTGGAATTTCCATTTGGATTAGCATTAGCTGCTAACTCTGCTACCTGCTGCTGCCTGTGCCTCTGCTGGTCTGTCTGGAGCTGGTGGTGGTGGGCCTGCCTGTCAGCGGAGGCTGGGGGGGACATGGGAAGGGTGCGGGTGGTCAGGTAGTGCTTGCAGGCCTTCACCACACCGTTAAGGTGGAGGTGGGAGGCGGCCAATAGGATGTCCATGACGTTACTCTCCCCCAGCATGAGAGTGGAGGTGTACATCATGTCCACCAAGGCAGCAAAGGCTTCTGATGTCACCACCTGAAGACAGAGCACAATCACAGATACTGGACTGATCCACAGGGGGAAACTCTTCTGTTACATTAGGGGTAGGGAACCCTGGTCCTGGAGAGCCACTGTCCTGAAGGTTTTAGATGTTTCCCTGCTCCAGCACACCTGATTCAAATGAAGGGTCGTTATCAAGCTCTGTGGAAGCCTCTTAATTAGAATCAGGTGTGCTGAAGCAGGGAATCATCTAAAACATTCAGGACTGTGGCTCTTGAGGACAAGGGTTCCCTACCCCTGTGTTACATCAATGCACAGACAAAAGAGTAAAGGCACTAGAATACAGATCAGGAAATTAAATAAGGAAATTAAGTACACAGTCATATATGTATGAAATACATGCAAATATATGTCCAGTGGGTTTTTCATAGTACAGATGAGAGGGTTAGTATCAGTAATGACATCACTCCTAACGACATCACTCCTAATGACATCACACCTAATGACATCACTCCTAATGACATCACTCCTAACGACATCACTCCTAACGACAGTGATGTCATCCTCCTCACCTCGCTGTCCAGCTGGATCATGTTCATGCTGCCGTCTCCCTGGGCAACAGTGAACAAGGCCCTGAAGTGTGTGCTGCATGCTGCCAACACGGAGCGGTGGGCCTTGAACTGGCGGCTGCCCACTACTATGACACAGTCACACAGCTGGCCGTGCACACGCTGGTAGTTGAGCTGCTGGAAGATCTGCTCAAAATGTCCGGGGAAGTCCATGATGTGGGCAACCTGGAGAAGGAAAAATAGGAAACATCATGTGGCTGAACAGTGAGGGTGTCAGGATAGTAATCAGAAGGTCCCTGGTTCGAATCCCAGGCTGTGGCAACATGACGATGAAGAAGGGTCAGATGGCTCAATGGTTAAGGCGTTGGCCTCATGATCGGAAGGTTGTGAGATCGAACCCCGGCTGTGGCTATATGATGTAGTGTCCTTGGGCAAGGCACTTCACCCTACTTGCCTCAGGGGGGAATGTCCCTGTACTTACTGTAAGTCACTCTGGATAAGAGTGTCTGCTAAATGACTGAATGTAAATGTAATTATGTTAAGAATGAAAGGCCTGAAGGGGAGAGAAAGGCTGCTTTGCAAAGATGAAAGTGGATAGAACACTTAAGAAGTGAAGTTTGACGCAGGATCCAAGTGGAAGCTGACAATTTGACATGAACTAGAAGAAATGATCCCTTATTAGTCCCACAGTGGGGAAATGTCACTAACTAATATTGTTTGAGTGTGTCGGGTGCCAGGGGACCCTGCCAGGGGCCAGACACACAGGAGGACCACCTCACATCTCACAGGGGACCCTGCCAGGGGCCAGACACACAGGAGGACCACCTCACATCTCACAGGGGACCCTGCCAGGGGCCACACACACTGAAGGACCACCTCACATCTCACAGGGGACCCTGCCAGGGGCCACACACACTGAAGGACCACCTCACATCTTACAGGGGACCCTGCCAGGGGCCACACACACAGGAGGACCACCTCACATCTTACAGGGGACCCTGCCAGGGGCCACACACACAGGAGGACCACCTCACATCTTACAGGGGACCCTGCCAGGGGCCACACACACAGGAGGACCACCTCACATCTCACAGGGGACCCTGCCAGGGGCCAGACACACAGGAGGACCACCTCACATCTTACAGGGGACCCTGCCAGGGGCCACATACACAGGAGGACCACCTCACATCTCACAGGGGACCCTGCCAGGGGCCACACACACTGAAGGACCACCTCACATCTTACAGGGGACCCTGCCAGGGGCCAGACACACAGGAGGACCACCTCACATCTTACAGGGGACCCTGCCAGGGGCCACATACACAGGAGGACCACCTCACATCTCACAGGGGACCCTGCCAGGGGCCACACACACTGAAGGACCACCTCACATCTCACAGGGGACCCTGCCAGGGGCCACATACACAGGAGGACCACCTCACATCTCACAGGGGACCCTGCCAGGGGCCAGACACACAGGAGGACCACCTCACATCTTACAGGGGACCCTGCCAGGGGCCACATACACAGGAGGACCACCTCACATCTCACAGGGGACCCTGCCAGGGGCCACACACACTGAAGGACCACCTCACATCTTACAGGGGACCCTGCCAGGGGCCAGACACACAGGAGGACCACCTCACATCTTACAGGGGACCCTGCCAGGGGCCACATACACAGGAGGACCACCTCACATCTCACAGGGGAGCCTGCCAGGGGCCACACACACAGGAGGACCACCTCACATCTTACAGGGGACCCTGCCAGGGGCCAGACACACAGGAGGACCACCTCACATCTCACAGGGGAGCCTGCCAGGGGCCACACACACAGGAGGACCACCTCACATCTTACAGGGGACCCTGCCAGGGACCACACACACAGGAGGACCACCTCACATCTTACAGGGGACCCTGCCAGGGGCCAGACACACTGAAGGACCACCTCACATCTTACAGGGGACCCTGCCAGGGGCCACACACACAGGAGGACCACCTCACATCTTACAGGGGACCCTGCCAGGGGCCACACACACAGGAGGACCACCTCACATCTTACAGGGGACCCTGCCAGGGGCCACACACAGAAGGACCATGCCACGAGTAACTACTTCCAAGACAAGCAAATCAATCACTTTGAGATCATATGAGCTTTTGTACCGTTTAAAAAGTACACAAGCACAATTCTATAGCATCTTAAAGGAACTTATCCTCCAGTTAGTGGAGGAATCATGTGTGTTTCCCACTGAAAGAGTCCAATGTAACTACTGCTACTATAGCTAGTTAGCAAGCTAGCTGGCTAATAACATTAACTTACAGCTCACATAAAGCTTGTCTTGTGTTCTATAATGAAACAGATAACCTAATATCAATACCTAGGGTTCAAAACACACCATTAGTATCTTCCTCTATCTTCCTCTTACTTACTCTGAAACCTGGTCCGTCAGGGCAGTTTGTTAGCCAGTTAGCTTAGCATCGGTCCCGTAGCTAGACAACACAGGAAGAGCCGCGGCGCGTAGCTTCCTGATGAGGAGCCAGCCTGGTTAATGTCCAGCCTGGTTAATGTCCAGCCTGGTTAATGTCCAGTGAAATGTCGTATTAAGCTGCTGAACTAGAGAGTGATTGATATGTGGTCATGCTGGTTGTCCATCCATGGTGGTGAGGCTGATGTGAGGCTGAAGTGAGGCTGATCCTCCCCGGCTGGTGTTGCTTGGTCACTGGACCCTGGAGGGCAGAGGGGCGGAGGGGAGGGATGGATCCTGCTGGATGGTTTAGATACCTGGACAAACCTCTCCTGGAGTCCTGGAATCAGGTGGCTGAGCGGTTAGGGACTCGGTCGAGTAATAAGAATGTTATCGGTTCAATTCCCGACCGTTCCAGCATGACGTTGTGTCCTTGGGCAAGGTACTTCACCCTATTTGCCGCAGGGGTGAATGTCCATGTACTTGCTTTAAGTCTCTCTGGATAAGAGGGTCTGATGTATCCTAATGTGGGAGGGTGGCAGGGAAGGAGCTGCACATTTTCAAGCCTGATCTTTGCTTCAATCTTTGCAATCAGACTAGATATCTGATGTTAGTGGATGATGTGTTTATCTCTTGTAAAATCGGTGACAATTCTGAGCAGTAAAATATTAAACGACAACAAAAGACAGTCTTAAATCACGATGACCTCTGTAATGTTTCATGTTGCAGACAGACTGGAAGCTGTAGTCTCTCCTAGACACACTAGATGGCACTGTGGTGACAGTGAGAGCTGCAGTACCACTCCTCACCACAGGGGATACTGCAGTACCACTCCTCACCACAGGGGATACTGCAGTACCACTCCTCACCACAGGGGATACTGCAGTACCACTCCTCACCACAGGGGATACTGCAGTACCACTCCTCACCACAGGGGATACTGCAGTACCACTCCTCACCACAGGGGATACTGCAGTACCACTCCTCACCACAGGGGATACTGCAGTACCACTCCTCACCACAGGGGATACTGCAGTACCACTCCTCACCACAGGGGATACTGCAGTACCACTCCTCACCACAGGGGATACTGCAGTACCACTCCTCACCACAGGGGATACTGCAGTACCACTCCTCACCACAGGGGATACTGCAGTACCACTCCTCACAACGGGGGTGCTGCAGTACCACTCCTCACCACAGGGGTTTTGCAGTATCGCTCTTCACCCAGTAGGGGGCGCTGCAGTTCCAGCAGAGATCAGCAGCAGTGACAACAAACATGGACGCCAAGTGTTCCCTCGTATGTTGCGAAGAGGAAAGAGACGCAGATAAAGCAGTTATCGGTAACTATTTTAACTATTTTACGTGTCATTTTGTCTGTATCAATAAAATGCATTTTTAATAGAACAATACCGCAGTTCTGGAACCCTGGACTTTGATGTTTCACTAGAAAATACGTGTTTCCGTCGCACACGTGGGTGCTCCAGATCTAGGGGCGGTCATCCTGAAGTCCACAGATCTTCAGAGACCCTCACCTGACGTGCTGTGTTCTCTTCAGAGACCCTCACCTGACGTGCTGTGTTCTCTTCAGAGACCCTCACCTGACGTGCTGTGTTCTCTTCAGAGACCCACACCTGACGTGCTGTGTTCTCTTCAGAGACCCTCACCTGATGTGCTGTGTGTTCTCTTCAGAGACCCTCACCTGACGTGCTGTGTTCTCTTCAGAGACCCTCACCTGACGTGCTGTGTTCTCTTCAGAGACCCTCACCTGATGTACTGTGTGTTCTCTTCAGTTCAGTTCTCTAACGGGACCTTACAGAACACAGATCATCTAAAGTTCACCTTTTACAAGAATGTTGACGAGAACAATCCCAGGAAGAAGAGCAGAAGGTTGTTGGTAAGAGATCAGCTTCTTTAGAGCAGCTTTCATCCCGTCATGAAAAGGTTCACTAACTCTGTCATCCACACAGGTGGCTGAATCAGACAGACTCACCTATGTTGGGAATAACTTTGAAACAGGATCCTTAAAGTGTAACAACCTCTGCAGGTATGTGTTCTTCTTGGTCTCTGATATAGAAGGACTCAGTCATTTCTGTTTTACAAACACCACCAGACTGACTAGTGTTCCCAGGAGGGCAGAAGTATTCCAGTGTTAGTGTCTTTTCCCCCACTGTTTACAGATACTATGTTGGGGTCCTAAACAAGGAGAGCAGGAAGATGGAGGTTCATAATGCTCTGCTCTTCAACATGCAGCCAGTTATCCCAGGTAACAGATAAACAAGCACAAACATTTTATACAGGCTGCGTTCAAGAACACCATCTGCTTTTCACTGGTATCCCTTCCTGTTCCAGGATATGGAGGAAAACATGCTCCTTCAGAGATGCAGTTATAGGATGATGTTGCTTGTTCCCTGTCACTGTAATAAGGATGTGAATGTGTCCGTCTTCTTACAGGTGAAAGCTCCACAGAGGCTGACACGTCTAGTAACAGCAAAACATTCAGAGACAAGGTACATGCACACCTACACATTACACTGACATGTAGTCATTCAGCAGACGCTCTTATCCATCAGTACATGGACATTCCCCCCAGAGGACAGGAGGGTGAAGTGCCTTGCCCAAGGACAAGATACAAGATAAAGACATGTTTAACCAGATAAAGACATGTTTAACCAGATAAAGACATGTTTAACCAGATAAAGACATGTTTAACCAGATGAAGACATGTTTAACCAGATGAAGACATGTTTAACCAGATAAAGACATGTTTAACCAGATGAAGACATGTTTAACCAGATGAAGACATGTTTAACCAGATAAAGACATGTTTAACCAGATAAAGACATGTTTAACCAGATAAAGACATGTTTAACCAGATAAAGACATGTGTTTTGTCTCTCCTTGCTAACCTCTTCCTCTCTGACCAGGTGGACTCGCTGATTGAAGCGTTTGGCACCAACAAGCAGAAGCGTGCTCTGTCATCACGCAGGCTGAACCAGGTGGGCAGTGAGACCCTGCAGCAGGCGGTGGCCAAGGCAGCCCAGAACATCATCGATCAGAAGGGTCTGGAAGGTGAATGCAGGCCCATGTACATACTAACCACATTACTACTGCACTAATGTGTCAGGCATGTGACAAACTGCTAACAGCAATAAGATTCCATGTGGAGCATCGGAGCACTTTCAGAAATGTACGTATTTTAATCTCCAACCCCTTCTACCGGCTTCCCCCATGTTCTCTTTCTCACCCTGTGTGCTCTCTCTCTCCCTCTCCCTGTGCTCTCTCTCCCTCCCTGCCTCCCCCTGTGCTCTCTCTCCCCCTGCCTCCCCCTGTGCTCTCTCTCTCCCTGCCTCTCCCTGTGCTCTCTCTCCCTCCCTGCCTCCCCCTGTGCTCTCTCTCTCCCTGCCTCTCCCTGTGCTCTCTCTCCCTCCCTGCCTCCCCCTGTGCTCTCTCTCCCCCTGCCTCCCCCTGTGCTCTCTCTCTCCCTGCCTCCCCCTGTGCTCTCTCTCTCCCTGCCTCTCCCTGTGCTCTCTCTCCCTCCCTGCCTCCCCCTGTGCTCTCTCTCTCCCTGTGCTCTCTCTCCCTCCCTGCCTCCCCCTGTGCTCTCTCTCTCCCTGCCTCCCCCTGTGC
The DNA here is from genome assembly GCA_030340665.1 of Neosalanx taihuensis. Classification (NCBI taxonomy): domain Eukaryota; kingdom Metazoa; phylum Chordata; class Actinopteri; order Osmeriformes; family Salangidae; genus Neosalanx; species Neosalanx taihuensis. The sequence goes on along the minus strand of CM059301.1, from coordinate 617,110 downwards.
TCTCTCTCCCTCCCTGCCTCCCCCTGTGCTCTCTCTCTCCCTGCCTCCCCCTGTGCTCTCTCTCCCCCTGCCTCCCCCTGTGCTCTCTCTCTCCCTGCCTCTCCCTGTGCTCTCTCTCCCTCCCTGCCTCCCCCTGTGCTCTCTCTCTCCCTGCCTCTCCCTGTGCTCTCTCTCCCTCCCTGCCTCCCCCTGTGCTCTCTCTCTCCCTGCCTCTCCCTGTGCTCTCTCTCCCTCCCTGCCTCCCCCTGTGCTCTCTCTCCCCCTGCCTCCCCCTGTGCTCTCTCTCTCCCTGCCTCTCCCTGTGCTCTCTCTCCCTCCCTGCCTCCCCCTGTGCTCTCTCTCCCTCCCTGCCTCCCCCTGTGCTCTCTCTCCCCCTGCCTCCTCCCCAGCCCTGCAGGAGGAGCTGTCCCAGGCACAGGCTCAGTCAGAGGTGACTCCCTACCTGCCTCCATGCCACCCAGACGCTCCCACCCCCGACAAGGTGTACCTGTTTGATGACTGTATCCTCCCCCTGCTCCCTGGATGGGGGTGACAGGGCTTGTTAGTGGAATAGAGTGTGTGAAGATGTTAGCATATATACATGTAGCCACTTAGTCCTGTTGGCATGTGTGTCCTTATCCTCGTGTCAGTGTTAACACCAGTAGAGTACAACTCTCTGGAGGAGGCAGGATCCAGGATGGCCAGCCTCTCCCCAGAGGACTTACAGAAGATGAGAGAAGGCGGAGGGTAGGAATTCTTCTATAATATCTAGAGTTGCAAAATGCAGGGATTTCCGTTTTTAACAGACTAACTCCATGGCCCTGGTGTGTGTGTGTGTGTGTGCGTGTGTCAGGAGCCAGTGTGTGCTGCAGCAGCTGGACACTCTGCCCAGTGAGGGTCCAGACAGGGACAGACAGGCTCGCTGTGCCTTCTATCTGAGCCTGCTGCTCAAGGTGGTCCGCTTGAACATGTTCCCACGCAGGTGTAAGTATCATGCTGTGTGTGTGTGTGTGTGTGTGTGTGTGACGGCTGAAGTGTGTTTGCACTCCTGTGTGACAGCTCTGTTTGTGTTTGTCCAGTCGGAGAGGACGATGGCTGCCCTCGGATCATCCAGAACAAGCTGATGAAGACCTTCACAGTAGAGACCTTCAACAATGGCAGGTAGGGATCCACTTCCTGAACAACAGCAGGGGGAACTGGGATTTGTAGTTTTGATAAGACATTCCTAACTGCTGTTTTGTGCGAGTCCAGGGTCCAGAACATGGTCTCCACATCCATGCGTGTGAAAGTGGCTGCCCACTGCCTGGCCTTGCTGCTACACATGGGTGACATGACTGCTGACCTCACAGCTCTTCACCGTGACCTCGGGATCCCTGAGAGCAAGTAGGAAGCTGAGCCTCTGGTTACTCTGTCTGTCTGCCTGTCTGTCTGTCTGCCTGTCTGTCTGTCTGTCTGCCTGTCTGTACACACAGGGAACCTGCTGGTCATAACATCTTATATTACATGCTAGAGACATTAATGTATGTATGTGTGTAACTCTTCCACTTGTCTCCTGCAGGATGCTGGAGGTAGCCAAGTCCATGAGGCTAAAGTTGAGCAAGCCTGCCCGAGCCAATCCAAACGAGGTTGGGCTTAAGGACGAGCACAAGATGGCGTCTCTGGAGCTCCCCCTGGTCAAATACGAACCGCCCCGCGACAGCAGGAAACGCAAGAAGATGCGTTAGACAAGAGGAAGTGAGGTCAAGAGGAAGTGAGATCAAGAGGAAGTGAGGTCAAGAAGTGAGGTCAAGACCAAGAGTCCTGCCAAGTGAGGAATAGTTGTTAAACTAATAAAAAACTGAAACAGTAGAGTCTTTGTGATGAATCATTTCCAGCCTGTGAACTGGGACACAGAGACACTGGGACACAGGGACACTGGGACACAGAGACACTGGGACACAGAGACACTGGGACACAGGGACACTGAGACACAGGGACACAGAGACACAGGGACACTGGGACACAGACACTGGGACACTGAGACACAGGGACACAGAGACACTGGGACACAGAGACACTGGGACACAGGGACACTGGGACACAGAGACACTGGGACACTGAGACACAGAGACACAGGGACACTGGGACACAGAGACACTGGGACACAGAGACACTGGGACACTGGGACACAGGGACACTGGGACACAGAGACACTGGGACACAGAGACACTGGGACACAGGGACACAGATACACTGGGACACAGAGACACTGGGACACTGGGACACAGAGACACTGGGACACAGAGACACTGGGACACAGGGACACTGGGACACAGAGACACTGGGACACAGAGACACTGGGACACTGAGACACTGGGACACAGAGACACTGGGACACTGAGACACTGGGACACAGAGACACTGGGACACAGGGACACTGGGACACAGAGACACTGGGACACAGAGACACAGAGACACTGGGACACTGGGACACAGAGACACTGGGACACAGAGACACTGGGACACAGAGACACTGGGACACAGAGACACTGGGACACAGGGACACAGAGACATTGGGACACAGAGACACTGGGACACAGAGACACTGGGACACAGACACTGGGACACAGAGACACTGGGACACAGAGACACTGGGACACAGAGACACAGGGACACTGGGACACAGAGACACTGGGACACTGGGACACAGAGACACTGGGACACAGAGACACTGGGACACAGAGACACTGGGACACAGAGACACTGGGACACAGGGACACTGGGACACAGAGACACTGGGACACAGGGACACTGGGACACAGAGACACTGGGACACAGAGACACTGGGACACAGAGACACTGGGACACTGAGACACAGGGACACAGAGACACTGGGACACAGAGACACTGGGACACAGGGACACTGGGACACAGAGACACTGGGACACTGGGACACTGGGACACAGAGACACTGGGACACAGGGACACAGAGACACTGGGACACAGAGACACTGGGACACAGGGACACTGGGACACAGAGACACTGGGACACAGAGACACTGGGACACAGGGACACAGAGACACTGGGACACAGAGACACTGGGACACAGACACTGGGACACAGAGACACTGGGACACAGAGACACAGGGACACTGGGACACAGAGACACTGGGACACAGAGACACTGGGACACAGAGACACTGGGACACAGAGACACTGGGACACAGGGACACTGGGACACAGAGACACTGGGACACTGGGACACAGAGACACTGGGACACAGAGACACTGGGACACAGGGACACTGGGACACTGGGACACTGAGACACTGGGACACAGAGACACTGGGACACTGGGACACAGGGACACAGAGACACTGGGACACAGAGACACAGAGACACTGGGACACAGAGACACTGGGACACAGAGACACTGGGACACAGAGACACTGGGACACAGGGACACAGAGACACTGGGACACAGAGACACTGGGACACAGGGACACTGGGACACAGATACACTGGGACACAGAGACACTGGGACACAGGGACACAGAGACACTGGGACACAGAGACACTGGGACACAGGGACACAGAGACACTGGGACACAGAGACACTGGGACACAGGGACACAGGGACACAGAGACACTGGGACACAGGGACACTGGGACACAGAGACACTGGGACACAGAGACACTGGGACACAGAGACACTGGGACACTGGGACACAGAGACACTGGGACACAGAGACACTGGGACACAGAGACACTGGGACACAGGGACACTGGGACACAGAGACACTGGGACACAGAGACACTGGGACACAGAGACACTGGGACACAGGGACACTGGGACACAGAGACACTGGGACACAGGGACACTGGGACACAGAGACACTGGGACACAGAGACACTGGGACACAGGGACACAGAGACACTGAGACACAGAGACACTGGGACACAGAGACACTGGGACACAGAGACACTGGGACACAGAGACACTGGGACACAGAGACACAGGGACACAGAGACACTGGGACACAGAGACACTGGGACACAGGGACACAGAGACACTGGGACACAGAGACACTGGGACACAGAGACACTGGGACACAGAGACACAGAGACACTGGGACACAGAGACACTGGGACACAGGGACACTGGGACACAGAGACACTGGGACACAGGGACACTGGGACACAGAGACACTGGGACACAGAGACACTGGGACACAGGGACACAGAGACACTGGGACACAGAGACACTGGGACACAGAGACACTGGGACACAGAGACACTGGGACACAGAGACACTGGGACACTGCGCAGTAACTGGACACTTGACAAGGGACTGAAAACATCCATATTTATATTGTATAGCAAATTGTAGAGGCACATCTGTAGACGTTTACATATTGCACATTTCAGATTAGATGAAGCCTTTTGGTAGAGCAGCCTTGTGGCTGAGCTGTAGGATGGTTTACTGGCACACATTGTTCAGGGACATCAGTTCAGGATTTGCTATATTGGTCTCTGCCCACACCTCCATCCATCAAGGCACTGCTTCAACACTGGAGCAGATGGAGATTTGTCCGTCTCCAACTGACTTTCAAACTAGTTCCATCCCAGTCAACTAAGCTATGTCTTTGATCTGCTCACTACGCCTATATACCATGGTGAATTCATGTTTTGTTTAAATGGATTAAATATATGTGCGCCAGCATTTGAATATAAAGAAGTGCCCATGTATTCATGTGCTATAATCCTAAAGATAGCTTTTGTTTTGTTGTTGTTGTCCTGACAACAGTTTGATTACTAAATGTTGCCGTTGGTTTAATAGAAAAGTGGTGCTAAAAGTTTTGATAGTTATTTTCCCGCGGGTTCTAGTTTGCTTAGGATGCGCTCTAGAACACACAGGCTGTTCTAGAAGCCTGTCAGGTGGTAACATGTTCCACATAAAGTCTGTGGAGTGATGTCATGTCTCACTAGAGTGATGTCATGTCTCACTAGAGTGATGTCATGTCTCATTAGAGTGATGTCATGTCTCACTAGAGTGATGTCATGTCTCATTAGAGTGATGTCATATCTCACTAGAGTGATGTCATGTCTCATTAGAGTGATGTCATGTCTCATTAGAGTGATGTCATATCTCACTAGAGTGATGTCATGTCTCACTAGAGTGATGTCATGTCTCATCAGAGTGATGTCATGTCTCATTAGAGTGATGTCATATCTCACTAGAGTGATGTCATGTCTCATTAGAGTGATGTCATGTCTCACTAGAGTGATGTCATATCTCACTAGAGTGATGTCATGTCTCACTAGAGTGATGTCATGTCTCATCAGAGTGATGTCATGTCTCATTAGAGTGATGTCATGTCTCACTAGAGTGATGTCATATCTCACTAGAGTGATGTCATGTCTCATCAGAGTGATGTCATATCTCACTAGAGTGATGTCATGTCTCACTAGAGTGATGTCATATCTCACTAGAGTGATGTCATATCTCACTAGAGTGATGTCATGTCTCACTAGAGTGATGTCATGTCTCATTAGAGTGATGTCATGTCTCACTAGAGTGATGTCATGTCTCATCAGAGTGATGTCATGTCTCATCAGAGTGATGTCATGTCTCATCAGAGTGATGTCATGTCTCATCAGAGTGATGTCATGTCTCATCAGAGTGATGTCATGTCTCATCAGAGTGATGTCATATCTCACTAGAGTGATGTCATGTCTCATCAGAGTGATGTCATGTCTCAGGATCTGTCACAGGATGGTGCAGAACACACTGCCATTGTTATGGCAACCACTCTCCACAGAGGCAGTGATCCTGGTGGTCATGGAGACGGCAAGGTGGGTGGGGTGTCGGGCAGAGGAGGTTGGGGGTCCTGAGGGAGCATCGACTAGAGGTCGAGGGGGGGGGTTCTCCAGGCTCCAGGGGGGGGAGGAGGCACAGGTCCTAACAGCAGGGAGACACGAGGATCTGAACAGCGGCTCATGCAGACAGCACACAGTGTTCAGGCAGAAGTACATCTTTAAACTGTCTGGTTTGTTGAAGATTACAGTTTTACAAAGTCACAGACAGTTAATAAAAAAAGAGAGGGGGGGAGTGGAGGGATAGGGAGGTACAATAGGTTGCTTAGCTACCTGTTGCTATGCATCAGTAGACTGTTGTTAGGCAGCACACAGCTCTCGCTGCCAGGATCGCAGTGCAGCAGGGGTTTGGCATTCCCAGGATGACCTTGGTACAGCAGGTTGTCCTGGACGACGCCCTTGGCCAGCCCCTGTACGGTGATGCCACACCCCTGAACTGGCTGGACACGGTTACGCAACACCTGAGGAAGACCATACACACAACCATGACAACCCAACCAACCCTGAAGTGTGCGTGTGTGTGAGTGTGTGAGTGTGTGTGTGTGAGTGTGTGTGTGTTCTCTCTGTTCACCTTCACATCCGCACAGTCCATCACCCGTATCCCGTATCCACGGTTACCCACCACATCGTTCTCCACAATTTGCCCGTCACCATAGAAACTAACACCATGGCCGGCGTTGTCATAGACGCCGTTTCCACGGAGCTCAACCCTGCAGTCCCTGTCCACCGTGATGCCACCTCGGCTGTTGCCTTGGACACAGTTGGCAACAAGCCGAGTGAGCTGGCTGCTCTGTAGCACGGCAACACCAGCACCATGGTTACTGTTGACGAGGTTAGCTACCACATTCAACGGCTCGCTGCTCTTCACATAGAGACCCACCGCTGGGGAGAGGAGGGAGACAGGAAGAGGAGCAGGGAATAAAGGCTGCTAGACAAACACACAGCCTCTGTACTAGGTGAGCCATACTGAGGTCATACTGAGGTCATACTGAGGTCAAACTGAGGTCATAATACTGAGGTCATCCTGAGGTCATACTGAGGTCATACTGAGGTCATAATACTGAGGTCATACTGAGGTCATCCTGAGGTCATCCTGAGGTCATACTGAGGTCATCCTGAGGTCATAATACTGAGGTCATCCTGAGGTCATAATGCTGAGGTCATACTGAGGTCATCCTGAGGTCATAATGCTGAGGTCATCCTGAGGTCATACTGAGGTCATCCTGAGGTCATCCTGAGGTCATACTGAGGTCATCCTGAGGTCATCCTGAGGTC
>CM059301.1:587500-605000 GCA_030340665.1 Neosalanx taihuensis | reverse complement strand
ATTAATTTGAATCAGGTGTGTTGGAGCAGGGAATCATCTAAAACATGCAGGACAGTGGCCCCTGAGGACCAGGGTTGGAGACCCCAGGAGTAAAGGGCCCTCATCTCCTCACCTTGTAGACCACTGTGGAGAACCAGGCAGGCATGAAGACCAGGTTACACAGCCTGGCTGTAGGACACTGCTGCTCCACACAGACCAGCAGGGCCACCTCCCCCAGCCTGCCCAGACCCATCACCTCCACAGGCACCCTGAGCACCAGCTCAGCCTGCTCCTCGTACACTCCAGGGTGGAGCACCACCCGGTCGTAAGGCCCCACCACTCCCAGAGCGCCCCTCAGGGTTTCAAACTCACGCCCCGCCCCCACGTGCCACACCCGTCGGTCCTTCCTGCGGCGGAACAGATGCAGGCAGGCAGAAGGCTGGAGCTCCGGGCCGTTCTGGGTCCAGGTGCGGCTGGCCAGGGCGTGCTGCCGCAGGGCCTCCCTCCAGGACGGGGGCTCCAGGTGTGGCCGGCTGGGCCAGTTAGGGTGCCGGCACTCAGGGCAGCCCAAGCACAGCTGCCTCCAGCGGGTGTTGTCCAGGGACAGGATCAGTTCCCTCCAGGCCCGACACACCAGGCAGCAGCGGCCCAGCTCAGGTAAGGGCAGATAGGCCAGGATCACCCTCCACAGCTCCACTGGCAGGCTGCCCACCTCCATAGCAGCTGGGACTAGGACTGACTTACTGCCTGGGGGAGGAGGGGTGGGGGTGGAGAGGAGGGGTGGGGGAGAGGGGTGGAGAAGAGGGGTGGGGGAGAGGAGTGGGGAGGAGAGACAGAAGGCAGAGAGGTGGAGTAGGAAGAGTAAATTGGGGAAGAAAAAGGGAGAGAGGGGAGAGGTAGAGGAGGGGGAGGAATGAGAGGAGCAGAGGAGCAGCTGGACACTATTACCCAAACACACACAAAGCATGTTTTCAAACTGATGTTTAGATCTTGTATGACTGAGCAGTATAAATAGACGTAAGCGCATGTCTATACTGAAATATATTTTTCGCAATAACTATTTGGCCTCGTCTGAATGTAAAATCTGCAAGGCTTTCTACAAGGTATGAAGACTGTGCATGAAACTGGTTAACATCAAGAGAGCTGGACAGACACACAACCTTTAAGCAGCAACATTAGGTACAAGCCTCAATCATCACAACACATTCGAGCCTAGTATCTACACACACACACACACACACACACACACACACACACACACGCACACATCTTCCTCATTTAAGGATCCGTTTTCTAACACTGTAACATGCGGTGTAACATTATAACACCAAACCAGCGAGGCTCCGCCGGAGACATTTCTAAGAAGCAGATGGAGAATAAGGAAGTGCTCACCGTGTTATCGCAGTAGGTTTGGCTGAAAACCCGCACATCTCCGTTTAGTTTTGAACCTGACCGGTAGATCTACGGCTGTGCCAACATCCTGACCTCAACATCATAACAATCCTCACCATAGACATGATCCTCACCGCCCAGGATGAGACATCAGGACAGTTCAGGCTCTCTCACTTTACGGCTTGGAGACCAGCTGAGCTGGGCGGAGGAGGCAGGAGGGACGGAAGACATATTTAGGATGTTACATATTGGTTATGAAAGTCCTCATTATGCACTTTCTGATAGATTTAATCCAAATCTAGAATATTTGTAAGTGGAAGTTAGCAATATTGTAAAGATATGCAGTGAAGAAATGCAGTGAATATACAGCAGTACTGTATTCACATTAGTTGTGAATATAGTAATATCACTCTTTCACCACAAGAGGGCACAAAGAGATCAGTTAATATACAGTACAGTTCAGAAAGCCTCGTCCCTGCTTCTGCACACCTGATTCTAATGAAAGGTGATTATCAGACTTCCACAGCACTTGATAACGACACAGTCATTTGAACCAGATGTGCTGAAACTCTAGAGGATCAGGAGTGGACATCCCTGTACATCTACTGATCCAGAGGTGGGCAACCCTGGTCATCTGAGAAACTGTCCTGAAGGTTTTAGATGTTTCCCTGTGTAACACCCTCACCCAGGTTCACTGGCTCTGCACTCTGCAGGTCTTGAACCCGGGTCTCCAGCATGGGCGCTCTAACAAGGAGGCTAAAGTCTGCAACCCTCTAGCGTTAGAATCCTTTGACATCAGAGGACGGAGGTTTACTGTACAGCTACTACCAGCTGGCATCTGTTCCACCTGCTCCAGCACACCTGACTCTAATGAAGGGTCGTTATCAAGCTCTGTGGAAGCCTCATAATGACCCATTAGAATCAGGTGTGCTGGAGCAGGGAAACATGTAAAACCTTCAGGACAGTTTCTCTAAACCAGGGTTCCCCACCCCTGCTCTGAACCTATATTTTGATATGTGGTGCTTCTGCTCAGATTGAATCAAATCATTTATTTGTATAGCCCTTTTTACAAGCAATGTCACAAAGGGATTCACATATGCCCATGGAACTGCCCTTCAACCAACCTAAACCCTCAAGGAAGACAAGGAAAAACTCCCAGAAAAACTCACTAGGGCACAGGTGTCAAATTTGTGCCATTGCGGGCCAAGAGGGTGCAGGTTTTCGTGCCAACCAAGCAACTACACCAGCTGATTCAACAACAAGTTTGATTTCACTGTGGAGAAACTCTTTAGTGAAATCAGCTGGCGTAGTGGCCTGGTTAACACGAAAACCTGCACCCTCTTGGCCCGCGATGGCACAAGTTTGAGACCACTGCACTAGGGAGAAAAAATGGAAGAAACCTTGGAAGGAGCAATTCAGTGAGGGATCCTCTCCTCCAGGGACGGCTGGTGAAAGTGAGCACAGCTGTATATGCAGTTGAGTCACATCAGTGTCAGTCTAGATAGGAGGATGAGTATCAGGGTCAGAGATGACACGTCATCACTCTAATCTACAGTCACTGTTCCATGTATTCTGGGTTTAACATATAACCCAAGGCAGCCAGAAATAGCTGTGTTTACACAGAGTTCTTACATAAGCCTAGATTACATCTGTTACACTCTCCTTCTTTCCTCTTTGTGCCAGTGTTCCCTCTCTTTCTCTTCAGCTTTCTGTTCTCTCTTTGCTGCACCAGGGGTGGTGCTGTCCTGCCCTGCTCCAGCACACCTGATTCTGATGAATGGGTCATTATGAGGCCTTCACAGAGTTTGATAACAACACATTCATTAGAAGCAGGTGTGCTGGAGCAGGGAAACATCTAAAACCTTCAGGACAGTGGATCTCGAGGACCGGGGCTGGACACCTCTGTGCTATACACCCTCAACCCTTCTACTACTCCTCCCTACCACCCCTCCACCCTTCCATCCCTCCACCCCTCCACCCTTCCATCCCTCCACCCCTCCACCCTTCCATCCCTCCACCAGTCCACCTTTCCATCCCTCCACCCCTCCACTCTTCCATCCCTCCACCCTTCCATCCCTCCACCCCTCCACCCTTCCATCCCTCCACCCCTCCACCCTTCCATCCCTCCACCCTTCCATCCCTCCACCCCTCCATCCCTCCACCCCTCCACCCTTCCATCCCTCCACCAGTCCACCTTTCCATCCCTCCACCCCTCCACTCTTCCATCCCTCCACCCTTCCATCCCTCCACCCCTCCACCCTTCCATCCCTCCACCCCTCCACCCTTCCATCCCTCCACCCCTCCACCCCTCCACCCTTCCATCCCTCCACACTTCCATCCCTCCACCCTTCCATCCCTCCACCCCTCCACCCTTCCATTCCTCCACCAGTCCACCCTTCCATCCCTCCACCCCTCCACCCTTCCATCCCTCCACCCCTCCACCCTTCCATCCCTCCACCCCTCCACCCTTCCATTCCTCCACCAGTCCACCCTTCCACCCCTTCACTTTTACATCTCCCCACCCTTCCATCCCTCCACTCTTCCATCCCTCCATTCTTCCACCCCTCCACCCCTTCACCCCTAACCTCTCGGCTGAGTGCAGAGTGTGTTTCTTATTGATTTATTCATGGTGGATGTGAGTGCTTCAGTAGATGACAGAGATCAGTGGGTGCATTAACATAGACACCTGGGCCTGTATTACCATTCAGGATGTGGTGTTAACTAGGTAACTTCAGGTTTAACTCAGGGGTTTCTGTATTAGGTTGAACCTGAAGTTACAATCTTATTTTTGATTGGTTGTAGAGGCCCCTGGATTTCCTGTCTCCTGGTGGCTCACACACCTCCCCTGCTTTAAACCATCTCAAATGCATGGAAATGACAAACAAAACAAACACACACATCCTGATGTATTTTTAAGGTGTTTTACCTTGTCTATAGTCACCTATGTGGATAACGAACACATACTGACTCGATGTGAACATGTTGTCATGCATCATGAAAGCATGGGTTCATGCTGAAGGTATGATTGATGTTTCTGCTGTGTTGGTTGTTCATTTAAAGGCCTTTCATGATAAAAAGCCTTTGAAAACCCTGCCCACTTCTGATTCAAATCTAATTGGGTTTAACATTGGACTGCTTTGTCTCTATGGCAACCTCACCCATTGATGTATGGGCCTATCAGGAGCTCAGGAAGGAGATCAGTTCTACTTTCGCTAGATTTTAACAGCAATCAGAAGAACACTGCAGCAACAAGCTAACATGTATCATTTCTGTACCATTTTGCACATCTGCATATAGTACCATTTGCATCATCTGTATTTGTATATACATTTTGTACAATACAGCTGTATATTTGTACTTCCAAATCACTCTTAATAACCTGTACATACTCTGTATATTACGCTTCTGCAACCTGTTTTGCACTTCTGGTTGGATTTTAACTTAATTTTGTTACCCTGTACTCGATGTGTGGAATGGCATTAAAGTTGAATCTAATCTAATCTAACGCCACAGTATGTGAACAGTTGGAAGAAGCCTGTTGATCATCAAAGTACATCAAAGTATGTGTGAATGAAGCATAAAGCAGCATATCAATGGTAAATTGTCTCCTTTCATTTCAATAGGGTTTTTGGTTTGAGGTCATTTATATCAACTCTCCTGCATCCATCTCAAATGACACACAGTTCTTCTTTATTAATTCATAATATTGATGGTATGATAGTCTTTCCATCATATTTACTCATGTCAGATTTAGAGTGTAACAGAAAACCAAATAATCTCTGTTCTTGAAAATCACAATGATGGGCTGTAATTGAATCCCCCCCCCCCCTCTCTCTCTCTCTCTCTCTCTCTATCTCTCTCTCTCTCTCCCCCCCCCCCCCCCCCCTCTCTCTCTCTCTCTCTCTCTCAGAGGCACATCAGTCAGTAAAGAATAGGAGACATTTCCATATCCCTGGACTGGGTGGCACTGCGCCTGCGCACACTGCACTGGGTTCCATTTGAGACCAAACCCGTTAAAGGCGAGGCGCGCGCGGGATCCACTGTCTGTTCGGCCCTCATTTTCCATCATTTGTAAAAATGATCATCGAAATCGAGAGTAAGGTAAGAAGTGTGCACTGAGCTCACGTGTTAAATCTCGTAGAAAAGCGAACGGACAGGCATGTAAAACCGTTAACTAACGGAATCAAAGTGAATGAACTTTGTGGTCAGAAAGGAAAGGCTGTCAGACGGAGGAAGGGGCTTCATTCAAACATGGAGGGACATCTGGAGAACAGAAACAGACAGTAAAGAAACATGCAGAGATTTTATAACTTTATCACCGTCACAGTGTTGGTTTGCTGTGTTAGACAGTGTTAGGCTGTGTTAGACAGTGTTAGGCTGTGTTAGGCAGTGTTAGGCAGTGTTAGACAGTGTTAGGCAGTGTTAGACTGTGTTAGGCAGTGTTAGACAGTGTTAGGCAGTGTTAGACAGTGTTAGGCTGTGTTAGGCAGTGTTAGACAGTGTTAGGCTGTGTTAGGCAGTGTTAGACAGTGTTAGGCAGTGTTAGACTGTGTTAGGCAGTGTTAGGCAGTGTTAGGCAGTGTTAGACTGTGTTAGGCTGTGTTAGACAGTGTTAGGCAGTGTTAGACAGTGTTAGGCTGTGTTAGGCTGTGTTAGACAGTGTTAGGCAGTGTTAGACTGTGTTAGGCTGTGTTAGGCAGTGTTAGGCAGTGTTAGGCTGTGTTAGGCAGTGTTAGACAGTGTTAGGCAGTGTTAGACTGTGTTAGGCAGTGTTAGACAGTGTTAGGCAGTGTTAGACAGTGTTAGGCTGTGTTAGGCAGTGTTAGACAGTGTTAGGCTGTGTTAGGCAGTGTTAGACAGTGTTAGGCAGTGTTAGACTGTGTTAGGCTGTGTTAGGCAGTGTTAGACTGTGTTAGACTGTGTTAGACAGTGTTAGGCAGTGTTAGACAGTGTTAGGCTGTGTTAGGCTGTGTTAGACTGTGTTAGGCAGTGTTAGACTGTGTTAGGCTGTGTTAGGCAGTGTTAGGCAGTGTTAGACTGTGTTAGGCTGTGTTAGACAGTGTTAGGCTGTGTTAGGCAGTGTTAGGCTGTGTTAGACTGTGTTAGACTGTGTTAGACTGTGTTAGGCAGTGTTAGAGTGTGTTAGACTGTGTTAGACTGTGTTAGGCTGTGTTAGGCATTGTTAGGCAGTGTTAGACTGTGTTAGACTGTGTTAGGCAGTGTTAGGCAGTGTTAGACTGTGTTAGGCTGTGTTAGACAGTGTTAGGCAGTGTTAGACAGTGTTTGGCTGTGTTAGGCTGTGTTAGACAGTGTTAGGCAGTGTTAGACTGTGTTAGGCTGTGTTAGGCAGTGTTAGGCAGTGTTAGGCTGTGTTAGACAGTGTTAGGCTGTGTTAGGCAGTGTTAGGACACTCAGAAGACAGCTTGTCTTGACTGACGTGTTAAACTGAAGCTGAAGCAGCCAGCCTGCTCCTCCTCCTTTAGCACGGTGCTAACCCTGGATGCATGGGCCATAGGTTTAGCATGGTGCTAACCCTGCATGCATGGGCCATAGGTTTAGCACGGTGCTAACCCTGCATGCATGGGCTCTGGGCTTTAGCACGGTGCTAACCCTGCATGCATGGGCTCTGGGCTTTAGCACGGTGCTAACCCTGCATGCATGGGCCCTGATCTTAGCTCCATACTTATTCTTAGCTCTACAATATAGCCTGTCGAGTTGCTTCAGCTACATAGCTAGCTAAGGGTGGAGCACACCACCGAGGTAACTGTGAAGAGACAAGCTAGACTGGCCAGAGCTAAGGATGGTTTCTGCTCTCCATCTGGCCTGGAGCAGCAATGCTGGATTCAGCTGCTCATATCACATGGGTTAGAAACGCATCATATAAATCTGTGAACTTCAATGCGTCTAACTGAGTGAAATGAGTTAACACACCTGTAAACACACACACTTTCATCCCACACACACACACACACACACACACACACACACACACACACACCATCTATCATCCCCACTGGTTAAGTATCCGGCTGGAATGTTCATTGTGTGAATGGTGCTGAGTCATGTGCAGAGGATTTAAACAGGTCAGAATAACGTACAGACTTTCCACCTTGATGCCTGTCTCTTACATCGCCCATTACTGGGTGGAGAAGAAACCCGAGGCCCCTTGGTAATATGGCACCGTGGTATCCATGGTTTAATCACTGATCATCAGTAATACGAGGATGCATTCAATTGTGTGTGTGTGTGTGTGTGTGTGTGTGTGTGTGTGGTTGGGTTCATTAGTCCACCCATGCATGTAATCTCCTTTCTAAGATATCTGCTCTCATGATCACAGTGTTGCCTCCACACCATCCACACCCAGCTGCAGGTCCACCAGATAACTGGTTCAGATGAAGATGTCCAATTCATCGATCGTGTGTGTGTGTGTGTGTGTGTGTCAGGATGACTTTGACAAGGCCCTGGAAGAGGCTGGAGATAAGCTGGTGGTGGTGGACTTCACAGCTGTATGGTGTGGCCCATGTCAAACCATCGCCCCCTTCTTCAAGGTAGAGCTCAAGATAACACCCTCACCCTCCTCTTCCTCTGTTTCCATGCATGTGTAACCATGTGGCCTTGTCCCTCTTCCTCAGAAACTGTCTGAAGAACACACCACCGTGGTCTTTCTGAAGGTTGATGTGGACGTTGCACAGGTGAGGAACCAAGCCACACACACACACACACACGTACGGGATGGATGTTACCTGTGTGTGTTTGTGTGTTGTAACAGTTGTAACCTGTGTGTGTGTGTGTGTGTGTGTGTGTGTGTGTGTGTGTGTGTGTGTGTGTGTGTGTGTGTGTGTGTGTGTGTGTGTGTGTGTGTGTGTGTGTGTGTGTGTGTGTGTGTGTGTGTGTGTGTGTGTGTGTTGTAACAGTTGTAACCAGTGTGTGTGTGTGTTGTAACCTGTGTGTGTGTGTTGTAACAGTTGTAACCAGTGTGTGTGTGTGTTGTAACAGTTGTAACCAGTGCGTGTGTGTGTTGTAACCTGTGTGTGTGTGTGTTGTAACAGTTGTAACCAGTGTGTGTGTTTCCACTTTCCCTCAGGATGTAGCTGCTTTCTGTGACATCAAATGCATGCCAACATTCCACCTCTACAGGAACAAGACAAGGGTGAGTGCAGGTGGAGGGATATCTGTTCTGTTTCACAATAAGAGTCTGCTCCTATATCCTGACTGTCTAGAGCAGCTGAAGGAGGGATATCTGTTCTGTTTCACAATAAGAGTCTGCTCCTCCTGACTGTCTAGAGCAGCTGAAGGAGGGATATCTGTTCTGTTTCACAATAAGAGTCTGCTCCTCCTGACTGTCTAGAGCAGCTGAAGGAGGGATATCTGTTCTGTTTCACAATAAGAGTCTGCTCCTATATCCTGACTGTCTAGAGCAGCTGAAGGAGGGATATCTGTTCTGTTTCACAATAAGAGTCTGCTCCTATATCCTGACTGTCTAGAGCAGCTGAAGGAGGGATATCTGTTCTGTTTCACAATAAGAGTCTGCTCCTATATCCTGACTGTCTAGAGCAGCTGAAGGAGGGATATCTGTTCTGTTTCACAATAAGAGTCTGCTCCTCCTGACTGTCTAGAGCAGCTGAAGGAGGGATATCTGTTCTGTTTCACAATAAGAGTCTGCTCCTCCTGACTGTCTAGAGCAGCTGAAGGAGGGATATCTGTTCTGTTTCACAATAAGAGTCTGCTCCTATATCCTGACTGTCTATTGCATGACTTACCTCACAGGTGGATGAGTTTTCTGGGTCCAACCAGGCCAAGTTAGAAGAGCTGGTGAAGAGCAACAAGTGAGCCTGAGGCTCCAGGGAGGGAGAGAGGGAGGGTCTCCCACACAGGACACCCATGTTGCCTTCATCTGTCCTCCATCTTCCTCCTCCTTCCCCCATATTGTAGTCACATGTAGGGAATGGATCAACTTGTATGCCTTCAAAGTATGCATGCCTTCAAAGTGTCTTCTCTATCCTTCATCCTGACTCTGTCCATCTCCCTCCTCCCTCCATCATTACCCACCGCACCCCCCCACACCCCCTACCCCCTCACCTGCTCGTTTGTTGTCCAGACGATGTGATCCTTATTGCATGAGTGTTAAGATGGTTACCAACAGTATTACCCATAACCACCCTCTGTGTTATCACTATACTGATGGATCACAATATACACTGTCCATCACTGTCCATCACTTCCACACCTTAAACTCCCTAGCTTGTGTTTGTCTAGAGATTGATCCTAAATGTATGATCACAATAAACAGTTTTTTGTTTGTTCTTTGTCTCTATATACCAGTTATGTTTGATTTTACATGTTTGTCTTTTGTTTACAATAGACTAATCACCCTTGAGATCAGCACTGAATATGAGGCATTTACTGGTGTTCACTTCTATTATCATGAGTGTTTCATCAAAATAAAGACGATGACAACAAGCAAAAGAAACTGAAAAACATCTTGGTTCTGGTCATTTCTTCTGTCTGGAAAGCTGTTTGTATCAGGAAAATGGCTGCCCTGGTTTTGCAACAGTAAGTTCTCAAAAAGGATAACATACCACCCTCTTGTGGACCTGTTGTGAAACAGCTTGTAGGTAAAAGTACCATGCAGATGTCTTGATTCAGCAAGCCAGAGTCAAACCTGTTTATAGAAGTTGCATTTATTTCCCCAGAAATTGCACAATATCGGTTATGCAGTCAATACAGAATTGTATTTCTAGGATTATAGGTTTTGTTGTTACGTTTATGATCCATACATTTAATTCTAATTTACTGGTAATGGCATGAACAGGATTTGGGTCTGACATTAGGAAGTAGGTATTTCAGCATCAGTTAACACATGATCCCATGGTCTATCTGAGATGGAAATATAAAGGCAGCTATGTAAATCTCACAGATACAGTTGGAGGATCATGTTGTGATTTGTGACAACAAGCGACCGGTCAGGTTTGTTAGAAGTGGCTCTGCAGTCACACTGCAGTACTGGTCTTTACATTGATTCATTTAGAGAGAGATTTACAAAAGAGCATCGATCACTGAGCAATGTGATAGACTCCTAAACATAGCAGGCTTATAGATTATGAAACATTCATCATGAGAAACCAGTAAGTGCCAAGGGAAGAACTATCAGAGCATTCAGCCGAACAGTTGACTAATTTAAGACAGGCACCTCCAACGGGCAATAGTCTACATGCAGGAAGTGAACAACAAAGCAACAACAACAACACTAAAGAGTTTCCCCTCCGTGATCAATGGCAATTCTGATTCTGAACAACAACAACAGATGATATTTCTAAGTGCCATTAAACTCTCTGAACAAGTGAGTCTTGAGCCTTTCCTTGAAGGTGAGGAGACAGTCTGTGTCTCTGATGGAGGTGAGGAGACAGTCTGTGTTTCTGATGGAGGTGAGGAGACAGTCTGTGTCTCTGATGGAGGTGAGGAGACAGTCTGTGTCTCTGATGGGGGTGAGGAGACAGTCTGTGTTTCTGATGGAGGTGAGGAGACAGTCTGTGTTTCTGATGGAGGTGAGGAGACAGTCTGTGTTTCTGATGGAGGTGAGGAGACAGTCTGTGTTTCTGATGGAGATGAGGAGACAGTCTGTGTTTCTGATGGAGGTGAGGAGACAGTCTGTGTTTCTGATGGAGGTGAGGAGACAGTCTGTGTTTCTGATGGAGGTGAGGAGACAGTCTGTGTCTCTGATGGAGGTGAGGAGACAGTCTGTGTTTCTGATGGAGATGAGGAGACAGTCTGTGTTTCTGATGGAGGTGAGGAGACAGTCTGTGTTTCTGATGGAGGTGAGGAGACAGTCTGTGTCTCTGATGGAGGTGAGGAGACAGTCTGTGTCTCTGATGGAGGTGGGGAAATGATTCCACCATTGAGGAGCCAGACAGTGGAAGAGTTTGTGCTGGGCTCTGGTGCTCTTGAGAGGGGGGACCACTAGGCGGTTGTCAGAGGAGGACTGCAGGTGGTGGGCAGGGGTATAAGGCTGGAGGAGAGAGTTGATATAATTCGGGACAGTCCCATTCACTGCTCTGGTCAGCACCAGTCTTGAATCTGATACGGGCCATGATGGGAAGCCAGTGGAGGGCGATGAGGAGCAGGGTGACATGACAGCGTCTGGGTAGATTTAAAACCAGGCGAGCTGCTGCATTTTGGATCCTCTGAAGGGAGTGGATAGCGCTTGCTGGAAGCCCAGTTAGTAGTGAGTTGCAGTAGTCCAGGTTCAAGAGGACAAGAGCTCATATATCCTGTGACCTGCTGACATGTCCTCCTTCCTCCAAAGTCATTTCTGCATGTTCCCCTCCTTCATCACGTTTATATTTGGTGTGTGGGTGTGTAACACACATGTAGACTTGTGACTCAGTAAGTATAAAACAATAGCCAGTGCAGGTGTCCTAACCCTAACCCCGTGAAGACTCTATATCTTATCTCTATGTAGACAGAACTAAAGTGCATGACTCACAGATAAAGACAAGGTTCAAATGAAACAAAGTGTATCCAATGAAAGATAAACCAGCCAGTCTTACTTTCAGAAGGAGAGCTTAAGGAGAGTTCCAGAAACAAAGAGCAAACACATCATGAGGAAAACAAAGCAAGTTCAATAATCAAATGCAGGCCAGATACTGCTGGACTGCTGGAACACAAAGGAGTTGAGCCACTCTGCGACCAGGCTGCAGTAATGCACATATGACCCCTGTCAGAACCAGCTCATATCCAATGAGTGAGTTTAAAGAAAACCCCTGGAACTTTTACTTCCTTGTTCTTGATTTCACATGTCCATCAAACCCTTGGGGAATGAGATCATTTCCTTTTCTAGTGACGTCCATGCATTTTCCCTCTTTGTATTACCTCCTGTTGATGCACGTGTCAATGTTAGATCACACACATCCTCTGTTGGTCATCATGACTTAGTAATGAGTTTGACATGGATTAGGATCTGATGAGGAAACAGTTGACTAGTGAGTGACATGCAAAGCTTCTCACACCTGACAGCCCCACACAGAGAGAAGATGACAGGTGTGTAGACACTGTGTGTAGACGCTGTGTGTAGACACTGTGTGTAGACAGACACTGTGTGTAGACACTGTGTGTAGACACTGTGTGTAGACACTGTGTGTAGACAGACACTGTGTGTAGACACTGTGTGTAGACACTGTGTGTAGACAGACACTGTGTATAGACACTGTGTGTAGACACTGTGTGTAGACACTGTGTGTAGACACTGTGTGTAGACAGACACTGTGTGTAGACACACACTGTATGTAGACACCTCTCTGTCTCTGACAGCCTGCTAACTCACACATACCTGCTCAGTCAGCTTCCGTTATTTCACACACCTGAAAGGCTTCACACAGAAGGCTTCACTGCCTGTGGATTTCACCACAGAGATGCAGACGTCACTGGAGAAAGAACACGCGCTCCACTGCTGCTGTTAAATCAGGCAGAGACGTGTTTCAACTTGCTTTCATTCAACAACAAACACGTTGAATCTCAGAGCTTCTTAAAGAATGTGAAGCCAACACCAAGTCACAATCAGAATGGGTTTTATTCACCATGTAAGTTACACAAACACCAGATTTACTGTAGCAGGTTGGTGCAAACAATGAACATATGTGGAACAATGTATGAAAAGTTTGAAAAAAATAAAATACAAATTGCATTAAAAAATCTGCAGTATAAAAAGAAGAAAAGAGATCAGTGTTGATACCAGGTGACCCTCAGACATGTGACCAAAGTGAACTCATATTTACACTGGTGAACTTCTCCTTGAACCTGCCTTTCTGATTAAGTTCTCATGAAGACTGAACTGTACTATGGAAATGTAAACGATAAATAGGCTGTAAAACATCGACTGTATTTACATTCAGCAGACGCTCTTATCCAGAGTCATTTACAGCAACTACAGGGACATTCCCCCTGAAGACTTTGGATAAAAGCGTCTGCTAAATGGATAAATGTAAAAATGAATAAATGAGGACAGTAGGGTGAAGCGCCTTGACCAAGGACACAACGTAATTTTGCACAGTCAGAAATCGTGTGGAATATATGTGGTGCATACTAACTATACTCTTCATAAAACTGTACTCTATCACTTCTAACCCTATTGCTTATAAAACTACTGAGATTTCATTTCACATGCCATAATAGTATCTAATCCCTTTAATGAGATCACCATCAGGCTTTTACAAATCTGGACTGGAGAAATTAGATGCAAACCTAATTTTCCCTGTAATTGTGCTGAAAACATCATTCTATTTCCTGTTGACTAGGTGAGTATATTCTGTTGCACCAGAGCTGATTGGATTCCACCTCACACATGTCAGCTCACAGGACAGTCTTTGCTCATTCCTAAAACTTCCTTTTCTCATTACTACAGCCATCTATGTTTTATAGTTTTATAGCTCTTCAGGCTGTTTGGGTTTTTGCTGTAAATTCCCACGTGGAGAAAACCCAAGTTTCGCAACTCAACGCTGTGACTAACAGCCAAGTGTCTTTATAAAGAGCAGCTTCCTCTGCAGCTGTATCTTCTAACTCAGAGACTGAAAGAACAGCTATCTTGAGACACATACATTTCAAAAACAAAAGACAACAAAATTACAATCTCAGTAGTTCTTACTGCAAAAGTGATTAGCTAAACTAAGTTTTATCAAAATTCTTCTTCTTAATTTGTTAATTGTGAAGATTTGAACTTAAGAAAAATATGAAGATCAGCTTTGTCATTGTGTTCCTTACTCTTCTGGCTGTCACTGCAGGTGAGATCAATCTGTCTGTGTGTATGCCTGTCTGTCTATCAATCTGTCTGCCTGTCTATCTGTATGCCTGTCTGTCGGTCTTTCATCTGTCTGTCTATCTGTCTGTCTATCAATCTGTCTGTCTGCCTGTCTCTCTGTCTGTCTGTGTGTCTGCCCATGGATACTTGCAATAGTTTATTTTTCCCTTTCTACCTCAATGACCACATGTCTGATCATGTGACCTTTGACCTCTGACAGGGATGAGTCTGGGGGGCCTAGGAGCAGAACTTCACTGCCAATGTATACAGACAGAGAGCAAGCCGATTGGTCGACACATACAGAAGATTCAGCTTATTCCTGCCAGCTCTCACTGCAGTGAAACTGAGATCATGTAAGTCTTCTCTCTCTCTCTCTGTCTCTCTCTCCTCCCCTCTTTTTTTCCTCCCCCCCCCCCCCCAACACGCTGGATGACTCTGACTGTGTTTGGTCCTGCAGAGCCACTCTGAAGCACACAGGACAGGAAGTGTGCCTGGACACCAATGCACCATGGGTAAAGAAGGTCATCACCAAGATCCTGTCCAAGTAGGTAGACCACACTGAAACTCACTGGATGGATCATGTTCATTTAGTCAGCACATCATGAAAAAACATCATTTTATACATTTTAATTAAATATTTGTGTCTCTTTTTTTCAGCAGTAAAAAGCGTTAAGGAGAAGAGGAGGTGGATCATCCACGTTTTATTTTCTTCTCATTGTTTACAAATGATTGTAAAAAGCGTGATTGAACGATACACTGTTAGAAACATCTGCCAGTTGCTCAGGTATTGTCCACATGTTCTTGAGATGTTATGCAATTGATTTGATGTTCATTGTGTGTGCTTTGTTATTGTTATTTATTTTTACTAGTTACATAGTAATATGGATACATCACCTCCGTTATGTTGATTATATGTTTTTGCACTGTGACAAAATTACGTAACTTAACACGTATTTAAATATTTATTGTACTTGTCTTCTGCAAAGACCTGTAAAAACGTTTTATATTAAACATTAAAATCTGTTGTTTCAAAAGACTAGTGTTATATTTTAGTTTTGGGACCCAAAGCTGCCAAATGGAGACATTATGTTTTCATTATTGTGTGTTACTACTCCTAACATCCATCCATCTGCTTTATGGGGGAAGAGGAGGAAAAGTAAACTCGTTGATTTGATTACATTTGGAGATGATGATGACAGTGAATATTAGCAGGCTTATGACTGTCATAATCTGTGCAGTTCAAGCATGAGTGGAACCATGTTATATTCAGATACACCGCTAGGGGGCAGTGCAGGGTTGGGAGGCCACAGAGAAACACAGTCTCACTGGGCCATTCCACACTGATATGGAAATGCTCACAAAATGCTGCGCTTCAGAATTGACATAAGGAACCGCTGGTGAAGAGTCAGGATTGCTGAGAAAAACAACAACCCATGCAAAATACAACTGTGGAATTATCCAAGAAGAAGCCTTGTGGAAACAGGGGCTGGAGCGCAGTTTCTGCCGCAGAATCCTCGCGCTCAGTCATATTGTTGTTTCTGCACCGTTTTGGCTCGCGCCTTCAGGACTGACGTGGACAGCCGTGTGGATCTGAGAGCATCCCTACCGCACAGCACGCTCCCCTCACCAGGATGGCGTTAACGATCTGCACGAGATTTACCGACGAATACCAGCTATTTGAAGAGTTGGGCAAGTAAGCGTGCATATTTCAGATAGTTCCTAATGTGCATCATCCCAGGACTGGCAGGTTGTTATGTAAGCGCGTGCTCTGGCAGAGGACGTTGATTCGACGCTGTAGGTAGATCACGCGCGTGCACGTGTGAATGCAGTGTGTATGAATTTGGTGATTTAAAATGGAAGAATGAGCAGTCCAGCCCTATTGTTCTGTTATCACAGCACTCTGATGTGACCTGGATTTGATTTCACATGCAGTCTGTAGACTGATAGTCTGATGATGCGCCGTCAAACGGCCAAAAGCTTAAGCGTCTTTCCTCTTATTGGTGACGGTATGTCGAAGCACGCACACTCATGTTGCCTCGATTAACCAGGGATGTCGGCTGGCCCAGCAGCGCTGCAGCCCCCTGCGACACAGAGCCATACGCGGTAATGCGGCAGCATCCCCCGGGCAGCATCCCCCGGGCAGCCTCTGAGCCGTGGCCATGGAAGACTCCCTCACCTGGGTGTTCCTGACTGAACGGTGCTTGGAGACAGTGGGAGCGATGATGGAGAGAAAGACAGAGGCTATTGAGGGTGCAGGGATAAAGAGAGAGATGCACTGAAGCGCGCGTGTGTGTGTACATGAGCGTGTGTGTGTGTGTGTGTGTGTGTGTGTGTGTTGACCAACCTGAACCTGCAGTCTTCGGAGGCAGTCTGCTCCGTTTGACATTCAGTTCAAGTCTCTCTCGGCTCAGTTATGTTTCATCATGTTGTGTCTCCTTTGGAAAAGGTTAAGTTGCTGTGACTGAACAGAGAGGCAGGCGGGCTGGGGGGGGGGGGGGGGGGGGGGGGCATCTGGTAATGAGGAAGACCTCGCCTTGTGCTTTGACCTCTGGGCTACATTAAGATGATATGATTCTGTATGTTAGACCCCATCCTGACTGACTTACCTGACTGACATGAAGATAAGTGATTTGTAAGCAGCCTTAACTGAGGTAGAGTGATAGAAGAGCTGCTTGTCTGTGATTCTCCTCTCTGTAAGAGCAGCTCTTAGATGCAGCCCTCCCTCCCAGTGTGACCTAGATTGTACAATCATGTCTGATATGCATGCATGTGACTGAACCCCCCCCCCCCCACACACACAACTCCATCTATTAGAAACAACATGTCAACATATCAAGAACAACACCATGCCTGTGGTCTTTCCAAATGAGGAAGGGTCTCTGGAATGTACCTAGATTCTAGTTTGTGTCCATGTTAGTAAAAGGGGGAGTGGTCATTTTGAGAACCCACTCACCTGAACAGGTTTGACCTCCCAGATGAGAGATGAGGTGAAATGCTGTGAAATAACTCACACTGTTAACATGCATGGTGCTCATGTTCCTGGCCCCTCCTGCCCCTCCCTGCCCCTCCTGCCCCCTCCTGCCCCTCCTGCCCCTCCTGCCCCTCCTGCCCCTCCTGCCCCCTCCTGCCCCTCCTGCCCCTCCTGCCCCCTCCTGCCCCCTCCTGCCCCTCCTGCCCCTCCTGCCCCTCCTGCCCTCCTGCCCCCTCCTGCCCCCTCCTGCCCTCTGCCCCCTCCTGCCCCCTCCTGCCCCTCCTGCCCCTCCTGCCCCCTCCTGCCTCTCCTGCCCCTCCTGCCCCTCCTGCCCTCCTGCCCCCTCCTGCCCCTCCTGCCCCCTCCTG
>CM059301.1:422500-577500 GCA_030340665.1 Neosalanx taihuensis | reverse complement strand
CACACACACACACACACACACACACACACACACAACACACACACACACATACACACACAAACACACACGAACATGCACAAACACACACACATAGACATACACACACACACACACACATACACTTACACACACACAAACACACACAAACAAACACATACACACAGACACACACACTAGCTAGCATTTATACACATATGCTCAGATATGTACACCCTGCCCTCCAGTGGCTACACTGTCAACTGTAGTCTGAATAGAAATGATACCCAGCTTCCTTCCTGCTTCCCTCTCCTCTCCACAGACCACCAGAAGCTGGAGAGAGAGGCCAGGATCTGTCGTTTATTGAAACACCCCAATATTGGTAAAGTGCATGCGACTGAAAACACACACCTGCACATCCTATTATAGACACATCACTGAAGCATCTCTGGTTATACATCATCAAACCATACGTTTATTTGTGCAAATATGTACAAACCCAGCTTCTCACCAACATTCCCCACCTTGTCTTTCCTGGCTCTGTTATGAGGAAGATATCTTGTTTACATGACTAGAACACCCAGCTTGCTGTTTGACAGTATTACTACTGAAGTATCTCAGAGTTCATGGGAATGGTGACAGTGTTTGTACTGTCAAGGTTTGAAGGAGAGAACTGATCTTGTCTCACATCCTTACACATGTTTCCTCCTTCCAACAATCTTTTCTGGGTTTCTAGTTCGTCTCCATGACAGCATCTCAGAAGAAGGATTCCACTATCTGGTCTTTGATCTGTGAGTATGCTCCCTCCCTCCCTCCCTCCCTCCCTCCCTCCCTCCCTCCCTCCCTCCCTCCCTCCCTCCCTCCCTCCCTCCCTCCCTCCCTCCCTCCCTCCCTCCCTCCCTCCCTCCCTCCCTCCCTCCCTCCCTCCCTCCCTCCCTCCCTCCCTCCCTCCCTCCCTCCCTCCCTCCCTCCCTCCCTCCCTCCCTCCCTCCCTCCCTCCCTCCCCGTCCTGATGCTTCCAGATTCTCTTTACCACCACTGTGTATCTAACCCTTTACACACACGTCTTCCTACATGCTAACACACCCACACACACACACACACACACACACACACACACACACACACACACACACACACACACACACACACACACACACACACACCATGTCCCCATTTCACCCAGCATGCAGTGCGCAGGCCAGCCCAGAGCGGCCTGCTAGGGAGGCTCTGGGGGGGATCTGTTCTCACTGAAGACACACACACACACACACACGTACTAACACACACACACATGCATGCACACACAGGCACAGACACACACAGTGTGCAGTGTTGTATAAGTATGTGTGTGTGTCTAATGTGTGTCTCCTGTGTTCCAAGGGTGACAGGAGGAGAGCTGTTTGAGGACATTGTTGCCAGGGAGTACTACAGTGAGGCTGATGCCAGGTACGCAACACACACACGCACATACGCATACACACACAAGCACGACTGAGGTCAGCAGTCCTTATGTTGTGCTCCTATGTGTGTATGTGTGTGTGTGTGTGCTTTATCACATATGGTACTGGAGGTGTGATACATCTGCCTTGTCTCTCATCTAGTTATTTATAATGTGATTAATGATACACTGACTACGCTCTTCATCATGTGCTCTTCATCATGTACACTAGCAGGCTGGAATAAGACTTCCCCAGAGACAGAGAGAAACAGGGAGAGAAAGAGAGATAGAGAGAAAGAGAAAGGAGAGCGGAAGATAGATAGAAGAGAGAGAGAGAAGTTTTGGAAGAGGAAGAGAACTCATGGAGAGGTGTGATGTAAAAAGCAGAGGAGGAACAGCATCACTGACACAGTTTTAGTTCAATGATGAAGGACCGTTCTAGAGTCAGTAAGCTGCCTCATTACCAGCCTGGTCTGATACAGCTCCTTCTTTTTGTTCCTGTTCAGATGAAGCGTTCACATTATCGTCCATTCTAATTCGCCAACGTTCCAGAACCCCATTATCGTCCCCAACGTTTTTCCCCGATAATTTCCTACAGAATGCAGCAGCAACGAAAGAAAGTTACTCATCAATATGTTGGATGTTATGTTGCTGCTCACCAAATAACAGCTTCCTACTTTGAGATTTGAGTCTGTAAATACGCTCTCAAGCTGTACGTGTAGCATCTGCCTTCCTCAGCATCCAACTGTCACTTCTCCATTGAAAGTGATTGGGTGGATGATAATGGCCCCTCTGGATAACTGCTAACACTAGGAAGCTAACATCTCAAGGTTATAATGTTATAATGTTATAATATAGATGTGTATCTACATATTAGTAGTACAAGTACAAAGTTGTGACATAACGTTTTTAAATTGTATTTTATCAATATATATATATTTTTTTTTTAAATGTCTGACGAGCGTCGAGAGCTAGC
This sequence comes from Neosalanx taihuensis, assembly GCA_030340665.1. Classification (NCBI taxonomy): domain Eukaryota; kingdom Metazoa; phylum Chordata; class Actinopteri; order Osmeriformes; family Salangidae; genus Neosalanx; species Neosalanx taihuensis. Next base: position 575,107 of record CM059301.1, on the reverse strand, counting down.
CGGACGATAGTGGGACCGCTAAGGACGTTAGCTTCTCTTAAGACACAGAGAGTAACATCACAGTAACATCACAGTAACATCACAGTAACATCACTCTGGGATCTGAAAAATATCAACTTTGTTTCTTGAAATGTTTGTTTTATTAATTCTCTTGCTCTTTGTCTCTCTTCCTCTTTGTTTGTCTTGTTCCTTCCTTACTATTGCTCCATCCCTCCCTCAGTCACTGTATACAGCAGATTCTGGAGAGTGTTCACCACTGCCATGTCAATGGGATAGTACACAGGGATCTCAAGGTTTGTATGGCCACGCTTCACCTCATAATCACACCTTTACAAGACATCTTGACAGCAGGCAAACCTCTTTCCCAGCCACATCTTGCCAGTTATACATTTACATTCATCAGACGCTCTTATCCAGAGCGACCTACAGTAAGTACAGGGACATTCCCCCTGAGGCAAGTAGGGTGAAGTGCCTTGCTCAAGGACACAACATCATGTTGACACGGCCGGGTTTCAAACCAGTCTTGATTCTCTAGTTCTGAAGGATAAACATAGGTTCCCTGCTCCACCAGGTCCCTCAGCCTTCTCAGCATATGGTGGGAGTTTACCTGCTTGCATTTCCTTAACTGCTAATAAGAATCTTTCTAAAGTTGATGCTTTGTTGTGTTAGCAGACAGTCGTCTAGCCTTGTCTTCATTTGTTACATGTCCATGTCCGTTTGTTACATGTCTCCTCAGACCTCCTCACCTCCATGTTGCTGGGTCTCAGATCTCAGCTCCTCCTTGTTGTTGGGTCTCAGATCTCAGCTCCTCCATGTTGTTGGGTCTCAGATCTCAGCTCCTCCATGTTTCTGGGTCTCAGATCTCAGCTCCTCCTTGTCGTTGGGTCTCAGATCTCAGCTCCTCCATGTTTCTGGGTCTCAGATATCAGCTCCTTCATGTTTGTGGGTCTCAGATCTCCTCACCTCCATGTTGTTGGGTCTCAGATCTCCTCACCTCCATGTTTCTGGGTCTCAGATCTCAGCTCCTCCATGTTGCTGGGTCTCAGATCTCAGCTCCTCCATGTTTCTGGGTCTCAGATCTCAGCTCCTCCTTGTTGTTGGGTCTCAGATCTCAGCTCCTTCATGTTGTTGGGTCTCAGATCTCAGCTCCTCCATGTTTCTGGGTCTCAGATCTCAGCTCCTTCATGTTTCTGGGTCTCAGATCTCAGCTCCTCCATGTTTCTGGGTCTCAGATCTCAGCTCCTCCATGTTGCTGGGTCTCAGATCTCAGCTCCTCCATGTTGGTGTTTCTGGGTCTCAGATCTCAGCTCCTCCATGTTTGTGGGTCTCAGATATCAGCTCCTTCATGTTTGTGGGTCTCAGATCTCCTCACCTCCATGTTTCTGGGTCTCAGACCTCCTCACCTCCATGTTTCTGGGTCTCAGATCTCAGCTCCTCCATGTTGCTGGGTCTCAGATCTCAGCTCCTCCTTGTTGTTGGGTCTCAGATCTCAGCTCCTCCATGTTGGTGTTTCTGGGTCTCAGATCTCAGCTCCTCCATGTTTGTGGGTCTCAGATCTCAGCTCCTCCATGTTGGTGTTTCTGGGTCTCAGATCTCAGCTCCTCCATGTTGTTGGGTCTCAGATCTCAGCTCCTCCATGTTGGTGTTTCTGGGTCTCAGATCTCAGCTCCTCCATGTTGTTGGGTCTCAGATCTCAGCTCCTCCATGTTGTTGGGTCTCAGATCTCAGCTCCTCCATGTTGGTGTTTCTGGGTCTCAGATCTCAGCTCCTTCATGTTGTTGGGTCTCAGATCTCAGCTCCTCCATGTTGCTGGGTCTCAGATCTCAGCTCCTCCATGTTGCTGGGTCTCAGATCTCAGCTCCTCCATGTTTCTGGGTCTCAGATCTCAGCTCCTCCATGTTGTTGGGTCTCAGATCTCAGCTCCTTCATGTTTCTGGGTCTCAGATCTCAGCTCCTTCATGTTTCTGGGTCTCAGACCTCCTCACCTCCATGTTGTCTCTTCTGAATGTAGCCAGCCTGCTGACTCCTCCAGTAGCTGGGGCTCCCCCCTGTATCATTAACCAGGGGCTGCAGTCCCCTGTTGAGGCTGGGTGTGTGTGTTTGTCTATATCTCCATATATACATTCACTGAATGTGTGTTTGCCTCTGAAGCTTGTGTGTGTGTTTATGTGTGTGTGTGTGTGTGTGACAGGAGGGAGCGTTCCTGTACCACTTTGATAGCATATTTGCATAATTATGTAAAAGCGGTGTTGAGATGTGAAGGTTTTCAGGAGCATGAATATTCTGAAGGAGGGTAGAATTCTGATGGCTTCCCCAGGGAACTGGTGATGTGTGGTAGGAGCAAGAGAGAGAAAGACAAACAGAGAGGGAAGAAGAAGGGGAAAGAAAGAATGAAAGTGAAAGATGGAGGGATGAGATATGAGTGAGTATTGTAACAGATGTTGACAAGTCTGTATTGTTATTCTGCAAAACACACAATGGGATTATGGAAAGTAACATTATTCATCATGACCAAAATCTTGAGTGTTTGCTAAGAATGTGTGAAGTGTTTTGGGTCGGTGGTTTTGCACGGATTGGAAATCTGATATTAAAATCATCTTCGTTAGATCGTCCTGTTTGGCCACGTGTGTGCTTAGCTGCATAGACGGGTGTGCTGTAGTTTCACTGCTTGTTGTCTCTGCTGCTTTGAGCTAACTCTGACCTCTGACCAAGAAACCTCTCTCTCACTGCTTTGAGAGCATGGGATCGGTCTAAGTAAAGGGAGGCAGTTGTCCTCATACCCATCCGCTCTCTGTGAAATCTGTGATGGGGAGTGAGGAGAGGGCTTATTGTCTCTCTGTTTAATTTAAGCTATAGTAGGTCTCCCTGGATGCTGATCTGGGATCAGATTGGTGCTGTGACCCCTAAACTATTGGGATTAGGCTTCGGTTGGGCTAAACTGCTCCCAGATCAGCCTCCACTGGCGATTCAGACTCTAAGAGAGTGCCAGACCTCTTACCTCTAACCTGTTTGACTCCGCCCCCCCCAGCCTGAGAACCTTCTATTGGCCAGTAAGCTGAAGGGGGCGGCGGTCAAGTTGGCTGACTTTGGATTGGCTATCGAGGTGCAGGGGGACCAACAGGCATGGTTTGGTGAGTATCCACCTAGCCAATCAATAATCAGATATTGAAGTGGCCAACCAATCAGCCGCTCACCAACCCATCAATCAACCACTCCGTCACCCAATCAGTCAATGGAACGGCCTCTCGTAGTGTACAGACACTATTCCTTCTTGATTCACAAGTTTTTCACTCCTCTTTCTCGTTTCACCCACTTCCACCCTCTTGCTCCATCCCTCCATCCCTCCATCCCTCCATCCCTCCCATCTCAATTCTACTGTCCCTGCTTCCCCCGTCATCTTCTCCATCCCTCCATCCATATATTAATCACCCACCTTCTTCCATCTCTTTTTTAACCCTACCCTGCTCAATCCGTCCCCCCCCCTCTCTCCTACACTCCATCCCTCCATCACTGTCTCCCCCCCTCCCTCACTTGTCCCTCCCTCCTCCCTGTGGTTCTTCCTCTCTCCTTCCTTTCATTCTTGTTTTCTCCTCCTTCAGGTTTTGCTGGAACTCCAGGTTATCTTTCTCCAGAGGTGTTGAGAAAAGACCCATATGGCAAGCCAGTGGACATGTGGGCTTGTGGTAAATGACCTCTACCCTCTCACCTTTACCCTTTTAACTTCTCCCTGAAGGGGTCAGCAGTCCTTCTGCTAGTCTTGAATGTCAAAACGTGTCACTTCCTTCCAGGGGTCATCCTGTACATCCTGCTGGTTGGGTATCCTCCATTCTGGGATGAAGATCAGCACCGGCTGTACCAGCAGATCAAGGCTGGGGCCTATGATGTGAGAACACACATGTCCTTAACCTGTCTGCTGACCAGAACACACATGTCCTTAACCTGTCTACTGACCAGAACACGCATGTCCTTACTGTAACCTGTCTACTGACCAGAACACGCATGTCCTTACTGTAACCTGTCTGCTGACCAGAACACACATGTCCTTAACCTGTCTGCTGACCAGAACACACATGTCCTTAACCTGTCTACTGACCAGAACACACATGTCCTTAACCTGTCTGCTGACCAGAACACGCATGTCCTTACTGTAACCTGTCTACTGACCAGAACACACATGTCCTTAACCTGTCTGCTGACCAGAACACGCATGTCCTTACTGTAACCTGCCTACTGACCAGAACACGCATGTCCTTACTGTAACCTGTCTACTGACCAGAACACACATGTCCTTACTGTAACCTGCCTACTGACCAGAACACGCATGTCCTTACTGTAACCTGCCTACTGACCAGAACACGCATGTCCTTACTGTAACCTGCCTACTGACCAGAACACACATGTCCTTAACCTGTCTACTGACCAGAACACGCATGTCCTTACTGTAACCTGTCTGCTGACCAGAACACACATGTCCTTACTGTAACCTGTCTGCTGACCAGAACACACATGTCCTTACTGTAACCTGTCTACTGACCAGAACACGCATGTCCTTAACCTGTCTACTGACCAGGGGTCTCATTTATAAAGGAGTGCGTAGAATTCTTACTAAAAGTGTGCGTACGCCCAAAAGCGTAAATTGGCGTACGCACACAAAAATTCAGATTTATAAAACCGTGCGTACGCACACCTGTAGGCAATGTTCGCTTTATAAATCACAGCTTAACCACAAGTGTGCGGTACGTAAAGTATCATTGCACCCCGCCCTGAACACGCCCATTTTTAACCATAAATGGTCAATGCAAAGGACCTCATGAATGCTAATCTAGTATCATTATCATGCATGAACCTGGCAGGTGATTCTTTTTCACGGTGAATCAAGGCAAACAAAAAACACTAGTGCGACAGCGCCAAGTGGCAGAACCGGAGAAGAAGCGGTAACAACTGCAGAAGTAAATTCCATGTTTAAGTATCTTGCATGGCGATTAAACGAATTCTGATTCTGAAGTGTAATGAGTGTAGTGATTGCGCGAGAGCTTAACAACTGTATTTCCAGTTTTTGACATATGATGATATATGCACAGTATTAAAGAAATATATTTAGTTATACTTTGTGTTCTGTAGTTACATGCATTTCAGCCTCCTACACTGCGGTAAAAGGACAATCTGATTGTGAGACAGACAGCGCTGAATATTGATTACAAATTTGAGTTGCATTGTACAAGATGTGTATGGAACAATTGTCACGCAGTTCAAGCTCAAATAACACTGATGTATTTAATCTTCATTATAATCATAAATTGAGTCAATGTGTGTGAGAACAACAAAATGCATAAATATTACGAGTTATAGCTTCTCCAACTTTTACTTTTTGCAGTATGTGTCTCCAATTCCCACTGTTTCCAAAAAGTGCGTAGGTTTACGGGAGGGTCATAGTTTGCGTGGAGGACCGCACATTCTACCGCCAAGTTTGTTTTTTATAAATCACTGACTTTGCGTGAAAACTGGCGTACGCACATTTTCAGCCCCGTTTTGTGCGTACGCAAGCTTTATAAATGAGACCCCTGAACACGCATGTCCTTACTGTAACCTGTCTACTGACCAGAACACGCATGTCCTTAACCTGCCTACTGACCAGAACACGCATGTCCTTACTGTAACCTGTCTACTGACCAGAACACGCATGTCCTTACTGTAACCTGCCTACTGACCAGAACACGCATGTCCTTACTGTAACCTGTCTACTGACCAGAACACGCATGTCCTTACTGTAACCTGTCTGCTGACCAGAACACACATGTCCTTACTGTAACCTGTCTACTGACCAGAACACACATGTCCTTACTGTAACCTGTCTACTGACCAGAACACGCATGTCCTTAACCTGTCTACTGACCAGAACACACATGTCCTTACTGTAACCTGTCTGCTGACCAGAACACACATGTCCTTAACCTGTCTGCTGACCAGAACACACATGTCCTTACTGTAACCTGTCTACTGACCAGAACACGCATGTCCTTACTGTAACCTGTCTACTGACCAGAACACACATGTCCTTACTGTAACCTGTCTACTGACCAGAACACACATGTCCTTACTGTAACCTGTCTACTGACCAGAACACGCATGTCCTTACTGTAACCTGTCTACTGACCAGAACACGCATGTCCTTAACCTGTCTACTGACCAGAACACGCATGTCCTTACTGTAACCTGTCTACTGACCAGAACACACATGTCCTTACTGTAACCTGTCTACTGACCAGAACACGCATGTCCTTACTGTAACCTGTCTACTGACCAGAACACGCATGTCCTTAACCTGTCTACTGACCAGAACACGCATGTCCTTAACCTGTCTGCTGACCAGAACACACATGTCCTTACTGTAACCTGCCTACTGACCAGAACACGCATGTCCTTACTGTAACCTGTCTACTGACCAGAACACGCATGTCCTTAACCTGCCTACTGACCAGAACACGCATGTCCTTACTGTAACCTGTCTACTGACCAGAACACGCATGTCCTTACTGTAACCTGCCTACTGACCAGAACACGCATGTCCTTACTGTAACCTGTCTACTGACCAGAACACGCATGTCCTTACTGTAACCTGTCTGCTGACCAGAACACACATGTCCTTACTGTAACCTGTCTACTGACCAGAACACACATGTCCTTACTGTAACCTGTCTACTGACCAGAACACGCATGTCCTTAACCTGTCTACTGACCAGAACACACATGTCCTTACTGTAACCTGTCTGCTGACCAGAACACACATGTCCTTAACCTGTCTGCTGACCAGAACACACATGTCCTTACTGTAACCTGTCTACTGACCAGAACACGCATGTCCTTACTGTAACCTGTCTACTGACCAGAACACACATGTCCTTACTGTAACCTGTCTACTGACCAGAACACACATGTCCTTACTGTAACCTGTCTACTGACCAGAACACGCATGTCCTTACTGTAACCTGTCTACTGACCAGAACACGCATGTCCTTAACCTGTCTACTGACCAGAACACGCATGTCCTTACTGTAACCTGTCTACTGACCAGAACACACATGTCCTTACTGTAACCTGTCTACTGACCAGAACACGCATGTCCTTACTGTAACCTGTCTACTGACCAGAACACGCATGTCCTTAACCTGTCTACTGACCAGAACACGCATGTCCTTAACCTGTCTGCTGACCAGAACACACATGTCCTTACTGTAACCTGTCTACTGACCAGAACACGCATGTCCTTACTGTAACCTGTCTACTGACCAGAACACACATGTCCTTACTGTAACCTGTCTACTGACCAGAACACGCATGTCCTTACTGTAACCTGCCTACTGACCAGAACACGCATGTCCTTACTGTAACCTGTCTACTGACCAGAACACGCATGTCCTTAACCTGTCTACTGACCAGAACACGCATGTCCTTAACCTGTCTGCTGACCAGAACACACATGTCCTTACTGTAACCTGTCTACTGACCAGAACACGCATGTCCTTACTGTAACCTGTCTACTGACCAGAACACGCATGTCCTTACTGTAACCTGTCTACTGACCAGAACACGCATGTCCTTAACCTGTCTACTGACCAGAACACGCATGTCCTTAACCTGTCTGCTGACCAGAACACACATGTCCTTACTGTAACCTGTCTACTGACCAGAACACGCATGTCCTTACTGTAACCTGTCTACTGACCAGAACACGCATGTCCTTACTGTAACCTGTCTACTGACCAGAACACGCATGTCCTTAACCTGTCTACTGACCAGAACACGCATGTCCTTAACCTGTCTGCTGACCAGAACACACATGTCCTTACTGTAACCTGTCTACTGACCAGAACACGCATGTCCTTAACCTGTCTGCTGACCAGAACACACATGTCCTTACTGTAACCTGTCTACTGACCAGAACACGCATGTCCTTAACCTGTCTACTGACCAGAACACGCATGTCCTTAACCTGCCTACTGACCAGAACACGCATGTCCTTACTGTAACCTGTCTACTGACCAGAACACGCATGTCCTTACTGTAACCTGTCTGCTGACCAGAACACGCATGTCCTTACTGTAACCTGTCTACTGACCAGAACACGCATGTCCTTACTGTAACCTGTCTGCTGACCAGAACACGCATGTCCTTACTGTAACCTGTCTACTGACCAGAACACGCATGTCCTTACTGTAACCTGCCTACTGACCAGAACACGCATGTCCTTAACCTGTCTACTGACCAGAACACGCATGTCCTTACTGTAACCTGTCTACTGACCAGAACACGCATGTCCTTACTGTAACCTGCCTACGCTTCAGGTCTGTCCATCTGTTTCTCGCTCTCTGAAGTTCCATAGATAGATGGATACATAGATTCACTGTGTCCTGATGTGGATGATGCTTGTGTGTCCTGATGGGATGATGCTTGTGTGTCCTGATGTGGATGATGCTTGTGTGTCCTGATGTGGATGATGCTTGTGTGTCATGATGTGGATGATGCTTGTGTGTCATGATGTGGATGATGCTTGTGTGTCATGATGTGGATGATGCTTGTGTGTCATGATGTGGATGATGCTTGTGTGTCCTGATGTGGATGATGCTTGTGTGTCCTGATGTGGATGATGCTTGTGTGTCCTGATGTGGATGATGCTTGTGTGTCCTGATGTGGATGATGCTTGTGTGTCCTGATGTGGATGATGCTTGTGTGTCCTGATGTGGATGATGCTTGTGTGTCCTGATGTGGATGATGCTTGTGTGTCCTGATGTGGATGATGCTTGTGTGTCCTGATGTGGATGATGCTTGTGTGTCCTGATGTGGATGATGCTTGTGTGTCCTGATGTGGATGATGCTTGTGTGTCCTGATGTGGATGATGCTTGTGTGTCCTGCTAGTTTCCGTCTCCAGAGTGGGACACTGTGACTCCTGAAGCTAAAGACCTGATCAACAAGATGCTGACCATCAACCCCAGCAAACGCATCACTGCCACTGAGGCTCTGAAACACCCCTGGATCTGCGTATGTCTGAAACACACACACACACACACACACACCCACACACACACACAAACACACACGCACATACACACAAACACACACACACATTCACCCACACACACACAAACACACACACACACAAACACACACACATACACCCACACACACCCACACACACACAACCACATACACCTCCCCGAACACACACACAACTACACACACACACACACGCAGCATGTTGTCCTTCCCTCCTCCCTACTGATGTTGTCTCTCTCCCTGTCTCCCTCCATGATCCTGTCCTCCTACAGCAACGCTCCACTGTGGCCTCCATGATGCACAGACAGGAAACAGTGGAGTGCCTGAAGAAGTTCAACGCCAGGAGGAAGCTGAAGGTCAGCCTCTGTCCAGCCTCTGTCCAGCCTCTGTCCAGCCTCTGTCCAGCCTCTGTCCAGCCTCTGTCCAGCCTCTGTCCAGCCTCTGTTCTTCTGCTTCTCTCCTCACCACACACACAGTCACCTGCCTGCTTTATTCTTGCTCTGGTGGTCTGTTCTAATATGCTCTGATAACCAGAGGCTTCCAACTATCTCCTTCTCATCCTCTCTCCTTTACTACTCTCTCCTTTCCTCCTCTCCTCTCCTTCTCTTCATTTCTCCTTCTCCTCCTCTCTCCTTTCCTCCTCTCCTTCTCTTCATCTCTCCTTCTCCTCTTCTCTCCTTTCCTCCTCTCCTTCTCCTCCTCTCTCCTTTCCTCCTCTCCTTCTCTTCATCTCTCCTTCTCCTCTTCTCTCCTTTCCTCCTCTCCTTCTTCTCCTCTCTCCTTTCCCTCTCTCTCCTTCTCTACATCTCTCCTTCTCCTCCTCCTCTCATTTCTTCCTCTCTTCTCTTCCCCCTCTCTTCCCTGCTCTCCACTCCTGCAGGGAGCCATTCTGACCACTCTGCTGGTCACCAGAAACTTCTCAGGTATGTCTCCTTCCTTATCTCCTTCCTTCTCTCCTTCCTTATCTCCTTCCTTCTCTCCTTCCTTCTCTCCTTCTCTCCTTCCTTCTCTCCTTTCTTACTGTCTTTCATCAGTTTGTTTCTTCTTCACTATCTTATTTACTGTCAATATTTTCCATTTTTTCTTAATGTTTATTTCTATCTTGCTTGTTTTCTCTCTCCTCTTGTCCTCTCATGACTTTATATTCACCTATTCCCCCCCCCCACCCCAGCTAACTACTGTTCATGCTAGCACGCTTAGCATTGGTTAAGGTCTTCTACCACCGATAAACTACCCACACCTCTCCCTCCTCTTGGTGCAAATTCATTCACGATTTTATGATTTGACTAATGTTCATTTATAAACCTTTAATTCATAAAGCTACTTTCTGTTTCTGCTTATTCATTATCTTCTTCTATCCTGTGAAATGTTCTTTCCTTTCGTTGTTTGGGATGTGGTTCACTGAGAGGTAAGACTTCTGGAATGTTCTCTAAAGAGAATGTGTTTCAACACTGATAAGTTAACTGCGTTGCCTGATTTCACTTCCTGTCCAATTAGCCAATCAGTAATCCTGTTTGCACGTCAGTTCTGCATAGTTCTTCCATGTTTATAAAGTAACTTTAATGTAAAAGCTTGTTTTATACTCCAGCTTGACTTTAGAGCCATACAGATCTGGTGAACTAGTGCAGTGTCTTTCACCTGCATGGTGTGAACCAGCATGTCAAGATAGAGAATAAGATCAGAGAATCGTATGCAACTAAGAAGTGTGTGTGTGTGTGTGTGTGTGTGTGTGTAGGAGGATGTGTCTGCTCATTGTTACAGTAAATGAGGAATGACTCTGGCATGTCAGATTGACAGATCTCCTGATTATTTAGACAAGCATCCACATACCAAATCATTATTTAAACCAATACATAATGTATCTAAGTGAATTAAATATTTGATGTGGTTCATGTCTGTATTTGCAAATCTCTAATATGCTCATGTAGACATTAAGAATGCCCCCCCCCCCTTGTTGAACAGGGCTGTCGAGGGTTTGTACCCTGAACTTAAGATAGCTGAACCTGCTTGTTGCATGTTAGTTTGGGTTCCTCTGCCTAACTTGAGCACTGCAGCTGAACACTGCAGCTGAACACTGCAGCTGAACAATGCAGCTGAACACTGCAGCTGAACACTGCAGCTGAACACTGCAGCTGAACTCTGCAGCTGAACACTGCAGCTGAACACTGCAGCTGAACACTGCAGCTGAACAATGCAGCTGAACACTGCAGCTGAACACTGCAGCTGAACACTGCAGCTGAACACTGCAGCTGAACACTGCAGCTGAACACTGCAGCTGAACACAGCAGCTGAACACTGCAGCTGAACTCTGCAGCTGAACACTGCAGCTGAACACTGCAGCTGAACACTGCAGCTGAACACTGCAGCTGAACTCTGCAGCTGAACACTGCAGCTGAACTCTGCAGCTGAACACTGCAGCTGAACACTGCAGCTGAACACTGCAGCTGAACACTGCAGCTGAACACTGCAGCTGAACACTGCAGCTGAACTCTGCAGCTGAACACTGCAGCTGAACCCTGCAGCTGAACACTGCAGCTGAACCCTGCAGCTGAACACTGCAGCTGAACTCTGCAGCTGAACACTGCAGCTGAACACTGCAGCTGAACACTGCAGCTGAACAATGCAGCTGAACACTGCAGCTGAACACTGCAGCTGAACACTGCAGCTGAACACAGCAGCTGAACACTGCAGCTGAACACTGCAGCTGAACACAGCAGCTGAACACAGCAGCTCACAGTCTGTATGAACTTCTTTTCTACAGCAGCCAAAAGTTTGCTGAACAAGAAAGCGGATGGCGTCAAGGTGAGTTCTCTAACATGTTCAGGTTCAGATCGCATCCAGTGGAATGAAAGCACTGACAGACATGGGCCTGGTTCCATTTCAGTCCCTAGTCTCTTCCCTTAGCCCCTCCCCCACACCTGATCTGACAGCAGTATGGACCAGATTCCACCAATCACCTCCCTTCTCCCCTAACAAGCCCTTCACTGAGCCACGCCCACGCAGATTCAGCCTATCAGGATTGGACAGCTGCAGAAATGGAACCAGGCCCTTCCAATGTCTGAGGAGGCTGTGGACGCATACTAATGACATCATCAATACTGGACAGTCATTCTCACCACTGGTCTATTGAAGGCGATGCTATTGTATTGCATTTTAGATTGCATCTTGTTAATGTATCTTTAGTAGCATTTCCTGTGTACAGTGCAGTGTGTATTCACTACTAGGATCTGTAGTTTCACTCTGTCAGTGGTCATTGTGTGTTGGGGTCTGTGGTTCTCTCACCCTCCATATCTCTACTCCACTGGACTGTGTTCCACCCTGAACACCGTGTGTGTGTGTGCTACATCTGAAATCAAGGGTGTGTGTGTGTGTAAGTGAGAGAGTGAGTGTGTGTGTTTGTGATGGGGTGTGTGTGAAAGTGTGTGTGTGAGAGAGAGAGTGTGTTTGTGATAGGGTGAGTGTGTGTGTGTAAGTGGGAGAGAGTGTTAGAGAGTGAGTGTGTTTGTGAGAGAGAGTACAGCCTTCTTGCTGTATGTGTTTTTTTCCAGCTCGGTGTGTCACTCAGGAGTGTGTGTGTGTGTGTGTTCTATCACACCCCCCCCTGCAGGTCAACAACAAAGCCAACACAGTGACCAGCCCTAAAGACACTGGCCCCGCCCCTGCCCTGGTATACACCCCTCCCACACCTCCACCAACACCTTCCAAACCACACCCCTCACCCCCCCCCCCCCCCACCTGTCCCACTGCATGAAGCCACACCCCCAAACCATCTTCCTCTACCTGTTCTACACCCAGGATTGTAACAGCAGTGCTGTTCCAGAGCTGTGTAGCTGTTGTTGTTGTTGTTGTTGTTGTTGTTGTTGTGAGTCCTTGCTGCTAACTAACACTGAGTGCATGGCTTGACTGGAGGAAGTGGAGGATCTGTGGACAGGAAGAGAGGACTGTACTGTGTGTTGACTTAGTCTGCCTCACATGCCAGAGGGGTGGAGCTTCTGTGCTGCCTCTATCATACCAGGCAAACTAAATCAAGCACAAATGATCATGTGACCCAGGCCTGTCAGTGATTGGCTGAGGATTCTGCATGGTGTTTGCTGCTTGTTTGGCTGTTTTGGTCACATGACTGTTGCTTTGCGTGATGTCAGAAGCATCATGTCCATTCACACGGCTATTTACATGAACATGCATACACACACGCACAAACACACACATGTAAGGACGCAGGACAGGTGAGCTGAAGTGGTGTAACTGAAGTGATCAGGAGAATAAGAGAGGAAGAGTCCATCATGCTGAACCCTGACCTTACTGTAACCAAGGTCAGACAGTGTCTGGGGGGGATAGAGAGAGGGAAGAGGAGAGAGGGAAGAGGAGAGGAGAGAGGAAAGAGGAGAGAAGAGGAGAGATGCAGATGAAAGGAGCAGATGCAGGAAGGAGACATGAAGGGAAGCAGCTCTGGGAAGGAAGAGGGAGGGAGAGAGAGAGAGAGGGAGGGAGGGAGATAGGGAGGGAGAGAGAGAGAAAGAGAGAGGGAGAAAGAGGGAGAGAGACAGAGAGAGGGAGGGAGAGAGAGGGAGAGAAAGAGGGAGGGAGAGAAAGAGAGAGATTGTCAATCAGTGAAGTTAATCTTCCAGATGGATGTCAAAGACAGCAGCTGTGTCTGACCCTCTCTATGTAGCTTAACGTCACTGAGCTTCAAGTATCATGATGGACATATGGGTACTACTGAGTGTACACACACACACACACACACACACACACACACACACACACACACACACTCTGGCTTCTCCTTCCTCTATCTTTTTTAATTCCTTAAATCTTTTTTCCCAGGAACCTCAGACCACCGTTATCCACAATCCTGTCGATGGAAACAAGGTACACTTAGTGTGTGTTTACAACCTGCAGGGTGTGTGTGTGTTCCGTGTGTGTGTGTGTATTACTCATGTGTGTATGTGGCTGTGTTGTGGGCCCTTTAGACTCACTGTGTCTCTTTCCAGGAGTCCGTAGAGAGTGCTAACACTACTATAGAGGATGAAGATGTTAAAGGTAGGAGCACCTCCTCAATCTCCTCACCCTCCTCACCCTCCACCTCACTCTCCTCACCCTCCTCTCCTCACCCTCCTCACCCTCCTCACCTCACCCTCCTCACCTCACCCTCCTCACCCTCCTCACCCTCCACCTCACTCTCCTCACCCTCCTCACCCTCCTCACCTCACCCTCCTCACCCTCCACCTCACTCTCCTCACCCTCCTCTCCTCACCCTCCTCACCTCACCCTCCTCACCTCACTCTCCTCACCCTCCTCACCTCACTCTCCTCACCCTCCTCTCCTCACCCTCCTCACCTCACCCTCCTCACCTCACCCTCCTCACCCTCCTCACCTCACCCTCCTCACCTCACCCTCCTCTCCTCACCCTCCTCACCTCACCCTCCTCACCCTCCTCACCTCACCCTCCTCACCCCACCCTCCTCACCCTCCTCACCTCACCCTCCTCACCCCACATTCCTGTCATCTGTCTGTCTCTTTACCTGTCTGTCTGCTGTCTGTCTGCCTGGCTGGCTATATCTAATCTTCATGCTTGTAGGCCTGTCTGTCAGTACATGTCATTACTTTAACAGTTTTTATACAGTATACAGTACATGTCATTACTTTAACAGTTTTTATGCAGTATATAGTACATGTCATTAATTTAACATTATTTATACAGTATATAGTACATGTCATTACTTTAACAGTATTTATACAGTATATAGTACATGTCATTACTTTAACAGTATTTATACAGTATACAGTACATGTCATTACTTTAACAGTATTTATACAGTATATAGTACATCTCATTCCCTATTATGTCACTTCTTGTCTTGATTTCAAATATCACTTCCTTTATTTTGTTTATTTTTTTTATAAAACACTTCTGGAATGACTTTGTTTGTTTTTCTTCCCTTCTATGCACACACACCCTCCTCAACATGCACACACACACACACACACACACACACACACACACACACACACACACACACACATCTACACTCTGTCACACACCTTCACCCATAAACACCCTGACGCTCACACCCATGTGGACCCCCCCCACACCCATGTGGACCCCCCCCACACCCTCTGTGTACCAGTGCTCCGTCTGGGGAACTTTGTAGGCAGTATCTTGAGCAGTAAGAGCCGCTCCTCCCAGCCCTCGGAGCCCAGGCAGTCTCCTACCTCCTCAGTCCAGAGTAAGTCCCTCCTGGCTGGGGGACACTCCCTGAGCTGCCCCCCTCACCATGCCTGGAGAAGAGCAGGATAGCACAGTACATACTCCTGTCTCCCATCTGAATCCTGCTAGCTGTCAAACAGCCTCAGCTGTTCTCCCTGACCACCCCCCCTGCCCCCCCTGCCCCCTGCCCCACCCCCCCCCACCCACCTTATTTTGTGTAGTTTCCCCTTGTTCTCCTGGAGCAGTTTTTCTGTTTCTTTCTCTCCCTGTCTGTCTCTCTCCCGTCTCTCTCTAACCCAAACATTGAGTCACAGTTGATTTGTGTAAAAAGTGAAGGGACACACACTCACACACACACACACACACACACACACACGCTTAAACACAGTGACACACATGTTTGCATGCACACATAATACACATGAGCAATCTTGCGTAAGCCTACTTTTTCTCTCATATGAAAACAAGTTGAGGTATGAAGTAAAATATCTGTTCACAGCTGTGTCTGTCTGTTGGATAAATGATAAGTCATGTTTTCACTATTTCCCAGCCTGCACCAATAACAATAAAGGTAACTAGCGCCACCTCTCAGCTGGCATCCATAGAGAATGCATCTGAGCTCATTCACAGCATTAAGGACTGAAGGAGAGACCTTATGCTTATGGAGTATTAGTCATGGGAAGCACCGGCAAACTGAATTCAGTTTTGTAACTCTGTGACAAAATAATATCGTTCAACTTAATGATGTGTTGGGTGCTCTCCATCTCTAATCATGGTAGCTGCAGCTTTGTAGACTAGAGTCCATTTGAAACTTGTTTGCTTTGAAATCCAGTTCATTTTGGAACAAGAACCCTGTGGACCCATTGTTCCATCCCCAGTTCTCCTTCTGAGAGAACGAGCTGGGTTCATGCTGGCTTGTGGTTCTGTGTTTCAGCCCGGAAGCAGGAGATCATTAAGGTTACCGAGCAGCTGATCGAGTCCATCAACAATGGAGACTTTGAAGCTTACGCGTGAGTGGAGGGGGTGAGAGAGGTAGAGAGAGGTAGAGAGAGAGAGGTAGAGAGAGAGAGAGAGAGAGAGAGAGAGAGAGGGGGAGAGAGAGGTAGAGAGAGAGAGAGAGGGAGGGAGGGGGGGAGAGAGAGGTAGAGAGAGAGAGAGAGAGGGAGGGAGAGAGGGACAGAGAGAGAGAGGGAGGGAGAGAGGTAGAGAGAGAGAGAGAGGTAGAGAGAGAGAGGTAGAGAGAGGTAGAGAGGTAGAGAGAGGGAGGGAGGGAGGGAGGGAGGGAGGGAGGGAGGGAGGGAGGGAGGGAGGGAGGGAGGGAGGGAGGGAGGGAGGGAGGGAGGGACAGAGAGAGAGAGGGAGAGAGGTAGGGAGAGAGGGACAGAGAGGGAGAGAGAGAGAGGGAGGGAGAGAGAGAGAGGAAGAGAGGGACAGAGAGGGAGAGAGAGAGAGAGAGAGAGGGAGAGAGAGAGGGAGAGAGAAAGAGGGAGAGAGAGATGGAAAGAGATAGAGAGACCATGCAAGAGGGAGGGAAAGAGTTACTGTATAGGTGTGGAATTGTGTGGTAACTGTGTGCTAGTCAATATCGCACATAATACACATATTAAGAAAACGCTTAAGATATTTGATTCACTAAGTAGATTTTTATTACAACAGTCCAATGTGGAAGAAAGCTAGAGTGACATTAGTGTTGTAGCTAGTATGGCTAGATGACTCACTCCTCATGATGTTCTAACCCATCCTGCTCTGTGATTGGTCCTCAGGAAGATCTGTGACCCTGGCCTGACCTCCTTTGAACCCGAGGCCCTGGGTAATCTGGTGGAGGGGCATGACTTCCACCGCTTCTACTTTGAGAACGGTAAACACCTTTACCACTGTAAACACCTTTACCACTGTAAACACCTTCACCACTGTAAACACCTTCACCACTGTAAACACCTTCACCACTGTAAACACCTTCACCACTGTAAACACCTTCACCACTGTAAACACCTTTACCACTGTAAACACCTTTACCACTGTAAACACCTTTACCACTGTAAACACCTTCACCACTGTAAACACCTTCACCACTGTAAACACCTTCACCACTGTAAACACCTTTACCACTGTAAACACCTTCACCACTGTAAACACCTTCACCACTGTAAACACCTTCACCACTGTAAACACCTTTACCACTGTAAACACCTTCACCACTGTAAACACCTTCACCACTGTAAACACCTTCACCACTGTAAACACCTTCACCACTGTAAACACCTTCACCACTGTAAACACCTTCACCACTGTAAACACCTTTACCACTGTAAACACCTTCACCACTGTAAACACCTTCACCACTGTAAACACCTTCACCACTGTAAACACCTTCACCACTGTAAACACCTTCACCACTGTAAACACCTTCACCACTGTAAACACCTTCACCACTGTCAGATATAAACAGGATTCTGTTACCTATTAAGGTGAAAGCACCTGACCAGGAAAGGTGTTTTGATGCTATTTCTATCATATCTCATCTCAATCTTTTATATGGTTAGACTAGAAGCTTTTGTTCCAAAAACACTCAAATAATTTATGATGTGATGACTATAAATAGTAGCAACTGTGACGCTTCACTGAGCTTAAAATAGAACAGATAAGCCGTTGCCCTAGAAACCTCAATCAGTTACCAGGCCCACTGTCACACAACCAAAATAATCTAGAATCTTCATTCTTCCTGTTTCACTTCATCCCCTCTTTCTCCCCCTTATCCCTCCCTTCTCTCCCCCTTCTTCCTTTCACCCTCTACCTCTCTGTCCATATCTCCCCCACATCTTTTCCTCCACCTCTCTCTTCTTATCTTTCTCTCCTTTACTCACCCCCCCTCCCCCTCCTCTCCCTAACCCCTCCCCCTGCTCCAGCTCTGTCTAAAGGTAACAAGCCGGTCCACACCATCCTGCTGAATCCTCACGTCCACCTGATCGGAGAGAATGCAGCGTGTATCGCCTACATCCGTCTCACCCAGTACATGGACGCCGCCAGCATGCCACGCACCATGCAGTCAGAGGAGACTCGTGTGTGGCACCGCCGCGACGGGAAGTGGCAGAACATCCACTTCCACCGCTCTGGAGCTCCCAGTGTCCCCTCCCAGTAGGTAAACACAGTCAGAGTCTCCTCCCAGTAGGTAAACACAGTCAGTCTCCTCCCAGTAGGTAAACACAGTCAGTCTCCTCCCAGTACAGAAACACAGTCAGAGTCTCCTCCCAGTACAGAAACACAGTCAGTCTCCTCCCAGTAGGTAAACACAGTCAGTCTCCTCCCAGTACAGAAACACAGTCAGTCTCCTCCCAGTAGGTAAACACAGTCAGTCTCCTCCCAGTACAGAAACACAGTCAGAGTCTCCTCCCAGTACAGAAACACAGTCAGAGTCTCCTCCCAGTACAGAAACACAGTCAGTCTCCTCCCAGTAGGTAAACACAGTCAGTCTCCTCCCAGTAGGTAAACACAGTCAGTCTCCTCCCAGTAGGTAAACACAGTCAGTCTCCTCCCAGTAGGTAAACACAGTCAGTCTCCTCCCAGTAGGTAAACACAGTCAGAGTCTCCTCCCAGTAGGTAAACACAGTCAGTCCCCTCCCAGTAGGTAAACACAGTCAGTCTCCTCCCAGTAGGTAAACACAGTCAGTCTCCTCCCAGTAGGTAAACACAGTCAGTCTCCTCCCAGTAGGTAAACACAGTCAGTCTCCTCCCAGTAGGTAAACACAGTCAGTCTCCTCCCAGTACAGAAACACAGTCAGAGTCTCCTCCCAGTACAGAAACACAGTCAGTCTCCTCCCAGTAGGTAAACACAGTCAGTCTCCTCCCAGTACAGAAACACAGTCAGAGTCTCCTCCCAGTACAGAAACACAGTCAGAGTCTCCTCCCAGTAGGTAAACACAGTCAGTCTCCTCCCAGTAGGTAAACACAGTCAGTCTCCTCCCAGTAGGTAAACACAGTCAGTCTCCTCCCAGTAGGTAAACACAGTCAGAGTCCCCTCCCAGTAGGTAAACACAGTCAGTTCCCTCCCAGTAGGTAAACACAGTCAGTCTCCTCCCAGTACAGAAACACAGTCAGAGTCTCCTCCCAGTAGGTAAACACAGTCAGTCTCCTCCCAGTAGGTAAACACAGTCAGAGTCTCCTCCCAGTAGGTAAACACAGTCAGAGTCTCCTCCCAGTAGGTAAACACAGTCAGTCTCCTCCCAGTAGGTAAACACAGTCAGTCTCCTCCCAGTAGGTAAACACAGTCAGTCTCCTCCCAGTAGGTAAACACAGTCAGTCTCCTCCCAGTAGGTAAACACAGTCAGTCTCCTCCCAGTAGGTAAACACAGTCAGTCTCCTCCCAGTAGGTAAACACAGTCAGTCTCCTCCCAGTACAGAAACACAGTCAGAGTCTCCTCCCAGTACAGAAACACAGTCAGTCTCCTCCCAGTAGGTAAACACAGTCAGTCTCCTCCCAGTACAGAAACACAGTCAGAGTCTCCTCCCAGTACAGAAACACAGTCAGAGTCTCCTCCCAGTAGGTAAACACAGTCAGTCTCCTCCCAGTAGGTAAACACAGTCAGTCTCCTCCCAGTAGGTAAACACAGTCAGTCTCCTCCCAGTACAGAAACACAGTCAGAGTCTCCTCCCAGTACAGAAACACAGTCAGAGTCTCCTCCCAGTACAGAAACACAGTCAGAGTCTCCTCCCAGTACAGAAACACAGTCAGAGTCTCCTCCCAGTACAGAAACACAGTCAGTCTCCTCCCAGTACAGAAACACAGTCAGTCTCCTCCCAGTACAGAAACACAGTCAGTCTCCTCCCAGTACAGAAACACAGTCAGTCTCCTCCCAGTACAGAAACACAGTCAGTCTCCTCCCAGTACAGAAACACAGTCAGAGTCTCCTCCCAGTACAGAATATATATAAAACGATATTGTCTCAATAATAAGTCTGTTAACTGGTTTTGTTGTTCCTCTTCTGATTCTTTGTGTTTGTGTTTAACAGTTAATGGAATATCAAGATTAAGTTGAGAAGTTCATCAATGATTCTCTGTGACGGGCAATCAACTAGCCAACCCCTGATCGCCCTCTCTATAAAGACATCACACAGGACTACAATATCAACACATTTTAATGTTAACACATTTTACTACAGAAAGTTACTCTTACCACAAACGTTGGCAGCACACCATATTTGGACATTGTCAGATGAGCTTATAACTGACCTTTCTTTTCTGTTTTTTAAGCTGTTTTGGTATGCATTTTACATATATAGAGAGAGATGTTCAAAGTCTACTACTGTAACCTCTCCTGAAAATTAGTTCTGTATTTTTATGTGTATTTATGTGTGTGCAATACGAAACATTTGAAAGATCAGAATGTTAAAATTGAGCTTGCTTTAGTTCTGGTGATGTACATATAAAAAACATTGTGATTGTTGATAACACAAACAGACACTAAATTGCTATTCTTGCTATCAGAGGAATTAAGAATTTACGTAAATTTCTGAGCTACATTTATGTTTGCTATGAGCCAAGTCATGTTTGAATCATCCGATTTCGACACGTAAAACTAATTTAACTGTAAAGAAAAACTTAGCCGCTTCGACTTTGCATTAAGATATGTTTGCCTTTATATCATTGAATAAGAAATAAGAGAATGTAGCATATATGTCATATATGAAAAATCCAGATTATTGTGTTATGCATGGGGTGGAGGGAATATCGTGACCATATGGAACTATAATATCTTCTGTTTTGATTTGTGAAATCACTGACTTGTTTGTTTGCATTTGTTAACGTTGTGCGCTGGTCCTGTCCGGAATGTTCCATTGTCCTCCAGAGTCATAGACCTGTCTTAAAATACAGAAAAACACAACTTATAGCTGGTAAAATGTCTAGTTAAAAAAATCACAAGGATCAAGATGGTTTAGAAAGGTTCAGTTAGTCAAAGCAACTCTTACGCATTTTATAGAAAAAGACGGAACGAGGATAAAAAATATTTTCATTTTCATAATGTTTGTATACCTGTATTGTATTTCCACTGTAAGTAAGAGTTTCGTTGTTGTATTCATCCTGGTATTATTTCTGTTTGTCATTTCAAACATATCATTTTGAAGAGGAGATCAAAAAGGTCAAAGGTCACCTGGGTGAGCAGCCCTATATGTTTCCTTCTCTGGAAAGTCAGGGACTTAAAACCAAACTAAAGGGTTATAATCCTGCAGTTAGAAAACAGATAAAGGGATGAGAGGAAGGAGAAAAGGAGGGAGAGAGAGAAGAAGAGAGAGAAGAGGGAGAAGAAGGGAGGGATAAGGAAGGAACAAGAGAAAAGAGAATAAATCTATGTTGTACAATATGTTGAAGAATGGAGAGGTGATGAAAAGAGGAGAGGGATAGTATGAAGGAAGTGAGGGAGAGAGAGGGATAGTATGAAGGAAGAGAGAGAGAGAGGGATAGTATGAAGGAAGAGAGAGAGAGAGGGATAGTATGAAGGAAGTGAGGGAGAGAGAGGGATAGTATGAAGGAAGAGAGGGAGAGAGGGATAGTATGAAGGAAGTGAGGGAGAGAGAGAGGGATAGTATGAAGGAAGTGAGGGAGAGAGAGGGATAGTATGAAGGAAGTGAGAGAGAGAGAGGGATAGTATGAAGGAAGTGAGAGAGGGATAGTATGAAGGAAGTGAGAGAGAGAGGGATAGTATGAAGGAAGAGAGGGAGGAGAGCGGGATAGACGCTGGAAGACGAGATAGAAGAGATAAACTGAAGGAGAAAAGGTCATGTGATAAAGTCTTCCCTGAGGACCTCAGCTCTCAGCTTTCTGTCGTCACACCAACACATCAGTTCCTCCTCATTAATACTTTACAGTTTATTTTTGTTTCGTTTTTTTAAGGAATTAACAATTAACTTAATTTCTTTTTGCAAAACGTATGATGTCAATGCAATGCAGCACCCGTGACATGGTCTGTATAACTTGTTGCCGGCTTGGCAATAGATGGATAACATGTTTAAGAAGTAAATAAATATAAAAGGTGTGATGACTGCTTGATGTTGGGTGTTGTTTGAAGTTAGTGGGTGATACAAACTAGTCATGGACATGAGTGTCTTTATTTTCAGCACTGTTAAATTTAATAAAACAACGCTCTGCTCGATATGTGGTTCTGGCGCTAAAATACCAACATAAATACCACAACTGCTCCCCTTTCCAGCAGAAGGCAGGTGGAAGTGAATCTTACTTTAGATCATCTCTGTCTTGACAGGGAGAGCATGATCTTAAATCGATGCCTTTGTGGTGGAAGAATTGTACTTACGGAATCATGTATTTCTAAATAAAACCACAAGACTTGCGGTAATGTGAAAATGACTTCAAGAACGCCTAGTTGATAGTTCTCAATAAGCAGGGCCGGCTCTACCTAATTTAGTGCCCTAGGCGAAATTACTGCGCTGCCCATAACCGAACGCCTGGAAGCCGAGAATCGGCCATATTTGTAGTCCACTACCACGGTGTACAGAAACAATGTTAGACAAGCTTCAGTGTGCTATCGTGAGCAGACTACTAAGTAGCTAGCTTGTCGCTTTTATTCAATATAGCTCATTAAATCTGAGAGCTTTGACAATATAATTCATTATATACGATGTTATTGTATGAATTTCAAAGGGAGCTACTTCTAACTTGGAATGCTGTCACAATATGACGTCATAAACGCTGCAAGTTAGTTAGGTTAGGTTCCCATCAGTTAAGAAGACTCATTTGAAGAAGAGACACTGAATGACTTGTTGGAAGTGATCGAATCAGCTAAGATGGTAGAAGAGAGCGTTGTTAAAACCTCTGAAGAGATGGATGTCACCATCCGCAGGCAGAGGAACCACATCATCAACCAACAGGTATCTCATCATCAACTTCACACACACACACACACACACACACACACACACACACACACACACACACACACACACACACACACACACACACACACACACACACACACACACACACACACACACACACACACACACACACACACACACACATGTTTGAAAATGAAAAATATGAAGGATTGACTGGATATTGACTGGGTTTGACTCAGGAACAACTGGATGAATACAGACTCGCCATTGATTCCTGCTGTCAGGACTTGGAAAAGGTAGGATCTGTGTCCATATGTAATATCACACAGAGTTTCTGGAACAACTGCATGTGAAGAGTCCTGCATGTGGTTTTCTACTCTGTGTTATTACAGAAAGGGTTTGATGTCTGTTGCTGTTTTATTTGTAGAGATGGATGGACATTGAACACTTGGAGTGTTCAATTGAAGTACTTCACACCATTATACAGGTACAGTAGAATGCGTTTTTTCATTGCTTTTCTTTCCCATTGATATTATGCTTTGGCACTTTCATTCTTGACCTTTTGTGTGTTCAGGAGCTGAGGACCAAAAACAATGATCTGGAGACCCAGCTGGAGAAGGCAGTGGTGTAAGTGTGCACAGCACCACATCTGACTCACATCACCTACCCACTTTCCTACTGCATCTCTGCTAAATGAATGTGAATCTGATGGACAGGTCTGGTGGACCTCATGCTGACCAGCCCCTCTCCAAGGAAGAGGAAGTGGGACAGCTGCCTCACACATATGTAAGTGAAACCTTCTGCAATGGTCCTCTACCTCTCTCCATATTCCTGTGGCAGTGAGTAGCACTGCAGAGAGCTTTTTGTTTAGCCAATAGATCACACCACCTTGCCCTCATACCACCATAGTGAGCAAACCCTGAAAGTTTAGAGTGTTCCCTACCTTAAAGATTAGTTTAGTGTCTTCCTTATCACAGCAACAGTTGGTCCGGAAACCTTTGCTGACAAGTCTGGTAATTCCGTAGGTTGAGTTTTCTGATGTGGAGGAAGTAGAGGAGAAGAAAGCGCAGGAGCCCAGCTTCGTCGTCCAGACCAAAAGGTGCATTACCAGTTCAGTGTAGAAAGAAAGGGTGGGAGTTTATACTGTGAGAGAAAGAGAAGATAGTCCAAATACCTGGATCACTTGCCCTGTTGTCCTGTCTGTCTTCAGAGGACACACCCACGTTACAACCATCAAAACCACATTCTCAGTTGTTTTCCAATGTATCTCTTCTCTTCCTGTTCCCGCGCTCCCTCACTTCCTGTGCCTTTGTCTCTGTCCCCAGCTGGTGGCGTCGGCAGATTAAAAAGCTGGGCAAGGGTATGGGCACCTTCCGCCTGCACCTCAAGAGCTGCCTGGGGGTAAAAACCTTTAAGACACCTGTGGCCAGGCTTATAAACATCCAGCCTGTGAACAGCACCATGAACACTGGCATGCCACCTGTGTCTGTGTAATGCAGACATGATCCATTTCCCCCTCTCCCAGCTCTCCTCAACCCCCCCCCCCATTCAACCCCACACTCACCCCCCCATCTACCCCACACTCACCCCCCCCTCCCCATTTAACCCCACACACACACCCCTCCATCTACCCTACACTATGTGTTTAATGAGAAATAAATACAGTTTGTATTTCAATTCAAGGGGAGCAGTGTCTTTTCACATTTGGTTGAAAGTTTAAACTGCATGTGTGTGAAAAACAAAAAGAGGAAATACGCAGTCTTTTTCTCAAAACTGTGTTTGTCTACATTTTTCATTGTATGGACATAAGTGCTTTACTTGTTAACTCAGGCACTAGGCGCAAACTCAGCCTCAGTAATAGTCTTGCGAGATGTGGCCGAGTTCTATTGCGTTGTCAGAAATGGCGACTGGAGGGCAGGGATTATAAAATAAGTTAATTTTGTCGTGCATTTACAAACTATTTCAGTTAAAATACCTTTTCCACCATTTCCTGTGTGCTAACATTAATCACTAATCAATAGAACTAGCCATTGGACACTAGTTGGTATATTTCTCATGTGAGCTTGCAGAGTAGATTGTACTTATGTGTCAGGGTTAATAAAGGTCAGGGGTCAGGAGAAAGAGAGCTCCATCTATGATCTCTGGTCAGAGAGTGGTCATGAGTTTGGAGCTGTGAATCTCTGTCTCTGTAACGTCATCGCTGCTTGACTGTCACTATCTATGTTTACATTCTTGTGCCTTATAAAAGATGTTCCTCCAGTGTTCAGAGCGTAGAGAGACATGAACATGATGTCTTCTTTTATTGCCAGAGGTCTGGCTTTCTCTCCCAATCTGCAGATTGGACTTTGAGGAGTGATGTTTTTGGGAACAGAAAAACACACTGTAATGTCTGGACGAGGAAGAGCAAAAAAAAGGAGCAGCGAGAGGAGCAGGGCTGGGGAGAAGAGCAGGCCCAAGGAGAGGGCAAGGTAGAGGTGTAACAATGCACAGTGGTGGCATTCCAAGAGCTGCAAGAACAGTAGTCAGTGATGAAATTGGTGCCACTATCATTGACCATGTAAGTAACCACGGTCTTTCACTGAGAGAGGCTGGTGAAAGAGTTCAAACCAAGTTGAGGTGGTTGCTGATTTGCCAAACTGATTTGCTTTTTACTGAAATGTGTTTGAATGTGAACATTATGTTACATGTGGACATACAGTTCATAACCAAGACATTCAGTGTAAAAGGTGGATTGCATGTTTTGCATGCAAATACCTGAAACATAAGTCTATGCAGTTTTTATAATGTCAACAATAGCCAATATTTTGAAACTTGGTGTACTTTGACTGCATGTACCTTGTCAAGTGAAAACAAGTGTTATTCTCTGATAGAATAATTTCATTTTGAGTCAGATTTCCAGGGTTTTGGTAAAGTCAGTGTGTGCAGAGTAACGTGTGTTCTGTCTTGAAATGGAGAGTTAGTATTTATTTAACAAAATGTGTTTTTGAGAAGAAAATTATCCATTTGGCCAATTGTTTTGTAGGTGTCAGTCTGTGTTAAAAGTTTAGAAAAAGTATCCGAAGTATGGGTAAGCGCTTGTTAGCGATTGAAAAAAACTGTCATATAAGACCCCAAATTGACAGAAATTTGGTTTTACACTTTAATTTTTATTTATTTTTATCAGTCATGTTCTTTTTTATTATTAATTCCAGTAAACTGACATGCCCTCATAGATATGTTTATATGTATAATATAATATGTGTATAACTGTCATCACCACACAAACTGGATGCTGATTTCTTCAAATGAAAAGCCTACTTGTCACAGTGAACTCCCACTAGTTTTGCATTGTCACTTTTTTGTAATTTCCCTCAAAAGTAAACAGTGATAGTGAAAGTAATACATTACATGTTGTAGATACATACAGCAGCTTTACCCAGAGTGGTGAATGAGGCTGTACAAACACTTTCAACCATGATGCTATATCACACCTGTGACAGGTGACTCCACACAGTGTCCTGTCCAAATTCAGTGGTTGAGAAATTCTGCTGCCTTCTCTACTTCCTGTTCCTTCTTACCTCACTTCCTGTGGCCAAGGTGTGGAGGTGCTTCCTGACATTCAAAAGTTCAACATGATTGTGTGAAATAAAGTTGTTTTCTCTGCTCAAATCAACAATACACAGATCCACCTTGTCCTACACTTACTAGGCCCCGAGGCACATTCATAAATTAGACCTGAAATACAACAACAAAACTAACTCTGACAATCTGTCTCCAACTCAACATTTCAAATCATAGAAACACACACACACGCAAATCAGAACACTAACTTCTCACACTACAAAGCAGAAACCAAAATAAAACATTAAAAACCCAATCAATGCTTCTTTGACCTTCTCTCACCGCCCCATCATCTCTTCCTAACTTGTTGATCATCATTATAAACACAACCCAGGCACACACACACACACATGCACAGACCCACTTGCACATCAAACAGCAGTGTGGATGACAGCAGTAAGTTCACCACCTGTAACCCTCCAGTGGACGACAGAGACAGGCTTGAGAAAGACACAAGATGACGAGGGGGAGAGGGTTGGTTAACTACTAGACAGCTGCTGAAGCTAGTGACTGACTAGTCATGCCTGCTCACATGTTTGATTAATGATGCCTAGATTACTAGGGTTGCCAATCATTTAAAAATACACAGATTATATAGATACTTTTAAGACAGAAATAACACATACATTAAGCACGTCAGCAGCAGATAGTACGGAGTTAATGTCAATAAAGTCGGCAACATTTTCCTTTATACTTAGGAAGTTAGAGCTGAAGGAGCTCGTGTGTCAGTAGTGCTGTAGTTCTGGGTGAGAGGGTTTATCTAGAGACATGAGCAGTGCACTGTGACGTGGTTCTGTACTGGAGCACCTGGCCACAGATCAGACACTCAGCTGGGTTCTGCAGACGGACGTTTGTACGGGAGTCTTCTGGATTCTTTTCTCATTATTATTTGTTTTTGTCGTCGTTTTACCACAGCTTCAAGACTCCAAAACTACAAAGCATAAATGGGTAATTAAATGAACAGTGAAAATGAGGAAAACCAGGCAACTCTCTTTGGTCACAAACAGGTTACAAGAAAACAGAGATACATGATGAGCAAATACAACCAACCAGGGGAAATACTGCAAAATAACCTCTGTCTGAGTGTTGAGCAGGTGTTTGAGTGTTGAGCAGGTGTCTGAGTGTTGAGCAGGTGTCTGAGTGTTGAGCAGGTGTTTGAGTGTTGAGCAGGTGTCTGAGTGTTGAGCAGGTGTCTGAGTGTTGAGCAGGTGTCTGAGTGTTGAGCAGGTGTCTGAGTGTTGAGCAGGTGTTTGAGTGTTGAGCAGGTGTCTGAGTGTTGAGCAGGTGTCTGAGTGTTGAGCAGGTGTCTGAGTGTTGAGGAGGTGTCTGAGTGTTGAGCAGGTGTTTGAGTGTTGAGCAGGTGTCTGAGTGTTGAGCAGGTGTCTGAGTGTTGAGCAGGTGTCTGAGTGTTGAGCAGGTGTCTGAGTGTTGAGCAGGTGTTTGAGTGTTGAGCAGGTGTCTGAGTGTTGAGCAGGTGTCTGAGTGTTGAGCAGGTGTCTGAGTGTTGAGCAGGTGTCTGAGTGTTGAGCAGGTGTCTGAGTGTTGAGAAGGTGTCTGAGTGTTGAGCAGGTGTCTGAGTGTTGAGCAGGTGTCTGAGTGTTGAGCAGGTGTCTGAGTGTTGAGCAGGTGTCTGAGTGTTGAGCAGGTGTCTGAGTGTTGAGCAGGTGTCTGAGTGTTGAGCAGGTGTCTGAGTGTTGAGCAGGTGTCTGAGTGTTGAGCAGGTGTCTGAGTGTTGAGCAGGTGTCTGAGTGTTGAGCAGGTGTCTGTAACCAAAACAGGAAGACTGTGGTAGGGGTGAGATGCCAAAGTGCATTCTGGGATTGCATGTGCTTGATGCATAGGATTGGTGGAAACATGTCTGCTGGGGGCATGGGGCAAGGAGGATGAGAGCTGAAAGTCTGTTAATCCTTCCTCTCTTCCTCCTCCCCCTCTGGTTTACAGTAGCTCTGGATGAGCTGGTGGAGCTGCTGCTGAAGGTCATCAGGTCCTAAAGCCTCTTGAACATCCTCCAGGTTCTCCAGGAGGACGTGGCTCCGTCCAGCTCCCCTCACTACTGTCCGTCTCTGGGTGTTCCCCTTACACATCCGGGCCCTGGGATGGGGGTGGGACAAAGGACCAGAGGAGAAAGAATGTAAAAAAGATGAAACGGTTAAAATAAATGAAAAAGTGAGAAAGATGACAGACGGATTGAAGTTTTAAAAAATCCAAACCAGAAACAACAAAACATTCAAACCTAACAGAAGAAAAGACGTCAACATCAGAGGCGAATACAATGTTAGCAGGAAGAAGAAATAAACACACATTCAACTGTTCAACACAGACATGCATTTGAAACCTGGCATTCAATAATCCTTGGTGCTTTTAACCCTGAGCCTTCTAGAACAGCTCTGACCACACAACTAAACATTTAGAGGGAGTTCAATCAACACTCACACTCAGAGAAAACCTGGACAACAAACACACTCACATATATGAAACACTTTACCCCTTCACAGACATTATCGCAACAAACCTCCTGATAACTGAGCCATCCTCATTGACAGTCTCTCTTTCCACCACATGGGGGAGCTGTGCTCTGCTAAATCCCCTTATGTAGCCCAAAGCCTGAGGCAGAGGGTGGAGTAAAGGGGGAAGAGAGAAAAGGTTCTCACATCGAAAGACAACCCCTGTGGACTAACGCCAGTTTGGGGAAAGGGGGGCGGAGGAACAGATCAGATTCACTCACCATGGAGAAGTCATCACGGGCCGATGGCAGGTCAGAGGTCAGTGAGAGGTCACCGTGGCGTGTCTCCCTTCTCTCGCCCTCCACCACAGATGTCTGCTCGACCCGGCTGACCTTATGACCTCCGAGAAGGTCCTCCCCATCAGTAAAGGTCACCTGCAGAGAAGGGATGTACAGCGTTTGAAAGAGTAATGTTTGTGTTCTTAAAAGGAGAGGCCAGGATGATGCCCACCTCTGTGTGATCTCCAGCGCTCCTCAGCACGGTCCTCTTCACCACCCTGGAGTAGCGGTCTCCCTCTGCCACCCTGACAGACCCCTGGGGGGATCCCCCCTCCTCCGTCACCTCTTCTCGCTCCGTACCATCTGCAGACATGCACTTACGAATGATCTTCCTGGTCACCTGGACAGGTCACAGGATGTGAGGTCGTGAAAAAGAGATCAAGGACATTCACAGTGAAGAGTCCATTGAATGTATTTCTAGATATTAATAGATATCAATATTCTAGATATCTTTTCCCCAGGGGGACTCCTAGACAACAGTGAAATTAAGTAACTGTGATTGGAATTAGACACATGGGAGTGTGCTGTCACCAGCTCTACCAAGGAGAGGCAGCCTGGCTCTTAACCACCAAGGAGAGGCAGCCTGGCTCTTAACCACCAAGGAGAGGCAGCCTGGCTCTTAACCACCAAGGAGAGGCAGCCTGGCTCTTAACCGCCAAGGAGAGGCAGCCTGGCTCTTAACCACCAAGGAGAGGCAGCCTGGCTCTTAACCACCAAGGAGAGGCAGCCTGGTTCTTAACCACCAAGGAGAGGCAGCCTGGCTCTTAACCACCAAGGAGAGGCAGCCTGGTTCTTAACCACCAAGGAGAGGCAGCCTGGCTCTTAACCACCAAGGAGAGGCAGCCTGGCTCTTAACCACCAAGGAGAGGCAGCCTGGTTCTTAACCACCAAGGAGAGGCAGCCTGGCTCTTAACCACCAAGGAGAGGCAGCCTGGCTCTTAACCACCAAGGAGAGGCAGCCTGGCTCTTAACCACCAATACATTACCTTCTTCACCACCCTGTTTCCATGTTCATCTGTGTACTGTTCTTCAGTAACCGTCTGAGAAGGAAGATCTGGCATCTCGTCTGCCTGTTGGAGGTCAGAGATACATGATTTGATGATGACAACTTGAAGCCCAGTATTTACATCTTATTAAAGTGATATTGGAAGAATAAGGTGTAAACATTTAGGTCTGTTCTCAGGACACAGGAGCAGCAGAAGACACACAGCAACACAAAGTCACACAAAGGCTGCTTTGAACACAGGGTGGCACAAAACGATTCGCTAAAGATATTTTGTAAGACAAGCAAATCCTTTTGAACAATTCTCCGTCTCACCAGACGCCATGGAAGAAGCACTCATGCTGTTAGCAACAATCACCACCAATAAACAAGTTATGATGTTCAACACACCCAAACCAAGGGCACAGCACACTAGGACCTAGATAACTCCATTCTCCGACCATGATTGTACCTTAATAATCACTTTTCTCCGTACTACTCTGGTTGTCAAAAAATCTTCATCTGAACTGTCTGAGGTTGCACCAATATCTGCAGCCATGTCCTGAAAAGATCCGGTAACACATTTTTGTTTTGGAAAGTTACGGTGAATTCTGTTGATGTTATGCTATTATGTTATATAGTTTGTTATTTTAGTGAATTAAAATCAATCCTTGGAAGTTAATGTTTTAATACTGAAGTACAACACATCCCCACAGCTTCAAAACATGTATGTGGCATGCAAGCTCTTAAAAAGCTGGTGTACTTTAAACAGTATGGTTATGGTCTCATCATTCATGACAATTTGACAGTGGACAGTGTTTGGGTGGTAAATAATCTAAGACCCAAGCAAGGATGATGAAATCATTAGGGGGCAATAATCAAGCTGTAAAGGATTGGCAGTATTAGCATTGTCAAGAAAAGAGCAAAATGGCATCTCCTCAAAACATGCTGGATCTGAATCAAATCAAAACAAACATGGATAAAAAGGGCTTTAGGTCCCATCTGTGTAGGTTTGCAGTTCAGGCAGTCATTCCCTTCTGAAGCAGGGGGCCAAGGTTAATGCAGCTCTGGGTTTTACAAGCCTTGTAGGATTCAGACAGCACTTATCTTACCCTCCACATAGAATCTTCTTCATTACAATATGGTGTCTGTCTCACAGGAAGCTCCTGAGATGTCTCAAAGAAAACCTCCTCAGTGTGAGACAGTTCTGGGGTTAATGTGCTTCGTTCATCTGGATGTTCTTGAACATCTTCAAAATCTTCGCTCCCGGACGACATTCGGACGCTGCACTCTGGCCTGTCCAGAGAAAAGCGCACCGTCCCTTTGGGGCGTCTCCTCTCTAGGCCACAAAGACGTCCTGATTGGCTGCCTGACTGGCAGAGATTAGATCGCTTCTTAGGTTCATCCTGCTCATTCTCTGGGAAGTCTGAAAAGGCCTGTTTGCAGTCAAAGAAAGACTCTGTATCTGAGTCTTCTTTCTGCATACTACTTTGCACTGTGTCAACATCCGTCACAGACTTTGGTTTGTATTGATTGGATGGTGAGTCATATGTCTCCTTGTTTTCTGGTGACAAACTGAACCCCACAGAGAACTCTTCATCCTGGCTTGATGAAGTCTGTGCTTTAGGTTTTGCTGAACTGCTCTGAGTGGAAGAGGAGTCTGTGTTCTCTGGGGTCAAAGAATCACCAGATTTACACTCTGAATTGAATCTAACATTGACTTCATCTGATGAATTATTATCCCAATTAAGACTTGCAAACGGAGTCAGTTCCTCAAAGTTGAAAAGTCGGTAGTCTGTGACTTCCTCTGCAGTAACTAAGGCAGCTTTGGGGAAAGATTCTTCATATTGGTTGGTCTCAGGTGAAGTCTTATTTCTTAGAATTGAAAACTCTTGGGTTCTTCCATCATTGATTTGTTTATCAGTTGAGTCCTCAATTTGCTCAATTTTGCTCTTTTCAACTGATACCAGTTTGATGTGCTCATCTTCAAATACTTGCTGGTGTTCAGGAACTGGAAGTTCATATGTAGCTGGAGAATCAGTAAAAAGATCTGTAGACGCATCACCTGTAGGTCCATTAAGTCTGACAGTCTGGAACTCTTCACCTGCAGGTTCATTAAGTCTGACAGTCTGGAACTCTTCACCTGCAGGTTCATTAAGTCTGACAGTCTGGAACTCTTCACCTGCAGGTTCATTAAGTCTGACAGTCTGGAACTCTTCAGTCTGATCGCTGGATTCTGAACACATTTGTAGAATCTCACTCCACTTTTCAGAAGATTCTGGAATTCTGTCTGATTTCGATTGAATTGTTGCCTCAGCACTGGAACCACTTTTATCATAGCTTACTGTTCTGTGAGTGAGCAGAGAGTCCAAAGGACTCAAATCAGTGAAATAAACAGGATAAGACAAGACAGGGATCGGTTCTGTTGAGGTTTGGATCAGATCTGGAGTTATTCTGAAAGCTTGAGGTTCACTTGGATGAGTTTGGGATGGATCTCCTAATGCCACCAGACCCTCCTTGGTTGGAGTTTCTACAAGATGTATGGAGGCGCTATCACCTTCACAGAACTGTCTGTCGTCTTCTGGGGAGAGGTCTTCAATCTCTGGGGAGAGGTCTTCAAACTCTGGGGAGAGGTCTTCAAACTCTGGGGAGAGGTCTTCAAACTCAATATAGGGTTGTAGAATTTCTGGACTCTCCTCACTGGTTTCTGAGGTCAGTGGGTCTACGGGCAACAATGCCTCTGGTTGAAATGTGGACTTTATATCTTCAAGTTCAGACAAAAGCTGGTCAAGTTCAGGGGATAGAGACTCAGAAGTTTGAAGGTCTTCTCTCAAATCCGAGCTGTTCTGGAACACATGACTGAGGAGATCAGGTATTACAGGGGTGTGTGACGGGGATGAAGAGCTGGAGGAGGTTCTGCTGTCATTAGTTGGTTCTGTATGTCCTTCCTGTGATAAACTGCTACCCTGGACAGTTAAAGGAGAATGCTCCTGACTAAAATCAGTTAGTTCTAGACTTTCTGATGGGAGAACGTTTCTTGGTTTGAGAGTCAGAGATGGAATTGCATCTGTTACACTGGATTCTAAAACCACATCTTCATGTTCTGCAGAGTCTGATGGGTCCTTGATTGGATAATCTGTGGGGACCTGAATGGAGATGATGAAATGGAAAACAAATGAGATGGAAACACTGATGAAGGAGTCATAACATCTCAGAATGGTACAGCAAGAATCAGCCACGAAGTGCATTTTAATAGCATCATACAGATCAATATAGCCAATCTCCACATTCAAAACTGCCAAGTATGTTTTAATGGTAAGCATCTATTAATACCATAAAGACTTTCTGTCAAAGAGTGAGCAAACCAGAACTATGTATAAAAACGTTGTATATAAATATCAAAAGTCAGAACATGTAATCTTCCATGAAAACCCAAGGCTTCTCCCCAAATATTACAAAACTACAAACAGCACGACGACAAAAATCATAAACCAGACATTCATGGTCTTTTATGATTTTAACAACCAGTCACATATTGTGATAAGCAGCAAGTTCCTGGTGTTAAGACTCTAGAATATCTC
This sequence comes from Neosalanx taihuensis, assembly GCA_030340665.1. Lineage (NCBI taxonomy): Eukaryota > Metazoa > Chordata > Actinopteri > Osmeriformes > Salangidae > Neosalanx > Neosalanx taihuensis. The sequence goes on along the minus strand of CM059301.1, from coordinate 541,055 downwards.
TCACTACTTAGTTTCTAAGTCAGCTGGTCAGTCCTGTTTTAGAGTGAGCAGCCACAGCAGGGAGTCAGTCTTCTAGACTTCATGGTCATATTAGTAGAAGCTGAAGCCTAAAGATCTATTCGATGCTTGTTCACTGCACATTGGCATCCACACTCCTTTTACCAAAAGCACCACAGCATTCTGCAAAGCAACAGTTCCTGTGATCTTACCAACAACAAGCAGACTCTGCTGCTCTTCTTTCTCATCCTCGCTCTTGCCAGGTCTTTGTTGTTGGAATATGGCTCAATGCCCAGTTTAATTTCTGGGTCTATCCACTTCAAAATAGCACCAGTCCCTCTTGACTTCCTAGATAGGGTCCTTGTTTGTTGTTGTTGTTCAGGAACAGCCTCCTCCAGCCACGCAGTCTGAGATCCCTCATGATGTTGCTCAGATGACACATGACTTAACTCAGAAGACGATGAGTCAGTTCTGTGAGACGCCATCTGGTCTACATCACTGCAGGGTTTACTGCTGCTGTGTGGGGAGGAGGCTCTACAAAAATCCTGCTGTACAATTCTGTGGGTTTGGCAACAGGTGGGGAAGTAGAAAATAAAGGGGGTGTCCGTGGATTCAGTATTGGGCTGCCGGTGTTCTGATTTCACATCAGGCCACCAGTCACATTCAAACAAATCTGGTTTTGAATGTAAAGTAGGACACTGTTTCTGATCCTGTATGCTTATAGCACCGTCTGTGTTTGACCTGATAGAATCAGGTGAACAGGGGCGGACCTCACAAAACACATCCTCCAGACAAGACTCCTCCCAGTCTGTCTGTGACATCACAGATTCAGGCGGAGAACATCTCCCTGCTGTTGTCATGGTGACCATAGAGAGAGCAGGAGCAAACTGGGGAACTGGTGAGTCTGGAGAGAGAGGCTGATACTCACACAGAGATGTCATGGAATCAGGGGAAGATGCTCTTACTTCAGAAAAGCAGGACTGAAGGAATGAAGGAGAGTCGTCCTTCTCTGATGTTAGTGAATCAGGTGACAGTGATCTGAATATGGTTGAGACATGATCGCAGGCTTCATCTTCACTCTCTATGAATGACTCTGGTGAATCTGCTCTGTTCTCAGTAAACACAGCATCAGAGTTGAAACCAGAGAAGTCCTGGTCAGAAGCTACTGACTCTGGAGGTGAAGATGAGCTGCGTGTGAAGAATAAGTAATAATCCCAACACTGAGTTTCAAACTGGGGAAGTGGTGAGTCTGGACTGAGGGGTTGGTACTCATCTAAGGATCTCACTGAATCTGGGGAACATGCTGTTGAATTGAACCAGGACTGGGGGAATGACAAACTGTTCTCAGATGTCAATGATTCTGGTGAGAGTGGTCTGTCATTCATGCTAGCTTTGTCTGTGTACAACACAGAGTCACTTGCAGGCATTACTGAATCAGAGGAATCTGGTTCTTCCCCAGTGAACAATTCTTCGTGGCAACATTCAAAGGCCTCAGTGTCAGAACCAAATGACTGAGTTAACAATGACCGGCTCCCACTCAAATGCAAATAGTAGTCGCAATGTTCAGAAATGACATGAGACGTTGGAGAATCAGGAGAGATAGGTCTATCATTGTCAAATGCAGAGAGGTTTTTGATTTTTGACATTTCAGACACGGGATGAAAAGAAGCTTTTGATGGGAACAGTGTGGGTGAATGTAGTGTCTGGGTGATCTCCATGACATCAGATAAATCATTCTGGGATTCACACGATTCAGGAGGGTCTGGTCTGATATCAGCTATTTGTTCTTTGAAAAACACTTTTGAATTTTCCAGTTTTGAAGGTACTGATCCTTGGGAGTCATTCAAGAAACTAAAGGAATCCTGTCTAATGTTGACCTCAGATTTATTACTGGATTCAATATCAAGTCCATTCAGGGACCAAAATTGTGTATTGCTTAAGTCAAGCTGTATATACCCTGTTTTAGTGGAACTCTTAACAAATGGGAAAACAATATGGTCAGTCTCTGACAGTGTTGCTGATAGTGAAGAGAGAGGTCTTACATGACTGCTTAGTAGACCTGATTCTGGTGAGACTGGTGAATCAAGCATGTAGGATTGTGGTCTTTTGACAGAATGAAAGACGATTGGCTCAGGTGAGAGAGATCTATCATTCATGTCAAAAGCATCTCCATATTCCTCTGAATACTCAACATCTGATATCCAAGATTCTGGAGAGGACGATCTATTTTCCCAGTATGATTCTGACCAATCAGGTGGCAGGGGTCTAAACTGGGGAACAGGGGAGTCAGGAGAGAGAGGCTTGTACTCATGAGGCAAAGCTTCGGATTCGGGAGAAGATGGCCGTGATTCTAGCTCAAGGAATGAAACATTACTCTTAGATGTTAATGATTCTGGGGAAAGAGGTCTGTGTTTCATTAAATGTGCATCCAAGACCTCTGATTTGGGAGACAGTGGCTGTAACTCTGAGATCCAGTACTGGAGGAAAGAGAGAGTGTATTGATTATCTGAAGGTAGGGAGTCAGATGAGAGAGGACCCATCATGGTAGGTATTCCAGAACTGTCCTCACCTTCTGAGAGACAGGAGTCTGGTGAGTCTGGTCTGTTGTCATTAAAAAGCTCCTCATAGCCACAGAAGTCCAGACCTGAAGACACTGACAGAGGTGAAGCAGGTCTGCTTCTGTTGTACTGCAGATAATAATCACAGTATTGAGGCCTGACAGGGGTGAGACTGTAGCTCTCCAACCATGGGATCGAGTCAGGGGAGGAAGGCCTAGACTCAGAGAACCAGCTCTGAAGGAAGGTACAGTCATAGTCTGAGATCGATTCTGGAGTCAGAGGTCTGAATCTCAACACACCCCAGTCAACTGACTCACCGCTGTCTGATATAAATGACTCTGGAGAATCGGGTCTATCCTCAGGAAATAAGTTGTCCAAGTTCCATTCAGCAACGTCAAAGTCTGACGTTTTTGACTTGCGTGATGAAGGCCTATCTCCATTAAACAATAAATAATAGTCGCAATATTGATGACTTAAATTATCAACCAACGAGCCAACAGATTCAGGGGAAGATGCTCTTACTTCAGAAAAGCAGGACTGAAGGAATGAAGGAGAGTCGTCCTTCTCTGATGTTAGTGAATCAGGTGACAGTGATCTGAATATGGTTGAGACATGATCGCAGGCTTCATCTTCACTCTCTATGAATGACTCTGGTGAATCTGCTCTGTTCTCAGTAAACACAGCATCAGAGTTGAAACCAGAGAAGTCCTGGTCAGAAGCTACTGACTCTGGAGGTGAAGATGAGCTGCGTGTGAAGAATAAGTAATAATCCCAACACTGAGTTTCAAACTGGGGAAGTGGTAAGTCTGGACTGAGGGGTTGGTACTCATCTAAGGATCTCACTGAATCTGGGGAACATGACATATTCTCTGAGAACCAGGGTTCAAACAGCAATACATCATCATCCAATGATATTGATTCTGGTGACATTGGTCCGTGGCTCGGAAATGCTTTTTCAAAAACACTTTTGATGGATGTAATTGATTCTGGTGAATCTGGTCGTGTCTCAGAAAACAATTCCTCCAGACACACGTCTGGATATTCTACCTCTGAACTCACTGATTCAGGTGAGGAAACACTACGGCCTGTAAATGACAGGTAACCATGACAACATTCGGATCTGAACTGAGGTATAGGAGAGTCAGGTGACAGGACTCTGTACTCATCAAGTGATGTCACAGAGTCTGGTGAAGAAGGTCTCATGTCAGTGAACAGGTGCTGGAGATGTAGAAGGTTTCCATCAGTGTCTGAACTGGGAGCTTCAGGGCAGAGAGGCTGGTGCTCAGGAAGGGGAGTTACTTGGACAAACCCCCTTTCAAAAACGACAGGGGAAAGTCTCCTAATTTCTGCCTTCACTGTTAAAGAGGAATCAAGTACATCCTTAGAATCTGTCTTTATCTTATTACCTTTAAAGTCTGTCAGCGATAAATCATCTCTTATTTTCTTCTCCAAAATATCCTCAGCTTCAGTCTGTTGTGATTCTATCACATCTGTCACTTTAAGATGAATTATTTCCAAATCAGAAGTTTTATCAAGCCTTGGCTCTTCATCAATATCTGTTCTGGCTTCATTCAATGTTTCTTTCTGAATGTCAACAACTCTTCTAGCCTCCTGCCTTCCTACTCCTGTGCATTCAAATACACCCGTCTTACTCTTGTAGGTTTCTCCTTTGTATAGTGGATCATTCATGTGAGCCATCAGCTTGCATGGTACGTCCTTGTAAACTAGAGTATATTCTGCAGTTAATGTCCTACCTTCATAGACGTCACACATGACCTGTGCAGGGGGAGGGGCATCTGTCTGCAGTTCAGTTAGAGGTGTTTCTAAAAGAGAAACACCTTCAGGTGCTGTACATCTACCTTCAGACACGTCTATATTAACTTGGGATGATGTTATGACATTCTCACAGTTTGTTTCAGTAACATTAATCTCCATCATTTGAGTTTGGGTTTTTTGTTTAGACTGACTTTGTGGTGTTTCTGAAACACCTGCAACGTTCTCAGTATCTAAGCTGATAGAATCAGGTGAACAGGGGCGGACCTCACTAAACACATCCTCCAGACAAGACTCCTCCCAGTCTGTCTGTGACATCACAGATTCAGGCGGAGAACATCTCCCTGCTGTTGTCATGGTGAACATAGAGAGAGCAGGAGCAAACTGGGGAACTGGTGAGTCTGGAGAGAGAGGCTGATACTCACACAGAGATGTCATGGAATCAGGGGAAGATGCTCTTACTTCAGAAAAGCAGGACTGAAGGAATGAAGGAGAGTCGTCCTTCTCTGATGTTAGTGAATCAGGTGACAGTGATCTGAATATGGTTGAGACATGATCGCAGGCTTCATCTTCACTCTCTATGAATGACTCTGGTGAATCTGCTCTGTTCTCAGTAAACACAGCATCAGAGTTGAAACCAGAGAAGTCCTGGTCAGAAGCTACTGACTCTGGAGGTGAAGATGAGCTGCGTGTGAAGAATAAGTAATAATCCCAACACTGAGTTTCAAACTGGGGAAGTGGTGAGTCTGGACTGAGGGGTTGGTACTCATCTAAGGATCTCACTGAATCTGGGGAACATGCTGTTGAATTGAACCAGGACTGGGGGAATGACAAACTGTTCTCAGATGTCAATGATTCTGGTGAGAGTGGTCTGTCATTCATGCTAGCTTTGTCTGTGTACAACACAGAGTCACTTGCAGGCATTACTGAATCAGAGGAATCTGGTTCTTCCCCAGTGAACAATTCTTCGTGGCAACATTCAAAGGCCTCAGTGTCAGAACCAAATGACTGAGTTAACAATGACCGGCTCCCACTCCAATGCAAATAGTAGTCGCAATGTTCAGAAATGACATGAGACGTTGGAGATTCAGAAGAGATAGGTCTATCATTGTCAAATGCAGAGAGGTTTTTGATTTTTGACATTTCAGACACGGGATGAAAAGAAGCTTTTGATGGGAACAGTGTGGGTGAATGTAGTGTCTGGGTGATCTCCATGACATCAGATAAATCATTCTGGGATTCACACGATTCAGGAGGGTCTGGTCTGATTTCAGCTATTTGTTCTTTGAAAAACACTTTTGAATTTTCCAGTTTTGAAGGTACTGATCCTTGGGAGTCATTCAAGAAACTAAAGGAATCCTGTCTAATGTTGACCTCAGATTTATTACTGGATTCAATATCAAGTCCATTCAGGGACCAAAATTGTGTATTGCTTAAGTCAAGCTGTATATACCCTGTTTTAGTGGAACTCTTAACAAATGGGAAAACAATATGGTCAGTCTCTGACAGTGTTGCTGATAGTGAAGAGAGAGGTCTTACATGACTGCTTAGTAGACCTGATTCTGGTGAGACTGGTAAATCAAGCATGTAGGATTGTGGTCTTTTGACAGAATGAAAGACGATTGGCTCAGGTGAGAGAGATCTATCATTCATGTCAAAAGCATCTCCATATTCCTCTGAATACTCAACATCTGATATCCAAGATTCTGGAGAGGACGATCTATTTTCCCAGTATGATTCTGACCAATCAGGTGGCAGGGGTCTAAACTGGGGAACAGGGGAGTCAGGAGAGAGAGGCTTGTACTCATGAAGCAAAGCTTCGGATTCGGGAGAAGATGGCCGTGATTCTAGCTCAAGGAATGAAACATTGCTCTGAGATGTTAATGATTCTGGGGAAAGAGGTCTGTGTTTCATTAAATGTGCATCCGATACCTCTGATTTGGGAGACAGTGGCTGTAACTCTGAGATCCAGTACTGGAGGAAAGAGAGAGTGTATTGATTATCTGAAGGTAGGGAGTCAGATGAGAGAGGACCCATCATGGTAGGTATTCCAGAACTGTCCTCACCTTCTGAGAGACAGGAGTCTGGTGAGTCTGGTCTGTTGTCATTAAAAAGCTCCTCATAGCCACAGAAGTCCAGACCTGAAGACACTGACAGAGGTGAAGCAGGTCTGCTTCTGTTGTACTGCAGATAATAATCACAGTATTGAGGCCTGACAGGGGTGAGACTGTAGCTCTCCAACCATGGGATCGAGTCAGGGGAGGAAGGCCTAGACTCAGAGAACCAGCTCTGAAGGAAGGTACAGTCATAGTCTGAGATCGATTCTGGAGTCAGAGGTCTGAATCTCAACACACCCCAGTCAACTGACTCACCGCTGTCTGATATAAATGACTCTGGAGAATCGGGTCTATCCTCAGGAAATAAGTTGTCCAAGTTCCATTCAGCAACGTCAAAGTCTGACGTTTTTGACTTGCGTGATGAAGGCCTATCTCCATTAAACAATAAATAATAGTCGCAATATTGATGACTTAAATTATCAACCAACGAGCCAACAGATTCAGGGGAAGATGCTCTTAATTCAGAAAAGCAGGACTGAAGGAATGAAGGAGAGTCGTCCTTCTCTGATGTTAGTGAATCAGGTGACAGTGATCTGAATATGGTTGAGACATGATCGCAGGCTTCATCTTCACTCTCTATGAATGACTCTGGTGAATCTGCTCTGTTCTCAGTAAACACAGCATCAGAGTTGAAACCAGAGAAGTCCTGGTCAGAAGCTACTGACTCTGGAGGTGAAGATGAGCTGCGTGTGAAGAATAAGTAATAATCCCAACACTGAGTTTCAAACTGGGGAAGTGGTGAGTCTGGACTGAGGGGTTGGTACTCATCTAAGGATCTCACTGAATCTGGGGAACATGCTGTTGAATTGAACCAGGACTGGGGGAATGACAAACTGTTCTCAGATGTCAATGATTCTGGTGAGAGTGGTCTGTCATTCATGCTAGCTTTGTCTGTGTACAACACAGAGTCACTTGCAGGCATTACTGAATCAGAGGAATCTGGTTCTTCCCCAGTGAACAATTCTTCGTGGCAACATTCAAAGGCCTCAGTGTCAGAACCAAATGACTGAGTTAACAATGACCGGCTCCCACTCCAATGCAAATAGTAGTCGCAATGTTCAGAAATGACATGAGACGTTGGAGAATCAGGAGAGATAGGTCTATCATTGTCAAATGCAGAGAGGTTTTTGATTTTTGACATTTCAGACACGGGATGAAAAGAAGCTTTTGATGGGAACAGTGTGGGTGAATGTAGTGTCTGGGTGATCTCCATGACATCAGATAAATCATTCTGGGATTCACACGATTCAGGAGGGTCTGGTCTGATTTCAGCTATTTGTTCTTTGAAAAACACTTTTGAATTTTCCAGTTTTGAAGGTACTGATCCTTGGGAGTCATTCAAGAAACTAAAGGAATCCTGTCTAATGTTGACCTCAGATTTATTACTGGATTCAATATCAAGTCCATTCAGGGACCAAAATTGTGTATTGCTTAAGTCAAGCTGTATATACCCTGTTTTAGTGGAACTCTTAACAAATGGGAAAACAATATGGTCAGTCTCTGACAGTGTTGCTGATAGTGAAGAGAGAGGTCTTACATGACTGCTTAGTAGACCTGATTCTGGTGAGACTGGTGAATCAAGCATGTAGGATTGTGGTCTTTTGACAGAATGAAAGACGATTGGCTCAGGTGAGAGAGATCTATCATTCATGTCAAAAGCATCTCCATATTCCTCTGAATACTCAACATCTGATATCCAAGATTCTGGAGAGGACGATCTATTTTCCCAGTATGATTCTGACCAATCAGGTGGCAGGGGTCTAAACTGGGGAACAGGGGAGTCAGGAGAGAGAGGCTTGTACTCATGAAGCAAAGCTTCGGATTCGGGAGAAGATGGCCGTGATTCTAGCTCAAGGAATGAAACATTGCTCTGAGATGTTAATGATTCTGGGGAAAGAGGTCTGTGTTTCATTAAATGTGCATCCAAGACCTCTGATTTGGAAGACAGTGGCTGTAACTCTGAGATCCAGTACTGGAGGAAAGAGAGAGTGTATTGATTATCTGAAGGTAGGGAGTCAGATGAGAGAGGACCCATCATGGTAGGTATTCCAGAACTGTCCTCACCTTCTGAGAGACAGGAGTCTGGTGAGTCTGGTCTGTTGTCATTAAAAAGCTCCTCATAGCCACAGAAGTCCAGACCTGAAGACACTGACAGAGGTGAAGCAGGTCTGCTTCTGTTGTGCTGCAGATAATAATCACAGTATTGAGGCCTGACAGGGGAGAGACTGTAGCTCTCCAACCATGGGATCGAGTCAGGGGAGGAAGGCCTGGAAACACACAGATCCAGGAATGAGAAGTTATTCTCAGATGTCAAGGATTCTGGTGTGAGAGGTCTTAAGTTCATCAGCTGTGTAGTTGATGTTTCTGTTTGATGAGGTTCAGTACTCGGGTCTACAGACGCAGATGAGACTGGCATTAGTGATGGAAACTCCAAAATGTTCGAAGAGCTTTCCAGTAAGTGGAAGACCATCAGCTCAGGTGATGATGATCTATCATTTATGTAAAAACTGTCTAAATATTCCCCACCGTATTCAATATCAGAAATGAATGATTCAGGCGAGGATGATCTTAATTCCCAGAATGAGCCCCCTGTGAGAGGGGCTGTATAATGAGGAAGAGGAGAGTCAGGAGATCTACATTCATCAAGTGCATCACCGTAGTCAGGTGAGGAGCCTCGAGTCTCTGCAAGCCAAAGATCAGGGAATAAGAAGCTGCTTTCTGAGGTCAGTGACTCTGGGGAGAGAGGCCTGTACTCTGAGCTGTCCTCATCTAAAGAGAGAGGCCTGTACTCTGAGCTGTCCTCATCTAAAGAGAGAGGCCTGTACTCTGAAGTGTCCTCATCTACGGAGAGAGGCCTGTACTCTGAGCTGTCCTCATCTAAAGAGAGAGGCCTGTACTCTGAGCTGTCCTCATCTAAAGAGAGAGGCCTGTACTCTGAGCTGTCCTCATCTAAAGAGAGAGGCCTGTACTCTGAGCTGTCCTCATCTATAGAGAGAGGCCTGTACTCTGAGCTGTCCTCATCTATAGAGAGAGGCCTGTACTCTGAGCTGTACTCATCTACAGAGAGAGGCCTGTACTCTGAGCTGTCCTCATCTACAGAGAGAGGCCTGTACTCTGAGCTGTCCTCATCTATAGAGAGAGGCCTGTACTCTGAGCTGTCCTCATCTATAGAGAGAGGCCTGTACTCTGAAGTGTCCTCATCTACAGAGAGAGGCCTGTACTCTGAGCTGTCCTCATCTATAGAGAGAGGCCTGTACTCTGAGCTGTCCTCATCTACAGAGAGAGGCCTGTACTCTGAGCTGTCCTCATCTACAGAGAGAGGCCTGTACTCTGAGCTGTCCTCATCTACGGAGAGAGGCCTGTACTCTGAAGTGTCCTCATCTACGGAGAGAGGCCTGTACTTTGAGCTGTCCTCATCTACATACAGGACGGTTCCACTGGTCTCTGAGCCGTGGTTTGACATGTCCAATTTCATCTCTGCACTGGTTAATGCTGGACAGCTCAGACCTTGTATCTGTTGTCTGCCATAATGTTGATCATCAGAGAACCAACAATCAAGATACAGCAGAGTCCCGTCAACACCTGACAAGTCCGATTCAGGCGATGAAGATCTAGGATCCTCTTCATCACTTCTAGTAGCAGGAGATTCACAATAAGATCTCGGAATTCCAGTGGACCAACAATCCAGAAACAAGAGCGTACCTTCATCATCTAAGGCTTCAGACTGAAGATAATGATCACAATCCTCCACTCCAGATGAAACTGAAGATGGGGAATGTGGTCTTTCCTCAGAAAACAAGCCATCAAGGTACAAACTAGAGAACTCAAGGTCTGACACTGTTGACTCAGAGGAGGAATATCTACTTCCTGTGAATGACAAATCATAATCCCAACACTGAGCTCCAAACTGAGGAACAGGAGAGTCAGGAGGGAGCGGTCTGCACTCATCTAATGACATGACTGAATCAGGGGATGGTGGTCTACAGTCATACTGAGACATGTGGTCAGGAAGTAAGGATATGGACTCTTGTAACAATGATTGGTTCTTTCTTGATCCCCACACACCTGGATCAACATATGTTCCTGATATATATGATTGTGGGGAATATGGTCTGTTACTAACATACAATTCTTCCTGAAAATATGCATGATCTGAAGCAAGTGAGTCAGGTGAGGAGCGAGATGAGAAAACACAGTAGTCTAATATGGGAGGTCTGAACTGAGGAAGAGGTGAATCAGGAGGAAGAGGTGCGTTCTTATTGACTGATGCTGTTGATTCAGGAGAGGATGGTCTGCTCTCAGGACAGCAGTAGTTATGGTTCAGCAAAGTGCCCCCAGTATCACAAATGACACATTCAGGGTACAGAGTTCCAGATGTCATTGCATCAATTTCCATCCCATTTTTAAATTCACAGTTCGATATGTATGAGGAGGGGGAGTCCAGACTTCTGCTCTGGTTAAACAGTTCCTCAAAGCATAAATCTGAATATTTAATGTCTGATAGCATAGATTCTGGGGTTGAAAGCTTCTGTACATCATACAAAAGAAAATAATCACACCACTGTTGTCTGAGTTGTGACTGAGGCCAGACATCATTAGATGAGTCTAAAGAGGACGGTCTGGACTGAAGGAAGGAACCGCTCATGTCTGAGGACACTGAGTCTGGAGACAGAGGCCTGGAGCTGAAACAATTCAAATGAATAGTTTCACTGCAGTCCGATATAAATGATTCAGGAGAATCGGGTCTTTCTGTGGCAAACAGGTCCTCTTGACAGAAGTCAATGACTGAAATGACTGAATGAGGAGGGGAGGGCCTATCTCCATTAAATAATAAATAATAGTCACAATATTGATGAAGCAGTATGGGTTCATGTAATGATGAAACTGACTCTACACAAGATTCTCTGGACTCTGAGAACCAGTTCTCATGGAATGAAAACATACTCTTAGATATCAATAATTCTTGCGACAAAGGTTGAAACTTCAGCAAATCCACGTGTCCTCCAAACTCACTTTCTGACTTGACAGAATCAGGGGAATCTGGTCTACTTTCAAAGAACAAATCCTCAAGGCAAAAACTAATGTCCGAACCAACTGACTGAGGTGATGAGGATCTACTGGCTGAACAAGGTAAATAGTAGGAACAATATTCAGATAAGAACTGGGGAAGTGGAGAGTCAGTGGAGAGAGGTTGATGTTCATCCACTGAAGAGACAGATACTGGAGAGGACGGTCTTATCTCTGAGAAGAAATACGTTTCTGACGTTACTGACTCTGGTGATAAGGGCCTGTACTTTATTTCATCGCTTTTTGTTCTAATGCTATAATCCAGCCTTTTAGTCCTAGACAGTGGCATTGGTAAAATCCCAGATTCAGGTGAATCTGATCTTTTCTCAGCAAATAATTCTTCTAGGCACAAGCCTGAATAGCTCAGGTCCGAAGTCAGTGATTCTGTCGAAGAAGATCTGTGTTCAGAAAAATAAGACTGCCATTCAAACAACCCTGTTTTAAACTGGGGGACTGGAGAATCAAGAGAGAGAGATCTGCACTCATCAGAAGAGGAAGATGACTCTGCTCTGATCTCTCTGAAAAACTCCAGACACACGTCTGGATATTCTACCTCTGAACTCACTGATTCAGGTGAGGAAACACTACGGCCTGTAAATGACAGGTAACCATGACAACATTCAGATCTGAACTGAGGTATAGGCGAGTCAGGTGACAGGAGTCTGTACTCATCAAGTGATGTCACAGAGTCTGGTGAAGAAGGTCTCATGAACAGGTCATCAAGGTAGATCTCAGCATCATCTACCTCAGAAGTCCCAGGTGACCAAGATGGCTCCTCTCTGTCCATCATAGTGAACCCAGTGTTTAGAGGTACCAGGGAATCAGAACACGGAAGTCTGTGCTCATGCAGAGACTCACTGGACTCTGGTGACCTGGAGCGGGAGTCTTCAGAAAATGCAGAGGAGCTGTTAGGACTAAGGACAGTATCCATAGCAACAAGGACAGACTCATGACTCTCCAGTGTTAGAGGCTCTAAGTACTCTGTGTCTGGTGGAGACCTGGAGCCATGTGACCTTGATGAGAAAGACCTGCTGCCATGCAAGTCTATGGCAGAATCAGAAGACAACAGCATCCTCTCCAGATGAGAAGAGTCACATGACCCCCTGTCACATGACACCCTGTCACATGACCCCCGGTCACATGACCCCCTGTCAGCACTCGATGACCAGGCAGACTCAGGTGAGGACATCACACCAGGTTCTATGGGAGAAACACCCAGATGCCCAGATGTAGGCGAGTCACATGTCTTGTCAGACTCCACAGATACAGTCTGGCAGACTGGCAGTGTTGAGTGCCAAGCTGTGCTGTGTTGGCTTATCGGCATGAAGACATGTGATGCAGAAGATTTGTACTCAGAGATAAAGGATGTTTTTGCTCTGACTATGACATGATCAGTGTTAAGGTTCACAGTGTTGAGCTGGCAGGGGTGTTCAGTTGAGTCATATGCTATGTGACTAGACTCAGTGGTTTGAACAGGGGATCCATGTTTAACCACCCTGCATTCAGTAACAGAAACACGAGGCTTAGTTGGAGAAGAAAGAATCTCTTCTGGTTCATCGATGAAGTGAAGCTCCATGTGGTCTGGAAGGAAACTCAGAGTTCCACCCTTCTGTTGGCTCTTCAGACTGTCTCCCTGCTCTAACCTGAGAAGCCCAAGGCCCATGTTCACACCTGGAACACTAGAGATATTTATTTCACTCTGACCTTCTGGGCTGGAGTGCTTTGGGCCTGGATTGTCTCTGTTGAACCAGTCTGGGTTGCAGGTTTCTTGGGCAGCGCTGGTGGAACATGTGAACCCACTCCAGAGTTCATCAAAGTCAGTTTCAGCCCGGTCTGCCTCTGACAGACTCAGACTAAAGTCTCTGATGGATACAGGGGATGACATCATGAGCAGGTCAGGTGACAGCCAGTACTTATCAGGGGACGTTTTGCATTTCACCTGGAGGTCATCTTGGAGACTAATGTTGACGCCAGCTGGCAGAGGCCCAGTGGCCCCCCCTGATGATGTAACACTGTGGTGCCCCTGACCTGCCCCCCCCCGGTACTGGGGATCGTACACGTGAGCCGCTAGACTCCACAGACGTACTTCTTTTGAGTTGCGTGGAGGACTTACTTGCTCCTCTATGTTGCTGTCGGTCTTTGACTCTTGTATCATGACGTCCTCCGATATCCACACATTGGGGTTCAGTTCACTTAAAAAAATATGAAAGGAGACAAAGTTAGAAGTGATCTGGTGGAAGAAATTGGACTTCCTGTGTACTTATATTAATCACTACTGAACACACCTTCTATGAAGACTGTTGTAACATCATTACCACCTGACTGTCACTATCTATGTTTACATTCTTGTGCTCTATAAAAGAATGCTCTCTTGCCTTTGTCCGGGAGAGAGACATGATTGAGACCTAAGCTTTGTACTGTCTTCATTTTGTTGCCAGAGGTCTGGTCATTTCTCTCCCAATCTGCAGGTTGTTAAATACTTATTTAATCCAGAACTCAACTGAACTGTCACTCCGTTTATGAAGAGACGGACAAATGTAAACATAGATAGTGACAGTCAGGCGGTAATGACGTTACAACAGTCTTCATAGAAGGTGTGTTCAGTAGTGATTAATATAAGTACACAGGAAATCCAATTTCTTCCACAATCTCTAAACCTTGTTGGTATATTTCAGAAAGAAATGTGCGTCCTCAGCTAGGTTTGTTATTTTTCATTACACTGTGTATTCTCTATTGTTCAACGTACTGTGGAATCTCCAGCTCCTCCAGCAGATCACAGTGCATGCTCTCAGAGGGGGTGTGGCCCATAGGCTCCGACCAGGAAGGAACGTCCAAGAGGGAGGCCACTGATAGGTCCTCCTCAGAGACAGCAGGAGGCGGCCTGCGGTCTGACTCCACCATGCGCACCAGTCTGGGGCTGTCCACATCTTCCTGCACCGAGGACAGGGCCACTGACACTAACAAGAGAAGACAGAGGGAGGATCATCTCTTACACCATTCTATTGATGATAAGAGGGATATTTTACATTTAGTCATTTAGCAGATGCTCTTATCCAGAGTGACTAACAGCAAGTACAGGGACATTCCCCCCTGAGGCAAGTAGATTGAAGTACTTTGCCCAAGAACACAACGTCATCTTGTACGGCCATGAATCAAACCGGCAACCTTCTGATTGCTAACCTAATTTCCTAACCTCATACACCCGATTCCCTATTCCATACTGTATCAGCATCCCATCCTCAACCTCTAGACAATAGCTTAACCTTAACTTAAAGTCTTTGCTGTTCCATGTTGAATGCATGTGACTCACACTGCAGTTCTTTCATACCTTCACTGTGATCCAGTGTCTTCTCTATCTCTGCATAGGTTCTGGAAGTCTGCTCCTGGACAGATTTGTTCATCTGTGTCTCGATGAGGTGGACTATGTCCATCCGGTTGATCTTGGTCAGTCGCTTTATCAGGCCATCCTCTGTAGAAAGAAACACTGTCAGTCAAATGACAACTATTCAGTCTGGATGAATCCAACTTGAAACAAGGTTTATGGTTTATACAGTCCAATAGAATGATGGGACACTAAGAAAATAATAGCTAGTAGACAGAGGTTATCAACAGGTACACTTTACTGCTAAATGAATAGTTAGCTAGTCATAAGAGCAGGTGTGTTGTTGCTGCCTTACCTGTGGCGTGCTTGCCCTCCCTCTGGGCCCAGCGCTGCAGTAAGGCCTGGCTCTGCTCTTGCAGGGAGTTGGGGTTCTCTGTCCTTACCTGCTGCATCTCCTCCTCACTGAACTCCAGTTCCCTGGCCAGCTCTGAACTCAGCCAAGACAAACAGCACACAGCACTGGCATTTAAACACATCATTCGTGGACTGATTCCATTCAATCATGAAATACACTGCCGCATTCAGCTCTAAGATGATTTGAAAAGAAAGTACCTGTCCAGCTGAAGCCAAGCAGGTCAGCAATGATAGCCAGAGTCTCCTCTTTCCTGTCTGCATCATCCTGCCAATCCACTACACAGCCACAACACAATGTTACACTTCTATCTATCACGTTCCTCAACAACAACAAAACTGACATATAGTGGAAACTATTTTTATTTACATAGTTTTAGATTTCTATATGGCCTCAGTGTTCTAGGCTGTAGAACAAATGGATTGTGGAAAGTGAAATGGATCATGAGACAGAAGTAAACAGTGGTTCTGATCCATGTTTTTAGATGAGCTTCTGTGTGGTAACAATGGATGTATGGGTGTGGCTGATTAGTGCAGAAGCAATGGCAAAAGGGAATTAATCCAAGTATTAACAAAGCTGTGTTAAGATCAGTGAAGCTGTATATTTTCTCATTGCCTCTCATTACCAGCAGATGTTTCATAACCCACCTGGGTATTTAAGATAATTAATATAACCATTCCAGTCAATCTTGAGATTTCATATACATACAGACATGAAAAAACAAACAATAGAAAGAATACACCACAAGATGAAACACGGAACGAAACAAGACGAAACAGACAAAGTACACAACTGAAATATGACCAATGAATTATCTTGGAAAAATAAAGATCTTGCTGCCACGAAGCAGAGGAGGAGAAAAGGAAGATAAGGACCCATAAAGGCTCAGGAGGGAGGATACCTTGATGTTGCTCTGGCGTTTGGTCGTCAACGATTCGCTGCATCTGAGTTTCCACTGTGTCGTCCCAGATGGGTCTGGATTCAAAGACGTCCTCTGTCACAGATGAGGACCGTGCCCCCAGAGGGAGCCTGGGTTTGGGATCAGAACTAAAAGAGACCGGACTGTCGTATTTGAAGATAACAGAATCTGGACTCTTGGGATCAGCACTGCGGACATTCTCTGTGTGCACTGGCACTTCAGAGAGCTGATCTTCATCAGCTTGAGAGGAAGAGGAAAAGATGACACTTTGTTTCTGTTTGACAGGAAGTCGGGAGGGAAGAGGTGCTGATTTACCAGAGGAATGATCACTGTCAGAAAGACTCCTGCTGTCTTTGTCCACATCTTTAAAGGTCTTAACATCAGCCTCTGATCTAGTCCTGCGCTGCTGGTCAAGGGTGATTTCAGGCTCCTGGGTGGATTTCATTGAACTACTTTTTAAAGGTATCCTTGATTTGAATTTCCCAGACTCCTTAGCTGTACCATGCTGATTCGATGACAACAGCGAAGGTGACTCCTGAAGATCTGCAGAGACGTCAGAGTCTGCCGATACACTAGAGGACGACACCTTGTCTTCAGCTGCAGTGGGAACCTCGATAACTGAGCACAGATCCTCCTCCTCTTCTTCTTCATCTTCCGGGGAAGATTCGGAGGAATCGAGAGTCTGGTCTGAATAAACCGGGCGGGTGACAGTGGATGTAGCAGTTTGAAGGTCGGCTATGGTGGAGTCTAGATAACCAAACTCCAGCTCTGTGGGGCTGGTTCCATCTGTCTGAAGGTCCCAGATCTGGTCTGGAGAACCTAAATGAGAGTCGGTGGAACTTGTCGTGCCTTCTTTCAGCAAAGGGTGTCCACTTACAGGTACATGATCAGAGGCTGATGGCTCTGTGCTACACGGGCCTCTAGGCATTGGGACTGGGATTTTCAGGTGTGCAACCTCAGCTGGTGGTGAAGTTGACTCCACAGCCAAAGTTGTGCTTGGAACAGGTGACTCAGATAAATCTTGTCCCACTACAGCATCTTCCCCAGACATCACATCCACAGGGTGATTGCCAATGTGGAAGAACTCAAAGCCTTCATTTTCCTCACAGTTTCTCCTGGTCATATCGATGGCGCCCCCTCTGGTCATCTCGAAGAGCTTCCCTTCTTGGAACTGGAAAGGGCTTGGGGTTCCCTCTTCAGTTGGTGTTCGGCCTGGTGTCGTGTCAGGGGTTCGCAGGTCCGCAGCAATTCCCAGAATCCTCTGTTCCTCTGCCTCCACACGAGCATTAAAGGCCTCATCTTCCTCCTCCTCAGTGCAGTCAGTCAAAGAGCTCCAAGGCACTAATTCATTCATTTCATCTGCCTGCATCTCTAACATGGCTGACAAGCGAGCATCTTCACCTTCTCTTCTGTGTTCATCAGCACAAATCTTTGGTTTATATGCAACTTCTGAGCCCCCCTGCTTTTCATCAGTGTTCTCATACTGTTTTCCACAGCTCTGTTCATTGTCTGACAGCCTTTCATCTGAAGGACTGACACTTAATTGTGACTGATCCTGATCGTCCTCCATCTCTGTGTAAACTATCTCTTTGGTATTTTCTATGATATTCCCACTAATGTTCTCTGTGGCAAATGTTTCTTCGTCCTTCTTGATTAAATCATCATTAGTCTGACAGTCTGTCTGTGAATCTATTGAGTCTCCTGCAGATAACGTAGCATCACAGTGTCCTGGATCTTTCCTGTCATCATCCATGTATGGGGATGAAGGTTGCATTCCAGAGAAATGTTCGACATCGTGAACATTTGATTCCCCTTCGAGGTCGACCTCTTCAGCCTCCCAGTCAGTTGGGCTACTGTTAGGGTACGTTTCTTTTTCATATTCTAACGACTCTGATAAAAATGAGGCATCTGCGAATTTGACAACTTTCTTGATGTTTCTTTCTTGCCCTTTTTCATCCATTTCCTCAAATGTTTTGATCTTGGCGGCCATTTTAAACATCTCCTCCTCTGGTGTGATTTGCTTTAGAGAAGCCTCATCTTCCTCATCTTCTTCATCCTCGTCTATTTCAATACCATGGACTAGTTGGTCATCGCTATCTTCATCATAAACACTTCTGTCAAAGGCGTAACAAGCTTTAAGCTGGGAGGCATAGTCCTCATAAAGCGCTGCCTTTCTTGGTATATTTTGGTAATTTTCTTGAAGACTGTGCTGTGGTGTGTATGATGTTGGTTCAGTTGGACTTCCTTCTAGTGAGTCGGGGCAGGGAGACTCCCTAGTTGGACTTGGGTCAATAGAATCCGGAGATTTATTGGAAGACCTGTCCTCTATGTTTGGACTATTCTCTAGTGAGTCTTTGTGGGATGGACATCTCTCCAGATCCTCCATGGCTGATGTGTGGAAAGTCTCCAAGTCTAGAGGTCTGGTAGGAAGACCTAAATCATTTGGTCCACAAACCAGCCCCCAGTCAAGGGTATCAGACACTTGTTTCCTTGGTCCTTTTTCTGTGTTTCCCTCATCAGTGTAAACTGTCAGGGTTTCTTGTTTGTGGTCTCGTGTCAGAAACACCTGTTCAAACTCCAGTTCTATGTTGTCTTCTTCTGGTTGGCCAGCAGAGACCACAGGCTGCTGTTCCAGGAAGTGTTCCAAGTCTTCAGTGAGGAGTGATGTCATACCAGACATGTCCTTCACTGTTGAAGTCTTACTGGAGGTCTTTCTCTCAAGCTTGACTTCCTGTAATACAGGTTCCAAGCTCTTCACATCAGAAGAGGTCACGATTTCTGGTTTTTGACCCTTTTCAAGTATTATTTGTTCAAATCTTTCCTGTATGATTGTTTCTTCCTCTGGTTGGCTTGCAGTAACATCAGGCTGCTGTTCCAGGAAGTGTTCCAAGTCTTCAGTGAGGAGTGATGCCATACCAGACATGTCCTTCACTGTTGAAGCCTTACTGGAGGTCTTTCTCTCAAGCTTGACTTCCTGTAATACAGGCTCCTCAGCTAAAATGTTATGAGAAATCACTTTGGCATCTTCAAAATCTATACGTGTTTCAGCAATTGACTGTGTTTCAGCAATTGACTGTGTTTCAGCAACGGACTTTACTGACTTGCTGTCTTGTACCCCTGGAGTCTTGTGACTGGCCTCAGCACAGTCTTGGTCTATTAGAATGGAGTCTTGGTTATCCAGGTCAGTGTGAACGACATCTAAGGATTCTTTTACCCTGCTGGTTTGACATTCCTTTACAGTGGTCATTGAGGCAGTTTGTGTATCATGCTCAGAGCCATGTGAAGTAGGAATTGTTTTTGATGACTTCTGCAGAGGAACTGGAAGATACTCTGAGTCAGTACTTGATATGTGAGTATCCCTCTGCAGGCCTTCCTCCTCTCTGTAGAACGCATCATCCTTCCATTTTCCCTCTATATCAGACACTTGTTTACTTGGTCCTTTTTCTGTGTTTCCCTCATCAGTGTAAACTGTCAGGGTTTCTTGTTTGTGGCCTCGTCTCAGAAACACCTGTTCAAACTCCAGTTCTATGTTGTCTTCTTCTGGTTGGCCAGCAGAGACCACAGGCTGCTGTTCCAGGAAGTGATCCAAGTCTTCAGTGAGGAGTGATGTCATACCAGACATGTCCTTCAGTGTTGAAGTCTTACTGGAGGTCTTTCTCTCAAGCTTGACTTCCTGTAATACAGGCTCCAAGCTCTTCACATCAGAAGAGGTCACGATTTCTGGTTTTTGACCCTTTTCAAGTATTATTTGTTCAAATCTTTCCTGTATGATTGTTTCTTCCTCTGGTTGGCTTGAAGTAACATCAGGCTGCTGTTCCAGGAAGTGTTCCAAGTCTTCAGTGAGGAGTGATGCCATACCAGACATGTCCTTCACTGTTGAAGCCTTACTGGAGGTCTTTCTCTCAAGCTTGACTTCCTGTAATACAGGCTCCTCAGCTAAAATGTTATGAGAAATCACTTTGGCATCTTCAAAATCTATACGTGTTTCAGCAATTGACTGTGTTTCAGCAATTGACTGTGTTTCAGCAACGGACTTTACTGACTTGCTGTCTTGTACCGCTGGAGTCTTGTGACTGGCCTCAGCACAGTCTTGGTCTATTATAATAGAGTCTTGGTTGTCCAGGTTAGTGTGAACGACATCTAAAGATTCTTTTACCCTGCTGGTTTGACATTCCTTTACAGTGGTCATTGAGGCAGTTTGTGTATCATGCTCAGAGCCATGTGAAGTAGGAATTGTTTTTGATGACTTCTGCAGAGGAACTGGAAGATACTCTGAGTCAGTACTTGATATGTGAGTATCCCTCTGCAGGCCTTCCTCCTCTCTGTAGAACGCATCATCCTTCCATTTTCCCTCTATATCAGACACTTGTTTACTTGGTCCTTTTTCTGTATTTCCCTCATCAGTGTAAACTGTCAGGGTTTCTTGTTTGTGGCCTCGTCTCAGAAACACCTGTTCAAACTCCAGTTCTATGTTGTCTTCTTCTGGTTGGCCAGCAGAGACCACAGGCTGCTGTTCCAGGAAGTGATCCAAGTCTTCAGTGAGGAGTGATGTCATACCAGACATGTCCTTCACTGTTGAAGTCTTACTGGAGGTCTTTCTCTCAAGCTTGACTTCCTGTAATACAGGCTCCAAGCTCTTCACATCAGAAGAGGTCACGATTTCTGGTTTTTGACCCTTTTCAAGTATTATTTGTTCAAATATTTCCTGTATGATCGTTTCTTCCTCTGGTTGGCTTGAAGTAACATCAGGCTGCTGTTCCAGGAAGTGTTCCAAGTCTTCAGTGAGGAGTGATGCCATTCCAGACATGTCCTTCACTGTTGAAGCCTTACTGGAGGTCTTTCTCTCAAGCTTGACTTCCTGTAATACAGGCTCCTCAGCTAAAATGTTATGAGTATTCACTTTGGCATCTTCAAAATCTGCATGAGTTTCAGCAAAATGTAATTGGTCACCTGAAATGTGCCAATCTTCTTTCACTGTATCTACTTTACCTTTATCTACTGTCTTCATGTCTTCTAAAGACATGTTTTCATTTTTAGAAGAGAAGGTGTCTGGGTCCATTTGGGTCGTATCTACTAGCTCTTCATGTTTCTCACTGTCTCCAGAGCTTGAGCGACCCACACTGCTGACTGAAGTATGTCCTGTAGATATTCTTTCATCTTCCAGAATCTCTGAGCTGACAACAACATCTGTCACATGACACTTACTTACAGTGTAAAAGTCACTGTCATCATCATTGACACACTGGCTGAAGTAAGAGGTAGGGTGAGTGTCATGGATTCCAGTGAAGAATTCCCTATTAGTGATGTCCAGTTGGTGGTTCTTTTCCCATGTGGATGAGGTCTGCCTGAACAGCTGGTACTCAGGACTGTCCTCCAGTTCTGCCTTGATGTCAGCAGTGAAGTCCTCTGAAGGTCTTCTGTCTGGGCTGATCTGGAAGTCTTCAGACTGCCTCCTGTCAGTCTCTGTATTGTCCTTTAACATCTTATCTGAGTTCACTTCTGTTTTTCCGTCAAAGTTAAGCTCAGAGCAGCCTGAGTGAGTCTGGTCCAGAGTGAGAACTGACTGTTGAACTCTTGAAGAACCTTGCTGTGACTCTTCAGAGAGCGTCCTTGCTGGAGTTACCTCACCTGGTGTCCCTTTGTGATCGTCTGGAAAGATGTTACACTCTGGGAGCAGGATTGTGGGAATCTGAGATGTTGATGAGGAGCTGGCAATGGGCTCAGCTCTATGGGTCTCATCGGAGACAACAACATCAGAGTCCAACCTTGAGATCGTTTGAAGCTTGTTAGAGACTGCATCAGAAGAGGTTACGGCTTTGTGTTCAAAAAGCCCTGCTTTGTTCTTGGAAGGGTCCTGCCCTGTTTGGAATGCCCTCATCAGCTCCCGGACAGACATGGTCTCCTCCAGCCTCTCTGTCTGAGACCTGGGAGATTTGGGTGTTTTGGGAAGATCAGGCATTTCAGTGACTTTCGTTTCTTTCATGGTGGCGACGTTGATAACCTGAGTCACCTGAGTCACCTGAGTCACCTGAGTCACCTGCACTTGCTTCTTCTTCCTTTCTTCTCCCTCTTCTTCTTCTACCTTCTTCTGCAAAGCTTTCACCCTTTCCTTAATTGAGCCAATTGGGGTTTCAACCACCCGGGGTGACACTGGTGGCTCCATGGCAGGGGATGGTCCAGAGCCAGGCTCCCACTGAGAGCCTTCTACTGCTGGGATGGATTCAGGACCAGGTTGGCCTAGAACCACATCACCATCCAGAGACTCCTGTGAGCTCATCCTCTCCAGCTCACCATCTGAGCTGCTGTATCCAGATCGCTGCCTGTCTCTCAGCTTCTTTCTAATGGGCTTCTTAATTTCCGGAGGATGGCTTTTCCCGTTCTGCGGCAGGGCAACATCTTTGAATCCCTCTTGGACAATGTCCTCCTTTGGTAGAATTTTAGTCACCACTGGTATTTGTTTCAGATTCTGGTCTATGTCCACACTGAGGTGTGACACCGTCCCTGAAATGTCTCTGATATCTACAGGGTGCTTCTCAATCTGAAGACCTTGTACTGGGAGCTCCTGAACTGCAGGAGCACTCATGCCTTTGGTTTCTACAACATCAGTCTGAGACAGGAGAACCCACCCATTATCCTCCATTCTTGTATTTTCTACAGTGACCTCATCTCCTCGTAAAATCTCTTCAATCTTCTCCAGGTTGTCTTTCACCTGCCCCACGATCTCTAAAGGCTCTCCTGCCTCCCCCTCCTCCTCCAGCCCTCTATATTTCTCCCTTCTTCCTTGTAAAGAAGAGCTTGAATGTTCCACTGGGTCAGATGTCAAGATGGTGGACATCTTAATGAGGTCATGTTTCATTTCGGAGACCTCGGACAGGAGGTCAGGGCTTGCCAGAGTAGCAGGGTCAAGAACCTGGTTGGTGAACGTCTCGGTCGATTCCGTTTCATCGTCTTCCATTTTGTTAAAAGCAAACAACCAAAAGAAGGGTGAATAACAGAAGGGGAAGTGGATTGGGAAGAAGAGACATCGGAAAACTTTGGTCAGGGCAGAAACATCACAATCTATCGCTGGTTCAAAGAGTAACACAGCAGGTTTTTTTTCGGGACAAGATGAACTGTAAGATCCAAAAGACTTCAAATGGGATTTGAGGGCAGCAACAGCATAAGCAAAGCAAACAGAGGAGAAGGGAAAGAGGTAAGATATGAGCCTGGAAATAACTTGAGTTATTCTACAGTCAGTTCAGTGTGTTTGACATGTAGTCACATGACTCAGCACATGTAGTCACATGACTCAGCACATGTCTGTAGACAGCTGAGGACACAGAGACCTCAACAGTAGACTGAACAAATGGACAAAAAGACAGACTGGATTCACAAAGACAAAGCATCTCAAGATTGTTCTAGACATGAACAGGGATTCACATCCACTGACAAACAATAGAAAGAAAAGTAGACTATCTTTGTGGAAATATACAATTTATATCAAAAAGGCATGCTAAATGTATCTATTGTACACTGTATCTGTTGAATGTCCATGTTCTGGAAGGGGGTGTTCAGTGATTTATTTAGTGGTAAGAAATATAGTACACTGAAAATATGAATACTTTTGTAGTTTATATAAGGCTGTAACAGTATTACAGTGTATTTGCGAAATGGAAAATGAAATGGCTACACAGGTATATTGGGTCTCTTAAAGATTCAAGACTTCAAGATTGGGTTTCTAAAGAACTACAAAATGATGTTGATGTTTATCCAATAACAGAAAGTGAAGTAAAACAAACAACATGCTAATGTAATAACAGCAAAACGGAATGATACATGAAGACACCTTTAAATAATGTAGAGCGAATGTCATGAATTCAAGAAATATAAACAAATCAAAGTTTGGTAGAGAGACAAAAAATACTTTGAACACACATTCACATAGATGCACATACACACAAAGCAATCCTTTGTGTGAGTCAAGTTATTTCCATGCAGATCACAGGAAAGGCATGCAAGAGGGTCAACAGTCAAAGGAAGGGAGTTGACCTGAAAGGTCAAATGGATTTAGATCAAATAATGCATGTCAGCCAATCAAACTGCAGGAATGCATCAAGTAGATGGTTCTATTCACCATCCAGTATGCATTTAACTTGATGCCTCGTGTTTTTTTCTCCAAAAACAAACTTAAAAAGTCTTGAAATAAAGGAGTGAGTGATGGGTGATTGAGAGGAAGGTGAGAGGTGTTAATGGGGTAAGGATGCTTGTCAGCCATAGCATAGCATAGCATCGGCCAAGATCTAGTATTCACTGTACTCAGAAACGTACAACTACTACACACAGCAGGGGAGATCAGGAGGGGTCAGCATGTTAAGCAGTGCAATCCTCTAGCCTTGATACTGCAGTCAAACTATTCTATAAAAAAAAGATTATCTTACATTTCTTGTCACTCTTTTCACTCTGTCAGAAGTAAAATTTAGAGAAGTATGTGAGACATTACATTTACATTTATTCATTTAGCAGACGCTTTTATCCAAAGCGACTTACAAGAGATGTTATACAGATATGGCATGTTATATAGATATGACATATTATATATAACATTTGACCTTTTGGTACAGTGGTATTACAATACTGTATCAATAATTCGGACATGCAACTGAAAAGGTGAATTTCAATAACAATAATGTAATTACCTCATCATCAGCGTCTTGGTCAGAATCAGACTCCTTCAGAAACAACCAGAGAGAGAAAGAGATTAGTTCCCAGGTTGTGCAATAAGGAATCTTTTCTGGCACACATTTCAGCTTTTTTAACACCCACCTTGCAGTACATAGGAAGTGTGATATTGAGGTTACATATTGCATTGTGGGTAAGACTGCGGTATGTACGAGGTTCCTTAGTGAAGGACAGGCGTCCACAAGGTTCCTGAGCCGTGTCCCGGATCTGTCAACAACCAATCAGTCAATAGATCCACCCAACAACCAATCATCCAACCAATCAACAACCAATCATCACCAATTCCAATAAACAAACAGATGTTATTCAATGCATTTTTGGGGCGAAAAATGTTGTTAAATAAAATCCAAAACCTTACTTTGATGAAGAGGGCAAGACGGTTTTCTTTGAAAGCGAAGAAGCTGAAGACATGATGTTGCCCGCTCTTGGTTAAAGGCACCAGGTTCCCAAAGCAGTCTGCAAAAATCGGCTTTCCTTCCAGCACCTGTGTTTAAACCAAAGGGACCTTAGTTGAGCCTAAATCAGCCACACTTCCCACCATCCCCTCTACATGGTCCCAACCTGTCACCTCCATGCTGAGGAGGAACCAACTCATTGTTTTGTTCTAGATAAATGCTCTAAAAGTCCTGGTATATCTGGGGAGTCATGTGGCTGAGCGGTGAGGGTGTCAGGTTAGTAATCAGAAGCTCCCTGATTCGAACTTTGGCTGTGGGGCAACATGACGTTGTGTCCTTGGGAAAGGCACTTCACCCTCCTTGTCTCAGGGGGGAATGTCCCTGTACTTGCTGTTGTTTACATTTACATTATTCATTTAGCAGACGCTTTTATACAAAGCGACTTACAGTAAGTACAGGGACATTCTCTCTGAGGCGAGTAGGGTGAAGTGCCTTGCCCAAGGACACAAAATCACATAGCCACAGCCGGGGCTCGATCTCACAACCTTCAGATCATAAAGGCAACGCCTTAACCCATTGAGCCATCTGACCACCGTTCTGGATAAGAACGTCTGCTAAATGACCGAATGTAAATGTAACTATCTCTCACCTCCACGTCTCTGCTCCTAGCCACCTCAGTAAAGTTCTCCTGTTGTTCCAAGGTCTTGTCCATCTTGTCATCCGTCATGCAGAAGCAGCGGAGGCGAGCCTCGATGGGGTCCAGCGTCTTGGCGAAGATCACAAACTTGGCCATGTAGGGAACACAGATGATCTCCCTGTACAGCTGAGTGGAGAAGCTGACCGACTCCTGCACCTGCCGACAGTCGATGAGCCAGAACCTGCAGAGGGCGACAGAGAGCACAGGGCACAGCTTCATTAGACACAAGTCAATCCCAACATCTACATTTGACATTTATTCATTTAGCAGGCGCTTTTATCCAAAGCGACTTCCAAGAGAGAGCTTTACAGAAGAGCATCAGTCACTGAGCGTAGCAACGTGATAATCCCCAAACATTGTGGGTAGTCAGATTATGAAACATACATCATGTGAAACCAAACAAGTGCCGAAGGGAAGAACCACAAGAGCGCTCAGTTAAATAAGTTACAATTACATGACATGCAGTTCAAACGTGCACTAATGTACCTGTAGGAAAGTGGGTAACAATAATAAACCTCACAGCGAGTATAAGAATTCAGAATCGGGTGAGAACTGGGCAAAAAGAGCAACAAGGCCCTCAATAAGAGTCATTCCTTACATCAGGCCCAACAGTCATTCCTATGTATCGTTGTACTCCTGGAACAAGTGTGTCTCAAGCCTTTTTTACAGAACAGTAATACGTATGGTAGGACACATTACCTTGCTGACACGTTGGTGGTGAAAGACACACACTGGTTGACGAAGGTAAGGGGCGTGGACCCTGTGATGTCTTCCCATTGGGCAGGAGTGGTGCCACCTAAAACGCATATCCAATAAGACAACTTACTTTCACATACAAGATATCCTGCTGATATCCCTTCCTTGATGTTCAATGGTGGCTTCACATAATTGAACCTACTAATGTTTATAGACAATACAAACTATTCAAAAATACAGTTTTCCTGTACATACCTGTCTTCCTTCCTACATACCTGTAATACTACACAGCAAACGCAGAGTGGGTGTGTCTTCAGAGAACACGCTGGTCGTTCCATCGTTTGCCGAGCTCTTTGGAACTGGGATCGTCATGGTGATTGGTTTGTGGAACTTTCTCCTCCTCGGTTCCAGCGTGACAATGGGACTGAACGTGGCCTTATTACCCAGGATCTTCTTAATGAGGTCTACACCAATTGGCTGGGCCTGGAGGGAAGTGGGTGGTGAGTGACCAATCAGAGCTAACAAACATTCTCATATTTAGGTCACTGCTATTATTGCTATTGAACAACTGGCATTGTCACAACCACCAATTAGCAGCAGAAGGTACAGGGGGTTGAACCCTGGTCTGTAAGAAGCAGGGATGGAGATGTTGGAGTGGAGTCAGACCTGGAGTCCAACCCTGATCTTCTTGGTGAGGGCTCCTTCAGGAAACACTGCCTGGACCTGCGGCACCAGAGTACTGCTCAGGACCCCGCCTTCTGGACCAATCAGCTGGCTATCCTGCTTGATCCGTGACACCACCGCAAAGTATTGTGGGAAATCTCGCGTGATGATGCGACAGATTCTCTTCTTCTCCAGCTCCTCTGGAGAGTCCAGCTCTGGATGGATGGATGATGGAGGGATGGAGGAGAAGAGGAGGAGGTGGATTGAAAGACATAACAGAGGAGGAGGTGGATTGAAAGACATAACAGAGGAGGAGGTGGATTGAAAGACATAACAGAGGAGGAGGTGGATTGAAAGACATAACAGAAGTGAAAGAAGCTTCAGAAGTGAAATAGTCCCCCTGCAGTTCCCATGTTGATGACATCACTGAGGGGTCTCACCCTCGTCCATGCCGTTCAGTATGAGGTTCAGCTCCTCCTCAGTGTGTTCACAGTGATGCTCCCTCCAGCTCTCCCCTGTCTCACTCCTCAGGATCACCAGCTCTCGCTCAGTTCCCCGCAGGGCAGCAAAGTGGGGGATCTCCACGATCACTGGCCTGGGAGGCACAGGGGTCAATACCAATAAAAACACATACTATAAAAAGGTTGTATATTTACGTCATGCATAGAGTGAAAATCTAAAAAACAAAACATCCAAATAATAACGTCCACATGTGTGTGGTGAGGAAACAGACCAAACACTGGGATGACTGAACTGAAACAGACCAAACACTGGGATGACTGAACTGAAACAGACCAAACACTGGGATGACTGAACTGAAACAGACCAAACACTGGGATGACTGAACTGAAACAGACCAAACACTGGGATGACTGAACTGAAACAGACCAAACACTGGGATGACTGATCTGAAACAGACCAAACACTGGGATGACTGAACTGAAACAGACCAAACACTGGGATGACTGAACTGAAACAGACCAAACACTGGGATGACTGAACTGAAACAGACCAAACACTGGGATGACTGAACTGAAACAGACCAAACACTGGGATGACTGAACTGAAACAGACCAAACACTGGGATGACTGATCTGAAACAGACCAAACACTGGGATGACTGATCTGAAACAGACCAAACACTGGGATGACTGAACTGAAACAGACCAAACACTGGGATGACTGAACTGAAACAGACCAAACACTGGGATGACTGAACTGAAACAGACCAAACACTGGGATGACTGAACTGAAACAGACCAAACACTGGGATGACTGAACTGAAACAGACCAAACACTGGGATGACTGATCTGAAACAGACCAAACACTGGGATGACTGAACTGAAACAGACCAAACACTGGGATGACTGAACTGAAACAGGGTCATAAAGACCACAAACAAACCCTTGTAACAAATGACCCTTTTTACACTCCTGACAGCACTAAAGGCTGTACACATGAGTGTCTCCTGAAGAAGAACCCTATATAAGTTACAAGGTGTTCTTTGTGAGGCTTAAGCCCCCCAGATAAGCATGGGATTGGGGTGGATGGAGGGGGTGGGGGGGTGGGGGGCAGGACATCCATGCCCTGTGTCTCGCAGGGGGACATTTACCCGAGGAACTTGGTCCCTGGAGGACCCAGCTGCAGGATACGGCTCACCAGGCTCTCGCCCTCGTTCAGAGGGGGCGGGGCCGTGGGGAGGTGGAGCTTACTGATCCGCACGCAGCACAAGAGGAGTGAGAACACACATGAAGAACTGACGTGCTGCTCACACACACACAGACACACTCACTGACACACTCACACACTCACTGACACTCACACACTCACTGACACACTCACACGCTCACTGACACTCACACACTCACAGACTCACTGACACACTCACAGACACACTCACAGACTCACTGACACTCACAGACACACTCACACTCACTGACACACTCACGCACTCACTGACACACTCACACACTCACTGACACACTCACTGACACACTCACACACTCACTGACACTCACACACTCACTGACACACTCACAGACTCACTGACACACTCACAGACACACTCACACACTCACACACTCACAGACACACTCACAGACACACTCACACACACTCACACAGATGTTAACATAGACACAGATTCCTTAGTACATGTTAGTCTCTCTTCTGGTCTCCTTCTGTCTCTCCAGCACACACACTCACCCTAGGAACTGAGCTCCAGTGGGTCCAACCTCTATAATGCGTCCGGCCAGCCCCTCCCCCTCCACCATGGGGGGCATGGACGCTAGGCGGTGCCTCTTCACCAGACGACACGTCACCCGTGTGGGCGCAGAGCACTTCCTTGGCGGGACAATGATGCGCAAGCCGTTGTGACGGCAACCGCGCATGGCCCCTCCCCTAGCATCTACCATGAAGCTGACGAGGAAACTGGAGGAGAGAAGGAAGAAGGAAGGAAGGAAGGAAGGAAGGAAGGAAGGAAGGAAGGAAGGAAGGAAGGAAGGAAGGAAGAAGGAAGGAAGGAAGGAAGGAAGGAAGGAAGGAAGGAAGAAGGAAGGAAGGAAGGAAGGAAGAAGGAAGGAAGGAAGGAAGGAAGGAAGGAAGGAAGGAAGAAGGAAGGAAGGAAGGAAGGAAGGAAGGAAGGAAGGAAGGAAGGAAGAAGGAAGGAAGGAAGGAAGGAAGGAAGGAAAGAAGGAAGGAAGGAAGGAAGGAGGAAGAAGGAAGGAAGGAAGGAAGGAAGGAAGGAAGGAAGAAGGAAGGAAGGAAGGAAGGAAGGAAGGAAGGAAGGAAGGAAGGAAGAAGAGAAACTACAGGTTAAAAAGGATTTCACCGTTTGAGAGGATTTTGAGTTAGTTTCTCATTCAGAAGGAATCTCCTGTGGTTGTCTGGTTGCACTGAGGCATTCTGGGGGCTGTTTACTGGGGTCTTCATGCAGATGATGAGACTGAGAGAGGCTGTGTTTGTGTGACTTCATTCTGTGTTCAAGGTCAAGCCAAGGTAGGTAGAGACGAGACAGGCCAGTGAAAGTACCAACAGACTGAGTGGAAGCATGTCTGGTCTAACTCAGACAGGAGCTGGTGGATCTTCCTCATGTCTGATCGATCAGGTGAACTGATGCATTTTCACCCAGTAGGAATCCTGTACTGTACATGTCCTGTACAGTACCAGAATGGGACAATGTGTCCTTACCGTTTGACTGGTGGTGTATCAAACTGGTAGATTATACATGCAGTTACTGTTCGTATGTTTTGGCTTTGAATAGCTGATCTATTTGAAGATGCATCGTGGAATTGTGACCAAAAACATCATGCATGGTTGTGCACACAGAGGCAGAGCTAACAATGGAGAGAACACCACTGACCCCCACCCCACTGACCCCCACCCCACAGACCCCCACCCCACTGACCCCCACCCCACAGACCCACACCCCACTGACCCCACCCCACTGACCCCCACCCCACAGACCCACACCCCACTGACCCCCACCCCACA
This sequence comes from Neosalanx taihuensis, assembly GCA_030340665.1. Classification (NCBI taxonomy): domain Eukaryota; kingdom Metazoa; phylum Chordata; class Actinopteri; order Osmeriformes; family Salangidae; genus Neosalanx; species Neosalanx taihuensis. The sequence continues at coordinate 510,228 of CM059301.1, read as the reverse complement.
GACCCCCACAGACCCCCACCCCACTGACCCCCACCCCACAGACCCACACCCCACTGACCCCCACCCCACAGACCCCCCCACCCTGTCTCCAGGGATTCACTGCCTGCCCCATCTTTGTATTCCACTGCTGGGAAAGACAACACACATGATTACTGGCATTGCCTTTTTGGACAGAGATAGTGCTTACAGAACCCGGTTCTGTCTTATGTCAGAACCCGGTTCTGTGTGATGACCCACGGTTCCCCAGGGCTGAGCGGTTCCGCGGTGCTGAGCGGTCCCAGGGTCAGACAGATGACGTGGTTTCACCTCCAAGCTGAGAATGTGATTAAAAATGAAATACATGACCTAAAATACACTGATGCTAACACAGGCATGATGCTAAGGGGGAGGGGTGCAGAGAGAGAGAGGGGGAGGGGAGGGGTACAGAGAGAGAGAGACAGGGGAGGGGTGCAGAGAGAGAGAGAGACAGGGGAGGGGTGCAGAGAGAGAGAGACAGGGGAGGGGTACAGAGAGAGAGACAGGGGAGGGGTGCAGAAAGAGAGACAGGGGAGGGGTGCAGAGAGAGAGAGAGACAGGGGAGGGGTGCAGAGAGAGAGAGACAGGGGAGGGGTGCAGAGAGAGAGAGAGACAGGGGAGGGGTGCAGAGAGAGAGAGACAGGGGAGGGGTGCAGAGAGAGAGAGAGACAGGGGAGGGGTGCAGAGAGAGAGAGGGGGAGGGGTGCAGAAAGAGAGAGAGACAGGGGAGGGGTGCAGAGAGAGAGAGACAGGGGAGGGGTGCAGAGAGAGAGAGAGACAGGGGAGGGGTGCAGAGAGAGAGAGAGAGGGGGGAGGGGTGCAGAGAGAGAGAGAGACAGGGGAGGGGTGCAGAGAGAGAGAGACAGGGGAGGGGTGCAGAGAGAGAGAGAGACAGGGGAGGGGTGCAGAGAGAGAGAGGGGGAGGGGTGCAGAAAGAGAGAGAGACAGGGGAGGGGTGCAGAAAGAGAGAGACAGGGGAGGGGTGCAGAGAGAGACAGAGGAGGGGTGCAGAGAGAGAGAGACAGGGGAGGGGTGCAGAGAGAGAGAGAGACAGAGGAGGGGTGCAGAGAGAGAGAGGGGGAGGGGGTGCAGAAAGAGAGAGAGAGAGGGGAGGGGTGCAGAAAGAGAGAGAGAGAGAGAGAGAGAGAGAGAGAGAGAGAGAGAGAGAGAGAGAGAGAGAGAGGGGGAGGGGTGCAGAAAGAGAGAGAGAGCGAACATAGGAGAGACGTTTTCATCTTCATCATCTTCCTCACTGAGAGCTTTGATGCTTTCCTGAGAGAAAAGCTTGTTTGTTTGCATGTTTGTGTGTGTGTGTGTGTGTATGATCTGAGATGTTTGTGTTGTTTCTCAGAAGGCCATTGATCTCCTGCTCTGTCTCAGCCTCAGCTGAACTCCTCCTTACTGGAAACAGGGAGGTCAGGATAAATAATTAACAGCTAAAAGCTTCGACCTGCTGCTACCCCAAAAGTCCTCTGCTGTCCTCCTCCTCTTCTCCTCTTCTCCTCTACCCCTCTCCTCCTCCTCTCTCTTCTCCTCTCCTCTCCTCTCTCTTCTCCTCCTCTGTCTTCTCCTCTCCTCCTCTCCTCTCTCTCCTCTCCTCTTCATCTTCTCCTCTCCTCCTCCTCTCCTCTCTCTTCTCCTCCTCTCTCGTCTCCTCTCCCCCTCTCCTCTTCTCCTCCTCCTCTCCTCCTCTCCCTCTCTTCTCCTCTTCTTCTCTCCTTCTTCGTGAGGCTTCATGAAGCTTCTGACAGCTTTGCCTTCATTTACTGTTACTAATCAGTTCACACTCTATACTGTATGCATGATGGCTGAAGTTGGTATCCTGGGTGTGTGTGTGTGTGTGTTCAGTATCATGGGTGTGTCTGCAGAAGACCTGGATGAAAAGGGACCTGGGATAAAGAAAAGTGTGTGAGTGAGTGTGTCTGTCTGTGTCTGCCTGTGTCTGTGCGTATAAGTGTGTCTGTGTGTGTATGTGTGTGTGTCTGTGAGTGTGTCTGTGTGTGTGTCTGTGAGTGTGTCTGAGTGTGTCTGTGAGTGTGTCTGTGAGTGTGTCTGTGTGTGTATGAGTGTGTCTGTGTGTGAGTGAGTGTGGGGCCAGTCCAGAAAGCATCTGCTCAGAGATAATGTAATGAAGGCCAGGGTTCCATTAGACCTCTCTTCCTGTAGAAGCTCATCACACCATTCCCAGAGGACAGGATGGATAAAAAGAGAGATGGATAAATAGAGAGAGAGAGAGAGAGAGATTGGAGCAGACAGAGCAGTGTAGTAGGACACAGCAGGGTAAAGTGAAGAGCAGAGTTTAGGGAATACAGTAAATGTCAGAGGCAGCAGTGTAACCTGAGCTACAAGCCACAATCAGGACCTGCTACTCAGTAAGAGGAGGGAGGGAGGGGTAGAGAGGACAGAGGGAGGACAGAGGGAGAGAGGACAGAGGGAGAGAGGACAGAGGGAGAGAGGGAGGACAGAGGGAGAGAGGACAGCGGGAGAGAGGACAGAGGGCGAGAGGACAGAGGGAGAGAGGACAGAGGGAGAGAGGGAGGGAGAGAGGGAGGGAGGACAGAGGGAGAGAGGACAGAGGGAGAGAGGACAGAGGGAGAGAGGACAGAGGGAGAGAGGGAGGGAGAGAGGGAGGGAGAGAGGGAGAGAGGACAGAGGGAGAGAGGACAGAGGGAGAGAGGGAGGACAGAGGGAGAACAGAGGGAGAGAGGACAGAGGGAGAGAGGACAGAGGGAGAGAGGGAGGACAGAGGGAGAACAGAGGGAGAGAGGACAGAGGGAGAGAGGACAGAGGGAGAGAGGACAGAGGGAGAGAGGGAGGACAGAGGGAGAACAGAGGGAGAGAGGACATAGGGAGGGAGGACAGAGGGAGGACAGAGGGAGAGAGGGAGAACAGAGGGAGAGAGGACAGAGGGAGAGAGGACAGAGGGAGAGAGGACAGAGGGAGAGAGGGAGGGAGAGAGGGAGAGAGGACAGAGGGAGAGAGGACAGAGGGAGAGAGGGAGGACAGAGGGAGAACAGAGGGAGAGAGGACAGAGGGAGAGAGGACAGAGGGAGAGAGGGAGGACAGAGGGAGAACAGAGGGAGAGAGGACAGAGGGAGAGAGGACAGAGGGAGAGAGGACAGAGGGAGAGAGGGAGGACAGAGGGAGAACAGAGGGAGAGAGGACATAGGGAGGGAGGACAGAGGGAGGACAGAGGGAGAGAGGGAGAACAGAGGGAGAGAGGACAGAGGGAGAGAGGGAGGAAGAGAGGACAGAGGGAGGACAGAGGGAGAGAGGACAGAGGGAGAGAGGACAGAGGGAGAGAGGACAGAGGGAGAGAGGACAGAGGGAGAGAGGGAGGAAGAGAGGACAGAGGGAGGACAGAGGGAGAGAGGACAGAGGGAGAGAGGACAGAGGGAGAGAGGGAGGAAGAGAGGACAGAGGGAGGACAGAGGGAGAGAGGACAGAGGGAGAGAGGACAGAGGGAGAGAGGGAGAACCCAACAGCAAGCTAGTAGAGAGAGCCCCTCCAGGACACAGACACACAAGCCAGGGGGAGAGAACCCTTCCTAGACACACTATGAGCAGAGACAATACTGTTCTGACTTCTGTAGACAAGCAGACTTACAATGCTGATGACACAAAGTTATTATCTCTCTCTGTCTCTCTCCCTCCCTCTCTCCCTTTCCCTCTCTCCTCATCCCTCGCTTCATCTCTCTTTTCCTCTTTAGGACACATCAGACTTCACATCCCCTTCCTGTTTCATCAATCTTCAGGAACAACAACATTTCTGTTAGGGCTGTCAGCCAACTTCACCAAGTCTAGTTTCAGTGACCAGCCAGTGTGGAACCAGTCCTCTGGAAGTGGCCCCTGGAACTGTCCCCTGTAACTGGCCCCTGGAACTGGCCCCTGGAAGTGACCCCTGGAACTGGTCCCTGGAACTGTCCCCTGGAACTGTCCCCTGGAACCAGTCCCCTGGAACTGTCCCCTGGAACGGCCCCTGCACAGAGCTCCCAGCTGGCTGGATATTCAAACGGGGACAGGTTCATTATATATGTGGAGGGGACACTCTGCTCATGCAAGCACAACATTTATCACTAAATCGTAAAAAATTCATTTCATTGCTCAATTGTTCAACGTCTTCCTGTCAAGAAAGAGGAACGCCCTCAGAACAACATAAATAGACCTGCTCACTAGGCAATACACACACACCTAGAGCACATCCACACACACACCATCCACACACACACCATTCACACACACACCATCCACACACACACACCCATGTGTTCTTGCTCCCTATGTTTCAAATGACAGTCAATATTGATGATGTCATATATCATGTATAACATCTAGTGAGCATTGCTGCTGTTTGGAAAGAGTGTGTGTGTGTGTTTGTGTGTGCGTGCGTGTGTGTGTGTGCGTGTGCGTGTGCGTGTGCGTGTGTGTGTGTGTGGCCCTCCAATCCATTACTAGAATTGAATTAGACTGAGAGACTGTTAGACAGTGAACAACACTCCCACTGATCATGTCTATCGAACACACACACACACGCACGCACACACACAGACACACACCTGCAGACTTCTTCCACAGTTTAGCAGCAGGATAGGTGCTTCAGGATGGGGTTAGAAGTGTGGCACACTGCACCAGCCTGGCAGATCCAGATCCATATGGGAACATGCAGTCCATCACTCCTGCATTAAGCATCACTGCAGCGCTGCTGTAACCATCACACTGCTCATCAACACCGGGTCTGGTTACATGTGGGGAGCTGCGCATTAGGATGATATCCAGGTTATTATCCCAGAGACAACCTTACACCAGCCTGGACTCCGTCACTCTGTGTTCAGACCATCTTAATCCGCCCCGCATCGAGGATGTGACGGGGTAGTTTTATTACAGAGCCAGGAGGCCAAACTAGCTAATAAATCAGTTGCACTATTCTGTCCTCCTCTCTGTAAACCCTCCCGGATCAGGCTGAAAGATGTGGTAACCAGGACAACGCCTTTCCTCTCCTCCTGCCGCTGATCCTCTGCAGCAGAGCCGGGCGGAGCGCAGCGGCGGGATGTTTCCGCACTGTGCAGCCTGCCTGGCTGGCTGGTGGCTGCTGGAGGTGAAGTGTGTTGATGCGGCCTGGCGGCGGGGCTCCTTCAGGCGAGGTGTTGTTAGAAGAGGCCATTTTGGCGTCTCGGTCGGAGCCGCTTCTGCCGCTCAGTTCTGTGGAGCTCCTTGACATTAGGTGTCGGTCACGCTGCTCTGAGAGGTCCTGCAGCAGGAGCAGGGTGGGCTGGTCCAGCCTTACAGGACACACGGCTCTGCAGAGCTGCTATTCATTCTGCATAGGAAACTAAAGTGTCTGAAATAGAAACGGTCGGTTGTTTAGAGGGAGCGACACGCTCTTCTGAAGTGCGCCTGTGTGTGCGGCGTGTGTGCGGCGTGTGAGCGCGCCTTGGTGCGGTCCCCTGATTCTCCGCAGGAGGTTTTGGCTGGTGTTTTTCTTTCTCTCTCTCCCCTCCCTCCCTCCTTCCCTCCTTCTCTGCACCAGCTGGTATCGTTAGAGGACGGCTGGCCAGTGGGAAGAGTTAGAGCCTGCTCAAGAAACAAGAAGGATGAGATCACTGTGGAGCAGCAGCATCCCGGGTCTGTTTTGGGGCAGGGCTACTTCCACCCCTCCCCTTCTTTACCAGCTTCATCCATGGTCTGGGAGTTCTCAGGGAGAACTGCAAATGAACGATGACAGGACAAAATCAATAAAATCTGCCCGCTGCACTAATATGAGCTCATCTAAACCATACACACACAGAGAAGGGTTGATGTTGTAGCCTAAGTTAGCTCCGGTGTTTTCACTGGTATTCATGCAGTAGAAGTCCCATTCTGGAGATGAGCTGAGCATCAACATGTCCTGTCAGAGTATTAAGATGAGACATATCATCCTGTCCTCAAACACTAGTCTGGTTTCATTCTGATGGTCATATTCTGGAGCATATTCACCTCTTTGTGAATAAACCATCATTAATACAGTAAATTAGTATGGCTACTGTCTGCATGGATGTGGGTCTGTGTTTGCTCTTTACCTGGGTTATTGGAGTTTGTCGTGCCCTGCATGTTCAGTAAAGGTTCATTATAGTGTTGACTGGCTGTGGAAACAAAACAGGTGCCGTCTTTTACATTGAGTCATTTATCAGACGCTCTTATCCAGAGTCTGACACATACAGGGACATTCCCCCCCTGAGGCAAGTAGGGTGAAGTGCCTTGCCCAAGGACACAACGTTGGCACAGCCAGGATTCAAACCAGGGACCTTCAGATTACTATCCTAACACCCTCACTGCTCAGTTACATAACTCTCTAGTCAGTGAACTGCTCTAACAGCCCATTACTAAAAATATATCACAATATTAATAGAAATAACACAACATCACAGGAAACAGAACTATTCAGCAGAGATCAAGACAGAGAGAAACAAGAGAGTATGAATCCATCTGATTGGCTGTTCTCCTCTCATGTCCTCAGGTTGCCAGGTTGGCTGTTGAAGACACAGACCTGTATTTGAGGGCTGTGTCTGTGACTTACTGCACAGTAACAGATGATTCCACAGCATTAAGGGGGTGAATCTGCCTCTTTTTATTTACCTCCTCCTCTGTCTAAATGTCTTAACAAAGACAAAGTTGAGAGAAGGGAGTGGAGAAAGAAAACATGAACTCTGAGCTGAAGAGCTCCAATGTAAAGACACTGAGTCACTGCCATGACTGACTGTCCCCATGTTATCTCCAGGGTCTCATGACTCCACACTAATGAAGGAAACTGGGCCATATCTAACGCTACTGGATATTCTTCTGTGAAAGAGCAAAGAGCAGAATTGAAGGTTGTTTGACAGAGGATGTTTTTTAATGTCCTCCTCTTTCTCTGCAGACTGGCAGTGGTGCGACAGGCATCAAACACTACCCCATTCAGTGGTTAAGGCGTTGGGATCACGATCGGAAGGTTTTGAGTTCTATTCTTGGCTGTGGCTACATGACATTTTGTGTCCTTGGGCAGGACACTTCACCCTACTTACCACAGGGAGAATGGCCCTTTTTCTTGCTGTAAGTCGCTTTGGATAAAAGCGTCTGATAAATGAATACATGTAAATGTAAAAAGTGTAAATGCACTCTCTGTAGGTTAAGAAACAGGTGCTTCAAGTGACGGTACCCTGTCCCTCTTCCTCCACACCACTAGGTGGCAACAGTACAAAGACAAACCTTTGGTGTTTCCTCATTTCAAAGCCTAAAAATGATAGAACACATGTAGTTTCATCATGTCATAACTTATACTGAGAATACTCCTTTTGGTGTCATTTTCCCAATTTAAATAATGTACTTTGTACAATTATTGACTGGTGAAATTAACTGAACCTCATAAAATGTAATACTTATTTTTTTGTGAATTCACCTAAGTTTTTTGTTGTTGATGCAATTACCAATTTGTTATAACAGCAAATTGCAGTCAATTATTGAAATTACTGAATTATTGTAGAGAATTCAGGTATTTATACAACACATATTTTATATCTATATTGAAAAAAGTCATTCTTAGATGTTGACCACCATATTGTCCTTAACAGGTCCCATCATCACTAACCAACATGACCTGCTTTCCTGCCCCAGTTATGACATCACGAGGCCTTCTGACACTGCTACAAGCATCACGGAGGAGAAACCTTAAAAAATAGAATACTTTATTAGGCATCTACACACAGACATGAACCCACTGAGAACAGAACCAAAACAACACCAACAGAGACTGATGGAGAACCCAGGAAACACAGCCACCATCTTGTTTCCCCTCTCCTCCTCACACCGGGGCGAGCTGGTCCAGGTTGTCACGGGAACGGCAGCTCAGATGCGTCTCCAGGATGTCCCCAAACAGGCTCCGCCCCAGCAGGCTGTAGGCCAGAGGCAGCAGCTGACGGATCACCTTGTACAGGTACTGCAGAGTAGAACACGCCCAGTGGGGTTAACATGCTGACTGAACCATGTGACACATGCAAACCAGTCTAGGGCCTCTATCCTGCTCATGACAACATTCTGAAGCAGCATCAGAGAGGAAGGCTAGTTAAGGTGAGCAGTGAGGGAGCATGTGGCTGAACGACAGTTTCTGATTGGGCGAGGGCCAAGTTGGCTGATACTGACATGAGAACCATAGCAGAAGAGGTCGACGCCCAGCTCGTAGCCCATGCCGTAGTCACACTCATCGTTAGCAAACTGGACGAACGTGATGATCTCCTGGAGCGGAGCGAAGGACTTCATCCTCTCCTCATCATCACACGCCTCATGAATGGCCTTGCAGATCCTCTTCAAGTCCGCTGAGGAAACAGGAAATGCATCAGAGCACAGCTGCTGGTCCCATGCTCTCTCTTCTCCCCACTGACATGATCTTAGTTCCCGTCTCTTTTTGTTCCTAACACTAAAAACAACGTGAATTCAAAGCTCAGATTTCATCGAGCTTTCCCCATATAAGAGTCTGTTTCCTCCAACACAGAATGCAGCTAGCAGGTAACACGCCTTAAACATGAGAACACAACACAGTCAACACAGACCTGCCATGTACAGGTGTGAGGAACAGCAGTGTACAGGCGTGAGGAACAGCAGTGTACAGGCGTGAGGAACAGCAGTGTACAGGTGTGAGGAACAGCAGTGTACAGGTGTGAGGAACAGCAGTGTACAGGTGTGAGGAACAGCAGTGTACAGGTGTGAGGAACAGCAGTGTACAGGTGTGAGGAACAGCAGTGTACAGGTGTGAGGAACAGCAGTGTACAGGTGTGAGGAACAGCAGTGTACAGGTATGAGGAACAGCAGTGTACAGGTGTGAGGAACAGCAGTGTACAGGCGTGAGGAACAGCAGTGTACAGGCGTGAGGAACAGCAGTGTACAGGCGTGAGGAACAGCAGTGTACAGGCGTGAGGAACAGCAGTGTACAGGTATGAGGAACAGCAGTGTACAGGTGTGAGGAACAGCAGTGTACAGGTATGAGGAACAGCAGTGTACAGGTGTGAGGAACAGCAGTGTACAGGTGTGAGGAACAGCAGTGTACAGGTGTGAGGAACAGCAGTGTACAGGCGTGAGGAACAGCAGTGTACAGGTGTGAGGAACAGCAGTGTACAGGCGTGAGGAACAGCAGTGTACAGGCGTGAGGAACAGCAGTGTACAGGCGTGAGGAACAGCAGTGTACAGGTGTGAGGAACAGCAGTGTACAGGTGTGAGGAACAGCAGTGTACAGGTGTGAGGAACAGCAGTGTACAGGCGTGAGGAACAGCAGTGTACAGGCGTGAGGAACAGCAGTGTACAGGTGTGAGGAACAGCAGTGTACAGGTGTGAGGAACAGCAGTGTACAGGTGTGAGGAACAGCAGTGTACAGGCGTGAGGAACAGCAGTGTACAGGCGTGAGGAACAGCAGTGTACAGGCGTGAGGAACAGCAGTGTACAGGTGTGAGGAACAGCAGTGTACAGGTGTGAGGAACAGCCGTGTACAGGTGTGAGGAACAGCCGTGTACAGGTGTGAGGAACAGCAGTGTACAGGTGTGAGGAACAGCAGTGTACAGGTGTGAGGAACAGCAGTGTACAGGCGTGAGGAACAGCAGTGTACAGGCGTGAGGAACAGCAGTGTACAGGCGTGAGGAACAGCAGTGTACAGGTGTGAGGAACAGCAGTGTACAGGTGTGAGGAACAGCAGTGTACAGGTGTGAGGAACAGCAGTGTACAGGTGTGAGGAACAGCAGTGTACAGGTGTGAGGAACAGCAGTGTACAGGTGTGAGGAACAGCAGTGTACAGGTGTGAGGAACAGCAGTGTACAGGTGTGAGGAACAGCAGTGCACAGGTGTGAGGAACAGCAGTGCACAGGTGTGAGGAACAGCAGTGTACAGGTGTGAGGAACAGCAGTGTACAGGTGTGAGGAACAGCAGTGTACAGGTGTGAGGAACAGCAGTGCACAGGTGTGAGGAACAGCAGTGCACAGGTGTGAGGAACAGCAGTGTACAGGTGTGAGGAACAGCAGTGTACAGGTGTGAGGAACAGCAGTGTACAGGTGTGAGGAACAGCCTCCCTGGAGGGCGCCGCTGTCTTACCATCTGTCTCCGGAAGCTCCCGGTATCCCACATCATTCTTGTCCACAGGGACTACGATGCCTGCACCGTGGAAGGTCTTGGTGACCACCTGGGGGGGAGGAGGAGGTTAGGACCCCTGCTCAGTACAGCTACAGGATCAGTTTACTAGACTAGCAAACTACAGGTTCACATTTCCAGTTCATCCAAGGCTGAGGGTGATGAAGAGGGACTGGGTGGGATAAACTGGTAGGATTCAGTTGACTAGTACAAAGAGGAAGTAGACATGTTTGCTAAGCGCTCATCATGTCTGTTTACCTTCTTGTCCCTCAGTTTCATGGCTTTGGTCTTCTGCTCCATAGCGAGGTTCAGAGCCTCCATCCTGTCCTTCAGCCTGGCCTCCAGAGAGGCCACAGCATCCCCACCCTCCTTAGCCCAGCCCCGGTTCCTCCTCTTTTTGGATAGGAACAGGCTGAAATGGAGGAAGGAAGATGAAGAGGAGGAAAACATGGGAGGGGGGATCTATAATACTCAGTGGGATCTAATGAATCACAAGATCCTTTGAGTCAGTAGAATCAGTGATGAGTGAGTTGTTGTTGTGGACACTCACTATACAGCTGCAAACACGTTGTCCCCCATCTGAGTGATGGTACAGCCCTTCTGGGCTTCGTTCTCTCCAACGAAAACAGGCAAGGAGTCTGGAGAATCTCTACAAAACAGGGAGAGAGTTAGGACAGAAGACTGGGATATCTGGAGCCACCACCATGTGACAACCTTCCCACTGTGTGGTCCAGTAGCTGACATGCCACAGTAGCTAACATGCCACAGTAGCTAACATGCCACAGTAGCTAACATGCCACAGTAGCTAACATGCCACAGTAGCTAACATGCCACAGTAGCTAACATGCCACAGTAGCTAACATGCTACAGTAGCTAACATGCCACAGTAGCTAACATGCCACAGTAGTCATGTGGAGCAGAGCAGCGTACCTGTAGTAGCCCAGGTGCTGCTGGTTGTCCAGGCTCCCTTGCAGGATGGTCTGCAGCTCTGGAGGGTCATAATAGTACCTCCAGTGCAGGTGGAAGTTGGGCTGGTGATTGGATGAGGCTCTGTGGGCCTCCGCCAGGATGTCAAAAGGGCCAACAAGACGTAAACCCAGTGTGTCCATCAGAGCCTCTAAAGAGAGACAGCAAGATGGAGGGAAACATGACAAGGAGAAGGATGATCAGTGACATCTGAATATGTGCTCCATCAAATGAGCTGCTTGGTGCTACTTTAGTGTAGTCAGGACTGAAGTGTTTAGCTACAGTTTGCCTTCATGTGCAGTTGCCAGAATAGTCCTTGTTAAAGATTGCATATTTACATTTATTGATTTTTTTAAGCATTTTTTAATTGCTTTGATGGATACAAATCAGACTCCATCAACCCTGTAATTGAGGAAGGGTAGCTGGGTCTTTTGTGAGCGGTTCTCTTACCCCGAGGGTTGTCTGGTCGCAGACATCGGCAGAAGTCCCAGAAATGATAAAAGTCTTCTGGCATCCTGAGTTTGTAGAGCTGCTCCACCTCATGTCTGATCTCTGAACACACCTCAGACACTGGGCTGACATCCTTCTCCGACCGGCCTTTCTTCAGATCCCCGTCGGCTGAGTCCTACCAAGAACAATGTTGAGTTTGACCATAACTGCAGTGCATTGAGGCAATCAGTAGGGTGTACAGATGATGTAAACCAGTGGTTCTCTACCCTGGTCCTCAGGGCTCCACTGTCCTGCATGTTTTAGATGTTTCCCTGCTCCAACACACCTGACTGAAGTGTCATTATCAGGCTTCTGCTGAGCTTCATAGTGACTCATTCATTTAAATCAGGTGTGTTGGAGCAGGGAAACGTTGAAAACAGGGGTTGAAAACCAGGGTTGAGAACCACTGATGTAAACTATGTAATGCATGTAACTATCTTAGAACTGACGCTATCCATACATGCCAGTTAGTCTAGTGAGTTAGTTTAGTCTAATTTAAGAACATAACAGCAGCTGTTTGATGTAAACATTTATCAACTACTGAACTGATCCATCATTTTAGACCAGCCAAATGTCCTACTGTACTAGACTGCTGCAGTCCAGTCTGTCACGCTAACAGTCAGTAGCCTGCTGCTAGTCTAAATAACTAAGGATGGATGGACATGGTATCACAGACATGGTAGCACAGACAGGCTAACACAGACAGGCTAGCACAGACAAGGTAGCACAGACAGGCTAGCACAGACAAACACAGACAGGCTAGCACAGACAAACACAGACAGGCTAGCACAGACAGGCTAGCACAGACATGGTATCACAGACATGGTATCACAGACATGGTAGCACAGACAGGCTAGCACAGACATGCTAGCACAGACAGGCTAGCACAGACAAACACAGACAGGCTAGCACAGACAGGCTAGCACAGACATGCTAGCACAGACAGGCTAGCACAGACAAACACAGACAGGCTAACACAGACAGGCTAACACAGACACTGTGTTCTTACTGACATAACAATACGAATCTAACTTGTTAGCTTCGTACCCAAGTAACGGTGCTACGTCCATCTTGCTAGCTTGCTAAGCTAACTACACTGTATCTGATAGCATGCTAAGCTAACTACACTGTATCTGATAGCATGCTAAGCTAACTACACTGTATATGATAGCATGCTAAGCTAACTCTACACTGTGACTGACAAAGCGAGATCCCTGCCATGTTGACCAGTTCTCCAAAACCCGCGACAACATAGAGACATTATACATACAATTGTACACATATTGTATTATTGTATTAAAGTCGCTGAAAGCGTCCAGCTTCATGCATCTTTTTGTATTGATGAAATAAACCCCAGATACCTGCAGAGCTGCTTTGAGTTTTCTCTTCCCGCGCGCTGTCATATTGAGTCCTGTTCAGTCTGTCTGTCCGCTTCCTGCTGTCTGTCTGCTTCCTGCTGACTCTCTGCTTCCTGTTGTCTGTCTGTCAATCTGCGTGTCTGTCTGTCTGCTTCCTGCTGTCTGTCTGTCTGCTTCCTGCTGTCTGTCTGCTTCCTGCTGTCTCTCTGCTTCCTGTTGTCTGTCTGTCAGTCTGCGTGTCTGTCTGTCTGCTTCCTGCTGTCTGTCTGCTTTCTGCTGTCTGTCTGCCTGTCTGTCTGCTTCTTGCTGTCTGTCTGTCAGTCTGCCTGTCTGCTTCCTGCTGTCTGTCAGTCTGCCTGCCTGTCTGCTTCCTGCTGTCTGTCTGTCTGCATGTCTGTCTTCTTCCTGCTGTCTGTCTGCCTGTCTGCTTCCTGCTGTCTGTCTGTCTGCCTGTCTGTCTGCAGTCCTGGAGGCTAACTCCACACTGCGCCACACAGTGGCACTATACTATACACATTCAAACTATCAACAAGGCAACCTTCATGTCATTGGAAGTAGCACTTAAAAAGTTTAACAACATGAGAGTTTGACAAATATAGTCAGATTAACCACCAATGAAGACTGTTGCAGATAAACTTTTATAAAGAATGTGAATGCAGTCACCCAATCATACATAAGATCACTAGGAAGAGTGACACTGTATGAGTGTGTTCTCTGAATACTAACATGATCTTCACATTATTACACTGACAGTCAGTTTTGTTTGACAATGTGCTATTCTGATTAGCTGTCATAATAATACAAGAGCATTCCAAATCAATCACCAATGAACCAATGAAATAAACAATAAGCCCAATTTAAGAAATACAATCTTTTTTTTTCATTTGAACATACCCCATGGCTAAACACATTATTACAATGTTCATTCAAGCAGCTTATTTCTACAGATAGCCCTTTAAGAGGGACTTTAAGGCTGGGTGACATGGAAGCTTTCTGTGGATTTAGACATGAGATCCCTGGGAAATATTTCTCAACTGTGTTTGTGTTGTTCGAACCACTTCAAACACTCCTCAAACAAAGATAAACAACTTTCTAGGTAGCGCCAACGTTTCATGTATCCTGAAAGGTGCCTGTCCAGGAAACAGGGATATTTTGGTGGACAAGAGGTTATACATTCATTCATCCATTATACAGTTGTGGACCATAATCAGTTTAAAAAGCACCTTTGGAGCCCTTTGGTGCAGATTTGTTACCTTTGTGAGTACTGTGTGAGTACTGTGTGAGTACTGTGTGAGTACTGTGTGAGTACTCCAGCCCTCAGCCACCACTGACACCATGCAGTGTAATAAAAAAAAAAAGTGTTTACTATTTCAAACAGGTTAAATATTCCAGCTCTAGAATGCAATTGAAGGTTTTTATCCTAAAGTATACGTGGATTAATTGATTACTAATTTGAGAGACTGTGAGAAACACTGGAGCCTAATAGTCACCTGACACATCCAGATATGGTTTTGTGTTATACTATGTGTATATTATAAACTGTTAACTACATACGGGAAATCAACCGTACACTAAAAACTGCAATGGAAATAAATGGAAAAGCTGTTTATTCATGTACATCAGCTACATCACCTTCCTCTGTGAATGTTATGGAAGGTAGGTGGAAGTTATTTGGCAGTGATCCAGATCCATGAGCAGGTGTAAGACAGCTGAAGAGGACAGAGAGATGAAGCAACACGACTCTTTCATCCACCTTCTTTCAACACTTCTTCTCCTCTTCTCATCTTTCGCCCCCTCTCTTCCTTTCCTTCACCCTCCCCTCCCTCCCTCAGCTACTGTGTTATCCTCTTTACTCCCCCTCCTCCTCCTCTGTGTGGGGGAGGTTCTGCCAGTTCTGTCTGTTCCTCCTGCAGCCGTCCAGCAGAGGAGAACAGGATGAGAACATGGAAGACAGAGCCTGGGGGACAGAGGGAGACAGAGATGATGGACAAGCAAACACATGGAGAAGGAAGACATACGCGTCCAAACTTATGTCAAGTGACTATTTAAGAAGGAAGGTGTGGATGTAGTGTGGCACCTCCACACCTGGTATAGAGGATGACAGATGCTGTCTATGTAGTCCACCTGCATGTGAGGGAGCCGTGTGATGTTGTCTCTGTCCATCACAGCCTGGGGACAGACAGCACACAGACACTCACTAGAGGGCCAGACTGAAGGACCATGACTCACTCACTAGAGGGCCACACTGAAGGACCATGACTCACTCACTAGAGGGCCACACTGAAGGACCATGACACACTCACTAGAGGGCCACACTGAAGGACCATGACACACTCACTAGAGGGCCACACTGAAGGACCATGACACACTCACTAGAGGGCCAGACTGAAGGACCATGACTCACTCACTAGAGGGCCACACTGAAGGACCATGACACACTCACTAGAGGGCCACACTGAAGGACCATGACTCACTCACTAGAGGGCCACACTGAAGGACCATGACTCACTCACTAGAGGGCCACACTGAAGGACCATGACTCACTCACTAGAGGGCCACACTGAAGGACCATGACTCACTCACTAGAGGGCCACACTGAAGGACCATGACACACTCACTAGAGGGCCACACTGAAGGACCATGACTCACTCACTAGAGGGCCACACTGAAGGACCATGACTCACTCACTAGAGGGCCACACTGAAGGACCATGACACACTCACTAGAGGGCCACACTGAAGGACCATGACTCACTCACTAGAGGGCCACACTGAAGGACCATGACTCACTCACTAGAGGGCCACACTGAAGGACCATGACTCACTCACTAGAGGGCCACACTGAAGGACCATGACTCACTCACTAGAGGGCCACACTGAAGGACCATGACACACTCACTAGAGGGCCACACTGAAGGACCATGACTCACTCACTAGAGGGCCACACTGAAGGACCATGACACACTCACTAGAGGGCCACACTGAAGGACCATGACACACTCACTAGAGGGCCACACTGAAGGACCATGACTCACTCACTAGAGGGCCACACTGAAGGACCATGACACACTCACTAGAGGGCCACACTGAAGGACCATGACTCACTCACTAGAGGGCCACACTGAAGGACCATGACACACTCACTAGAGGGCCACACTGAAGGACCATGACTCACTCACTAGAGGGCCACACTGAAGGACCATGACTCACTCACTAGAGGGCCACACTGAAGGACCATGACTCACTCACTAGAGGGCCACACTGAAGGACCATGACTCACTCACTAGAGGGCCACACTGAAGGACCATGACTCACTCACTAGAGGGCCACACTGAAGGACCATGACTCACTCACTAGAGGGCCAGACTGAAGGACCATGACTCACTCACTAGAGGGCCAGACTGAAGGACCATGACTCACTCACTAGAGGGCCACACTGAAGGACCATGACTCACTCACTAGAGGGCCACACTGAAGGACCATGACACACTCACTAGAGGGCCACACTGAAGGACCATGACTCACTCACTAGAGGGCCACACTGAAGGACCATGACACACTCACTAGAGGGCCACACTGAAGGACCATGACTCACTCACTAGAGGGCCACACTGAAGGACCATGACTCACTCACTAGAGGGCCACACTGAAGGACCATGACTCACTCACTAGAGGGCCACACTGAAGGACCATGACTCACTCACTAGAGGGCCACACTGAAGGACCATGACTCACTCACTAGAGGGCCACACTGAAGGACCATGACTCACTCACTAGAGGGCCAGACTGAAGGACCATGACTCACTCACTAGAGGGCCACACTGAAGGACCATGACACACTCACTAGAGGGCCACACTGAAGGACCATGACTCACTCACTAGAGGGCCACACTGAAGGACCATGACACACTCACTAGAGGGCCACACTGAAGGACCATGACTCACTCACTAGAGGGCCACACTGAAGGAAGCAGTACAGATTAACTATGTGACAAAACCACACAGTGATAACATTAGAGAAAGAGTCTGACTTACTATGGGTTTAATATTGAACTGGTGCTTCTCTCTGTCTCCTTGTGCAAAGAATTCTGTGGCAACAAGGTCTGCGATCTGTAGAGAGTAAGGAAAGTTGAAGTGCGTGTCTGTGTCTGTGTCTGTGTCTGTGTGTGTGTGTGTGTGTGTGTGTGTGTGTGTGTGTGTGTGTGTGTAAGACAGAAACAGAGGTGTTTTTTTACCTTCTTCTGAACAGGCCAGGGCTTTGCAATGGCACAGACGTCACTAGCTGTCATCAGCATAGACCTGGGACACACAAACACAGCGGTAAGCACACACACACAATATCCTGAGGTACCTGGATGTCACAGGTCACATGTTCTCCTCCTCTCCTTTTCTCATCCTCACCTGAGGATCTCTCTGAGTCTCATCTTCCCAACACACCCATCCTCACCTGAGGATCTCTCTCTGAGTCTCATCTTCCCAACACACCCATCCTCACCTGAGGAGCTCTCTCTGAGTCTCATCTTCCCAACACACCCATCCTCACCTGAGGAGCTCTCTCTGAGTCTCATCTTCCCAACACACCCATCCTCACCTGAGGAGCTCTCTCTGAGTCTCATCTTCCCAACACACCCCACCTTTCCTGGAGAGGTCAAAGAACTCTGCTCTCCTCCTGATAACAGCCAATGAAAACAGAGGTCAGAGGTGAACAGTAGGACACACTTCCCACTCAACACAAAGCGGTGGTGGGCAGCAGGTGGGGGGGGGGGGTGGCAGGGGGTCTTACTCCACATAGACGGCCAGGTCAGTAGCCAGGATGGCCCTCTGGATCATGGTCAGGAGTGGCTGGTAGTCTTCCTGGGAGACACCAGTCAAGATCTGGCTGCCCTGGGGGGGAGGAGAGGAAGCTTGTCAGAGTGGAGGAGAACATCCATAATGGCTTTAGAATGGAAAGAAAGGATGAACTGAGGTGAGGGAGAAATGATTCATCATTGTTCATCATGTTAATTATTCTCAGTACATTAAGTCGTACCTTATCCCCCCTGAAAACATGGTTCATATATCCTTCTATTTTTGCATTGATTAGTATTGCTTTTATTTCAGCCTTACACTGTATGTACATTGTACAGGTATATCCCCTTTTACCCAATGTGTGTGTGTGTCTGTATTTGTCATTTAACACAGTGGTGTTAAATGGAGACCCCTGATCTAACATCCCAAAATATGAAAGATAACCTGATGAGCTGGAGGTGTTCTCACCGTGTTATTGAGGATGAACAGACAGAGAGCGTAGTGATGATGCTCCAGAGAAGAGTGTCCATAAAGCTGAGCGATGGGCTGCTGACTCCTGAAACACAGGAGGGATGGAGAGACTGAGGGATGGAGAGACTGAGGGATGGAGAGACTGAGAGATGGAGACACTGAGGGATGGAGAGACTGAGAGATGGAGAGACTGAGAGATGGAGAGACTGAGAGATGGAGAGACTGAGGGATGGAGAGACTGAGAGATGGAGACACTGAGGGATGGAGAGACTGAGAGATGGAGAGACTGAGAGATGGAGAGACTGAGAGATGGAGACACTGAGGGATGGAGAGACTGAGGGATGGAGAGACTGAGGGATGGAGAGACTGAGAGATGGAGAGACTGAGGGATGGAGAGACTGAGAGATGGAGACACTGAGAGATGGAGAGCCTGAGAGATGGAGACACTGAGAGATGGAGACACTGAGAGATGGAGAGACTGAGGGATGGAGAGACTGAGGGATGGAGAGACTGAGAGATGGAGACACTGAGGGATGGAGAGACTGAGAGATGGAGACACTGAGGGATGGAGAGACTGAGAGATGGAGACACTGAGGGATGGAGAGACTGAGAGATGGAGAGACTGAGAGATGGAGAGACTGAGAGATGGAGACACTGAGAGATGGAGAGACTGAGAGATGTAGACACTGAGGGATGGAGAGACTGAGAGATGGAGAGACTGAGAGATGGAGAGACTGAAAGATGGAGACACTGAGGGATGGAGAGACTGAGAGATGGAGAGACTGAGAGATGGAGACACTGAGGGATGGAGAGACTGAGAGATGGAGAGACTGAGAGATGGAGACACTGAGGGATGGAGAGAGGTGAACAGGGAAGACAAAATGAGAGTTGGAGACCACGTTGGACGCCTACTTCTCGATGTAGGAGTTGCCTACTCCTCTATGATCCAGGTCATGGTTCAGAGTAGCTATCATCAGAGCTAGAACCTCCAGACGAGAGAAGTTAGCCTGGAAGGAGAGCGAGAAAGAGGAGAGGCAAAGATAGTTACATGGACAGGATCATATCTTCAAAAGGAAGAAGGCTGTAGCTCGTACAGCAAAACTCTGATTTAAATACGTGTCACTAACTCATTTCCAACGATAACCTTTGACCCTCATGCCCTCTGACCTGAAGCTGATCCGTGGCCATCAGCATAGCGAACATACACTGGGCAGTGTTCAGGCCGTGGCTCCAGTTGTGATAGGGGACGTTGGCCCTGTAGCACCGCCTCACACTCAGAACCCACTGGCACAAGTTCTGAAGAGGAGGGAGGGAGGGAGGGAGGGAGGGAGGGAGGGAGGGAGGGAGGGAGGGAGGGAGGGAGGGAGGGAGGGAGGGAGGGGAAGAAGAAGAGGGAGAGGCAAAGGAAGACAGAATGTGAGAAATATAATGGCAATAAATGATGGCATCAGATGAGAAGAGAAGAAATGAAAATCTCTATGTGCCATCTGAGAGAAGACAGCCATACCTTGTAGTCAATATTGAAGTCCTGGACTAGGTTTAGGTCTACGAACATTCGCACAGTGGCTTGCGTGGTGGCAGCGTCTGATAGGCCAAAATCTGTGAAGCTGAACTCCAGAAGGCGAAGTGATTGGGCAGAAGGGATGGAAGCTTCCTGAAGGAAGACAACGAGAAAAGAGGTTCAAACACACCTGGAATATATATAAGCAATAGAAAAGAATCATCAACAAACAAACTGTCCGTCTCCCACAGTGGAAAGTGGAGATTTAAAGGAGGAGAGAAAACAGAGGAGTGGATCTGGACAGACTAGTGGCCCTGGACAGGAACAAGAAGCCTAAACAGTCTTTCAATGATGCTAATCTTTAGTGTGACACTAGAAGAGACCCTCCAGAGAGAAGGATGGAGTGATCAGAGAGAGAGAAGGAAACATGAGAGGTGGGGGGGGGAGTTTGAGAGAGATCACCTGCAGTGCACAGATCTCCTGGTCTGAGGGGGTGATGTGGTGGGACAGAACCTGAGGGGAAGAAAACACACACACAGGCAGACACACACACACACACACACACACACAGATATATACACACATAAATGTACATATGAGACAAATAAACAGTTATAGTGAAGAGCATGCATGCGTGTGTGTGTGTGTGTGTGTGTGTGTGTGTGTGTGTGTGTGTGTGTGTGGGAGCATCCCACCTCCTCCATGATGTCCAGTCTGGCCTTCAGTCTGTCCATGCTGTGGGCAGTTTGGGCTCTTTGTAAAGCTAGGCTGCAGTACATAGACAAATCCTCCAGGTGGCGCTCATCATAGCCGCTGAAGGCCTCTGGCTCCCCCAACACACGACTCTGCTTTGTCATCAGCTGGCAAACCGCTGAACGACAAGGACACAAAGAGAATAAAATGGATAACACCTTAACTATCACACTGATAATTAACTATCACACTGATAACACCTTAACTATCACACTGATAACACCTTAACTATCACACTGATAACACCTTAACTATCACACTGATAATTAACTATCACACTGATAACACCTTAACCATCACACTGATAACACCTTAACTATCACACTGATAACACCTTAACCATCACACTGATAACACCTTAACTATCACACTGATAACACCTTAACCATCACACTGATAACACCTTAACTATCACACTGATAACAGCTTAACCATCACACTGATAACACCTTAACTATCGCACTGATAACACCTTAACTATCACACTGATAAATCACCTTAACTATCACACTGATAACACCTTAACCATCACACTGATAACACCTTAACTATCACACTGATAACACCTTAACTATCACACTGATAACACCTTAACTATCACACTGATAACAGCTTAACTATCACACTGATAACACCTTAACTATCACACTGATAACAGCTTAACTATCACACTGATAACACCTTAACTATCACACTAATAACACCTTAACTATCACACTGATAACACCTTAACTATCACACTGATAACACCTTAACCATCACACTGATAACACCTTAACTATCACACTGATAACACCTTAACTATCACACTGATAACAGCTTAACTATCACACTGATAACAGCTTAACTATCACACTGATAACAGCTTAACTATCACACTGATAACACCTTAACTATCACACTGATAACAGCTTAACTATCACACTGATAACAGCTTAACTATCACACTGATAACAGCTTAACTATCACACTGATAACACCTTAACTATCACACTGATAACACCTTAACTATCACACTGATAACACCTTAACTATCACACTGATAACACCTTAACTATCACACTAATAACACCTTAACTATCAGACTGACTACACTTCAGGATTCCTCAGGGCCAAGGCAGATCAGGGGCTTGTTTAGCCAACAACACTGCCTAACAGAGCATCTTAGAGGGCTTCTATAGCCAGGAACCCTGCAGTTCCTCTGAGAGAGGCTGCCAGCAGCATTGCTCATGGGGGTGAGGATCTAAGACTCTTGGAAGCTCTGCAAGTGAGTGTAAGCTGCTTCCTCCTCTGGCTAATCCCCCAGTGTCTTTTACATTGGATCAGGCCCAGATCTCTTCATGTGATCAGGTCATGTAATCAGGTCATGTGATCAGGTCATGTGATCAGGCCCAGGTCTCCACATGTGATCAGGCCCAGGTCTCCTCATGTGATCAGGTCATGTGATCAGGTCATGTGATCAGGTCATGTGATCAGGTCATGTGATCAGACCCAGGTCTCCTCATGTGATCAAGCCCAGGTCTCCTCATGTGATCAGGTCATGTGATCAGGTCATGTGATCAGGTCATGTGATCAGGCCCAGGTCTCCACATGTGATCAGGTCATGTGATCAGGTCATGTGATCAGGTCATGTGATCAGACCCAGGTCTCCTCATGTGATCAGGCCCAGATCTCTTCATGTGATCAGGTCATGTGATCAGGTCATGTGATCTCCTCATGTGATCAGGCCCAGGTCTGCTCATGTGATCAGGTCATGTGATCAGGCCCAGATCTCCTCATGTGATCAGGCCCAGATCTCCTCATGTGATCAGGCCCAGGTCTCCTCATGTGATCAGGCCCAGATCTCCTCATGTGATCAGGTCATGTGATCAGGTCATGTGATCAGGTCATGTGATCAGACCCAGATCTCTTCATCAGGCCCAGGTCTCCTCATGTGATCAAGCCCAGGTCTGCTCATGTGATCTCCTCATGTGATCAAGCCCAGGTCTGCTCATGTGATCAGGTCATGTGATCAGGCCCAGATCTCCTCATGTGATCAGGTCACGTGATCAGGTCATGTGATCAGGTCATGTGATCAGGTCATGTGATCAGACCCAGATCTCTTCATCAGGCCCAGGTCTCCTCATGTGATCAAGCCCAGGTCTGCTCATGTGATCTCCTCATGTGATCAAGCTCAGGTCTGCTCATGTGATCTCCTCATGTGATCAAGCCCAGGTCTGCTCATGTGATCAGGTCATGTGATCAGGCCCAGATCTCCTCATGTGATCAAGCCCAGGTCTGCTCATGTGATCAGGTTATGTGATCAGGTCATGTGATCTCCTGATGTGATCAGGCCCAGGTCAGCTCATGTGATCAGGTCATGTGATCAGGCCCAGATCTCCTCATGTGATCAGGTCATGTGATCAGGCCCAGTAAGTGAGGGATCCCCCAGCCTCCAATCAGGGTTGAGGCTTTAGGTCAGAAGGCGTGCGTGTCCATTAGTGTGTTACTGACTAATCTGCTGGCCAATCACATAATGCTACATGACGCACCTGCTCCTAAAAAAAAACCAACTGCATTTCGGAGGCAGGATTTGAAATCCTAGACCAGGTGACATACCGATGACATCATGCGTCTTGCTGTTTCTGATTGGGTAGCAGATGAGAGTCCTCACGGGGTCCTGAGTGACATCATGAATGTTGAGCGTCTTCATGGAGCTCAGGACTTTGAGAGCAGGAGCCAAGTCCACCTCTGTCAGGGCGCACTCCCTAAAACAACAACATTCAAGTCAACATCTACTGGGGAAAAGTCAAAGACGAGTGATGCGATAGAGAATCGGTTCTAGAACCTTGTGAGGATGTGAAAAGTTGTTCCCAGCTCCTCACGTTCCATCTGAACCACATGGGAGAAGGATTCCTGGGAAACAAAATAACATGTACAGTTAGACATGCACTGATTTGCTGTTTAAATAATAATAGTAATAATAACTCATTTAGCAGACGCTTTTATCCAAAGCGACTCACATTAAGTACAGGGACATTCTCCCTGAGACAAATAAGGTGAAGTGCCTTGCCTAAGGACACAACATCACATATCCCCAGCCAGGGTTCAAAATCACAAACTTCCAATCAAAAAAACAGCTACAGATTGATCTAAGCAACATAGAGCGCTCAGTGCTTTCTTATAGCTTACAGTACGTTTATCCTTAGTAAGCCAGATCTAGTTACAGCAGTAATTCAACCTGCTTTTATCTGCATCTCGTCCGCCCCATTGGAAGGCAGAGTGCCTCTTTACCGTGCTGCCCTCCTTGACGATGAAGAAGAGACACATCTGAGCGTGTGTGAAGGACAGGATGATGGCGGCCATTTTGCCCAGCAGAACCTCCAGAGAAGGTGGATCTTCTGAAACCAGACGAGCTAGATCCATCAAGACCTGGAGAGAACACACCAACACACACACCAACACACACAATCACACACCAACACACACCAACACACACACCAACACACGCACCAACACACACACCAACACACACACCAACACACACACCAACACACACCAACACACACACCAACACACACCAACACACACACCAACACACACACCAACACACACACCAACACACACACCAACACACACACACACCAGAACACACCAACACACACACCAGCACACACCAACACACACCAACACACACACCAACACACACCAACACACACACCAGCACACACCAACACACACCAACACACACCAACACACACACCAAACACACACCAGCACACACCAACACACACCAACACACACACCAACACACACACCAGCACACACCAACACACACACCAACGCACACACCAGCACACACCAACACACACACCAGCACACACACCAACACACACACACCAACACACACACCAGCACACACACCAACACACACACCAGCACACACACCAACACACACACCAACACACACACCAGCACATCAGCAAGACCATAACAACACATTTACCTGTATTCATTTAGCAGACACTTTTATCCAAAGCGACTTACAAGAGAGAGCTTTTACAAAGAGCATCAGTCATTGAGCATAGCAACACAAGTACAGGTGTGAGGTCTGTGTGAAGAGAAGAGTGTGACGCTACCTGGCTTCGTCTGGCTTCCTGTCTGGAGCTCTCATACAGCTGGGCGTTGTCCAGAAACATCCCCAACACACCCATGTGACTGGTCAGGAGCTGAGACAATGACACACATGAACACATGATCTCTGACCATGCCTGTATCAGGTGGACTGAAAGCAGCTTAACCACAGACTCTGTCACCTCCTCATCCAGCTCACTGAACACACTGCAGGATCCAGGTCCACTGTTCTTGTTGATAAGCAGAGCTGCTCCTACAACCTGCACACACACACACACACACACACACACACACACACACACACACACACACACACATAGAATAGTGAGTGAACAACCACTTATCACCTTCATTTCAATTATATTCTGTTGTAATAACTGTTTTGCACTTCTGGTTAGATGCTAACTGTATTTCGTTACCCTGTACTTGTACCTGTGTAATGACATTAAAGTTGAATCTAATCTAATTGGTCTTCTAAAGGTATACACTGGGAAATGAAGCAGTGTAAATGTGGAGTGTGTATTTGACCTGGTGTGTGTGGTTTTTGATGGGCACACACAGGACACTCCCCAGCCTGTAGGCAGGCATCTGATCCATGTGAACGCTGAACCTGGAGTCCTGAGGAAGCAAACAGAGACACATCAGCACACAGCTGCACCCCAACACCTGGATATCCTCTCCCTCCACCCATCCTGCCTCCACCCATCCTCTACCTCCTTCCCCCATCCATCCTCTTCTTCCACCACTCCATCCTCTACCTCCATCATCTCCCTCCACCCCACCCATCCTCTCCCTCCACCCCTACTGCCCCCATCCATCCTCTCTCTCCACCCCTCCTCCCTCATCCTCCTCTGCTCCACCTCTCCTCCACCATCCTCCTCTCCCTCCACCCCTCCTCCCTCATCCTCCTCTCCCTCCACCTCTCCAGGGTCATGTAAAGTAACACACACACACTTAAAAATACCAGGGATTATGTCTCAGTCTGTCCCCTGTGACTGCCAGAAGGGTTACCTTGATCCCTAATCACAGAGGGTGGAAGCTCTTTTTTTGGGAATG
Source organism: Neosalanx taihuensis (assembly GCA_030340665.1). Taxonomy (NCBI): domain Eukaryota; kingdom Metazoa; phylum Chordata; class Actinopteri; order Osmeriformes; family Salangidae; genus Neosalanx; species Neosalanx taihuensis. The sequence goes on along the minus strand of CM059301.1, from coordinate 484,601 downwards.
TGTGTGTCCTGAATAAGTCAGGTGTCTGTGAGTGAATCAGAATAACCTCTGACATGGAAAGCTCCTAGGATATTAGGTTGTTAAAGGATTTGGGGAATCCCGATCCACCAAGAGTCCTCCTCCAGATATCTAAAAGGATTAACTTTCAATTCTACCATCAAGTGAGTTTGAAAGAAATTCCATTCCTTCATGATCCATTCAGACTTACTGAATATAATAACACCGACCTACCTGTTGTACCTCATAAATATCGTAGAGTAAATCTAAACATGTACTACCTCATAAGCGTCCCTGATGTTCAACGGAAATCCTGTGGCCACCACATATTCCATCATGCCTTTGACCAGCTCCAGGTGGGCTTGGCTTCTTGGGGAATCCCCCTTCCTGGAGCCCTTGACGGGCAGGGACACCACCACCTCCAGGCCTCTTCCTCCCCCCTGATCCGTCCGGACCAGAGACAGCCAGCAGCCCTCAGCTGTCAGAACCTCCCCAGCATGCTGCAGGGCTCCACGGCAGAGCTCCGTCACAGAGCCTACCATGCTGGAGCCTCCACCCAGGAGCCTCATCATCCACCCACAGCCCTCAGCTGGTCCACAGGGCAGAGTCCTCCTGCCAGACGGGGTCAAGTTCTGTGGTGTGGGTCTGGAGGGACTGGAGGTCCACAGGGAGGACCTGGACAGGGGGTAGGAGTCCCTGCGCTGGCCCAGGAGGAGTGAGCAGGCGTGGGGGTTAGAGCAGGGAGTCCTGTGGCCCTCCCTGGAGGAGTGAGAGGACAAGGCCATCTCCACCATCCTGCTGCTCAGCATGTCCCTGGTCACAGACAAGCAGATGACAGTCAACATCATATACTAATGTGTATAATAAATGTAGTAATTATGAATTATGGTTATCCTCATGAATATGATAGGATGAACGTTTTATAATACATCTTCAAACTTGGCAATCTTACTGCAAGACAAGCTCAATTTGATTTACAAATGACTAGACTTTGATTTAAAACAGACTACTTTGTTTGTAAATAGGATATCTTACTCTGATGTCCTGCGTAAATAGGACCTTGCCAAGTCATAATGATCATCCAGCCAGGCTTCCACTCGGTGGCTGTCCACCCCCTTCCCAAACCCCCAGCGATGCCTCCTGGATCCGGGGCTCCACAGGGGCGAGAAGAACCATCCGGCGCTGGTCACTACAGGCTGGTCTTTTCCCGGTACCTGACCGGAGGCCCGGTCTCTCCCCAGTCTGGAGGTAACCCTGGGACTCCCTCCATCTCTCCCCAGTCTGGAGGTAACCCTGGGACTCCCTCCATCTCTCCCCAGTCTGGAGGTAACCCTGGGACTCCCTCCATCTCTCCCCAGTCTGGAGGTAACCCTGGGACTCCCTCCATCTCTCCCCAGTCTGGAGGTAACCCTGGGACTCCCTCCATCTGCTGCAGCTAAAGCTTCCCAGTGAAGACAAGGCATCCTGTCACCCAGGTAGAGCTCAAACAAGTCCAGCAGATTCAGCTTGTACAGGAGAGGGAATCCAAGATGAGGACACAGAGGTGCAGTCAGGCTGCTTGCAGCTCCCAGGCAGTGGAAGGTGAAGGTAATCCTCTAACCCTGGTTGATCTGGCCCACTGTGTTCTGTTCATTCAGGGAACAGATTAGAGGCCAGTCGGTCTATAAACAGCCTGTCTAAAACTGGCTGACATCAAATACACACGTTTTAGTTGGGAAAGGGTTTTGTGAATTGTTGCTATAATTATCAATCTAACATACCGACATAACAATCCATAACGCATGAGCAGAAGTTGGCTCGGTGTCCCAAATCACATACTTTTGTAGTTTTCCTACAGAACAGTAAAAAAATAAAAGTTCATAAAATCATAATAAACAATACAAATAAGAACAGACGAAGTAAATGAACCATTCAAACCCTGCCTACCAGTGTAACTTTAATTTACAGAAAGTTGAAAAGGACCATTTTGAGGAATGGTCAAATTTGCAGTGGCCTCTTAAATTAGACTATTAAGTTCCTTACTCTAAATGATCTTTAACCTTTTTAAAAAGGGCTAAAGTGCATCGATCTGTTCCAGAGATGTTCTGTTGTTTTCAGTCCCTAACAAGCGCTTATCCATACTTCGGATACTTTTTCTAAACTCTTATCACAGACCTACAAAACAATTGGCCAAAAGGATCATTTTCTTCTCAAAAACACATTTTGTTAAATAAATACTAACTCTCCATTTCAAGACAGAACACACGTTTCTCTGCACGCACTGACTTTACCAAAACACTGGAAATCTGACTCAAAATGAAATTATTCTATCAGAGAATAACACTTGTTTTCACTGACAAGGTATAGGAAATATATAGGAAATAAACCAACTAGTGTCCAATGGCTAGTTCTATTGATTAGTGATTAATGTAAGCACACAGCGAATGTGTGGCCAGCGCCATGAATACAACAGCACAACAAAACTGTAGGCATTTGAACTCAAATAGACGCCGGCGCTTTGGGCGGACGAACGAGCCAGTCAGTCACTTACTCACTCCTTGTTGAAACGTACCTAGTTGGGGAAAAGGTTACTGATACTAAGATACCTTAAGGTTGATCGATGGGTTAGAGTCCCATCTTTATGTGCGTAAGATTTATGGGGTAACTGTGGATTAATAGTGAATTTAATAGTGAACGCCAGTGCATTGAGTACGGGGGCGGTGCCTAGGACAGACACCACGGCTTCAGCCCTTTCTCAGATAGTGAGCGGTGCCAAAAAATCAGAAAAAACGTTGAAAAACAGCATGTTGAACACTGGAAAAAGTTTCTTACAGACAATAACATGAATCCTGAAGCAGATAAAGGCTCACTTAAAGACTTAATGATTAAAGGGGAATCTCAAGCGATTGAAAAACTCAAAGTGTTAGACAGAGAGACACCTGGAAAGGCTCAAATGGAAGAACATGGGCGTCGTTAGCCCTGTTTTAGGGGGGCTGAAGCCCCCCCTAAATGTTCTTCAGCCCCCCTAAATAATTATCGGGATTATTATCGGGCCGCCGAAGAAACACGATAATTTAATAGCAATATTTATTTCGAAAAATTACCGGATGCTCTCGGTTAAATGTCGGTCACTTGAGCGTCAAAAATGTAACCCACAAGTTCGAAAAACGAGTGAAAAACGGATGTCTATGGGAATCGCTGGCTCGCATCGGACTGCGGTGCGACTACCACCCCCCCCCCCCCCCCCCCCCCCCCCCCCCCGTCGACAGAAAATGCCAGGGGCTAAGCCCCCCCTTTCTTTCAATCCTAGAAACGTCCCTGTGGAAGAAAGAGAGACATGCGATACCACAAGGGCAAAATCTTGATCAGATTATAAGGGAAACGCGGGTTTTGATTGATGAAGCAGAGGCAACCTCACGTAGAGTAATGAGTAAATTACAGGCCAGTTACGATGGCGAGAGTGACCGGGAGTCTGCACCAGATGGTACTTGATCACACTAAGAACAGCGTACAGGGCAACTCACTGTATTTGCCCGACCTCAATCATGTGATGCATCTCTCGATGAGAGAGACTGTGTAGGATTGAGGATTGTCCTCACTATAGAACAGAGGGGATTGATGCGTTCTGGGAGTCATCTTAACCAAGACATTCCTAAAGCAGGGAGTAACACTTCCCTTATGATGCTTCTCGTTTCGATTGGCCCAGGCATATCAGAATTCAAACCATGGTCATTTTCTGATATTCAGTGCGCTTTAGACCAGATGCTGCCACTTCCAGGTCCACGAACTGGCCAGCTAGGAGAACACACACACACACACGGACACACACACGGACACACACACACACACAGTAATGAGTGCCACCTGATGGAGAGATCATGTTCTGCCTGTCATCATCTTGCTGTTATTGAACCAGCCCCTCACCTCCTCATCATACAGAGTGTGTCTCTCACATACCTTCGCTGGAGACCAAGCTCTCCAGAACCTTCTGGGTTTGGACTGAGGTGGGCGGAGCCCTGCAAGACACGCCTCCTGGTGGCAGAAGAAGAGAACTACACTGTAAAAACAGCCCAACATTTCACAGATTCAGAATTCCATTTTAATTTAATAAATACCATATTTTTTGCACTATAGAGCGCACTGGATTATAAGGCGCAGTGTCAATGAATGGTCTATTTTCGATCTTTTTTCATATATAAAGCGCACCGGACTATAAGGCGCATTAAGCGGGGAAAAAAAACAGTCAGATAAATCAGTCGAATAATATTATGGTGAAGCACAGTATGTGTTACTCTGCAACACTCCTGGTTACGGTAGCCGTAATGCTGCAAGCGGTGCGGCTTTGTAGTTTACCAAAGTCGTACTAAAACATTTTTTTTAGTGCCTTGTACCACACAAAAATCGCTTAGAGGTCAGTAAACAAAATAATTAATCCATATATAAGGCGCTTCGGATTATAAGGCGCAGTGTCGTTTTTGGAGAAAAATAAAGGCTTTTAAGTGCGCCCTATTGTCCGAAAAATACGGTAAATAAAACATTCATTTAGCAGACGCTTTTATCCAAAGCGACTTACAGTAATTTGCCATGGAAGTTACACAAACAGTGTGAGTCTGTCCCCTGTCATATTGTGAGTGTGTGTGTGTGTGTGTAACCCACCTACCCTGCACAGAGTTGACCTGGCTCACATTCTCCAGCATCTCTGCCACGGCCACCTTCTCCTTCCTGTCTGGGTTCAGCTTCCAGTACATCATCATGGCCGCCTTCCGGACCGCCTGTTCAAACTTACTCTCTGTAGACAGTTTCCTGACCGCTTCCTCATTATCAGGGGTGATGCCTGGACAGAGGAGGAGAGAGGTGGAGAGAGGAGGAGGAGAGGAGGAGAGAGGAGGAGAGAGGAGGAGAGAAGGGGAGGAGAGAGGAGGAGAGAGGAGGAGAGAGGAGGGAAGAGGAGGAGAGAGGAGGAGAGAAGAGAGGAGGAGAGAGGAGGAGGAGAGAGGAGGAGAGAAGATCTCAATCTCAAAGATCTTTCATTCCCATTCTTCTCCCTCTCTCCCTGTGTTCATATAACAGACGTGTTGACCCAAAGCAGCATGCAGGAGCTGTCTCCATCCCTCCCTCCCTCCCTCCCTCCCTCCCTCCCTCCCTCCCTCCCTCCCTCCCTCCCTCCCTCCCTCCCTCCCTCCCTCCCTCCCTCCCTACCTCCCTCCCTCCCTCCCTACCTCCCTCCCTCCCTCCCTCCCTCCCTACCTGTCCTCTTAATCCAGCATCTCTGCAGCATCTTGGCAGCTCCCTTGCTCCCCTGCTTGGCCGCCTGCATCAGCCAATCAACAGCCAGGCGGTTGTTAAGCTCCGCCTCCTGGTGCTCAGCTAGCTCCAGGTAATGTTTAGCCAGCTGCAGAAACAGAACACAGATCTGGATCACAGCTGTTCAGTCATCATTCACAGCACTTCTGCTTTCCAGTATCATGCTTAGCTCTATCCTGGAGTTTCCAGCTCTAGTGTGCTGTGTAAACTGTCCACTAGTGTGAAAACAGTTCTGTCTTTACTATAGGAAGTATAAGAAGTGCTCTATTCGTTTTGTTCTGTTAAACTACAACACCCATAATGCATCATCATCCTGGCCTACAAAAGCTTGGTCATACTTCCTTCTCCAAAGAGCCAAACACCTATCAGGTGATCGTCATTTCTAACTATAGTTTTATGTGTGTGTGTATGTATGTGTGTGTGTACATGTGTGTACGTGTGTGTATGTGTGTGGTGTGGGTGTGCATTTCTGAAGGACAGATGGTGGGTGGGCAGTGTAAAAGTATTTCTATAGTAGGACGTTCCCCTTTCAGAAGCAGAGGGTCGTATATGCAGGCTCAGCTCTTTCTGCATGTGTGTGTGTGTGTGTGTGTGTGTATGTGTGTGTGTGTGTGTGTGTGTGTGTGTGTGTGTGTGTGTTTCAGATGACATCCTGGACAGTCCCTCCCACCCACTCCTCAATGTGCTGGCCGGACAGATGAGCACCTTCGTATATATTGTATCCCAGCACTCAATTTTAGATTTAACCCTTGTGTGCATTTACTTACTTATTTCCTTTACCCCATTCCTTTACCCCTGTGTGCACTCTTCTACTCTTTTACCTCACACCCTTACCCCTGTGTGCTTTGATCAGGACTGTGTTGTTTGCTAAAGAGTTTCCCCTTGGGGATTAATAAAGTATTCTGAATCTGGAATATTCAGAGCCTGGACTCAGCTTTCAGGCTTCTGAAAATAGACAGCCAGTCTATCCAGGACTTCACAGTGTGGACTGAGGGCTGAGGCTGGAGGCCTCATCTGACTGAGGACTGAGGACTGAGGCTGAGATCTGAGGCTGGGAGCCTCATCTGACTGAGGCTGAGGGCTGAGGCTGAGGACTGAGGCTGGAGGCCTCATCTGGACTGAGGATGGTTTGGGCATGTGTGCATTTTGGAGTCTGGTTGTGTGTGAGTAGGAGCACTGACAGAGAGGGAGGGAGAGAGAGAAAGAGAGAGAGACTGACGTTAGACAGAGAGAGAGAGAGGGAGAGAGAGGGAGAGAGAGAGAGGGAGAGAGAGAGAGAAAGAGAGAGAGAGAAAGAGAGAGAGAGAGAAAGAGAGACTCACGGTAGACAGAGAGAGAGAGAGAGAGAGAGGGAGAGAGAGAAAGAGAGAGAGAAAGACAGAGAGAGAGAGCGGGAGAGAGAGAGAGAGAAAGAGAAAAGACAGAGAGAGAGAGAGGGAGAGAGACAGAGAGAGAGAGGGAGAGAGACAGAGAGAGAGAGGGAGAGAGAGAAAGAGAGAGGGAAAGAGAGAGAGAAAGAGAGAGAGAGAGAGAGAGAGAGAAAGAGAGACACACGTTAGAGAGAGAGAGAGAGAGAGAGACCAGAGAGAGAGAGAGAGAGAGAGAGAGAGACTCACGTTAGTTTGTGCTCGGGCATCCCCAGCCCTGGCCCTCTCCTCTGTCTCCTCCAGCGTCAGAGTTTCCTCCTGCTCCTCCTCTGGGAGAGAGGAATCCAGGAAGAGAGGAGGAGAAGAGGAAGACAAGGGGAGAGGAGGAGTAGGGGAGGGGAGGAAGAGAGGAGGAGAAGGGGAGGAAGAGAGGAGGAGGGGAGGGGAGGGAGAGAGAGGAGGAGAAGGGAAGGAAGAGAGGAGGAGAAGAGGAAGACAAGGGGAGAGGAGGAGTAGGGGAGGGGAGGAAGAGAGGAGGAGAAGGGGAGGGAAGAGAGGAGGAGGGGGAGGGGAGGAAGAGAGGAGGAGAAGGGAAGGAAGAGAGGAGGAGAGAGAGGAGGAAGAGAGAGGAGGAGAAGAGGAGGAGAAGGACGATAGAAGATAACAGATTAAAGCTTCTGGACAGTTTCTGATGTCATGTGAAGTGTTGTGATTATCTTTACAGATGGTTCCTAAATGAACATTCCCTTCTTAATGTCTGATTCCTAGTACACTGGTTAGATATTAGCTCTTCTATAAACTAGAAGCTTTTGATATTCTGAAAACAAGCATGTTCCAGTGTAACCAGTCAGTATCTCATTAGTATGAGCTCTCCAGTAAAATACATGCCCTGCAAAATGGCTGCATCAGCTGTACATGATCTATTTAGGTTACATTTCCTTTGTTAATCTAATTTCTTCTGTGATGACATCATTTTGTTCCAGGGTATTTTTACACAAGGAGCATGGTGACCCAGTGGTGATTTACTGACACGTTAGAGCCAAGCTATGAATGAACACTCACTCACATGTAGTCTTGTAACATGGACATGTATGCACGTGTGTGTGTGTCTTGGTATGTTTGCAGAAGTGTGTGTGCATGCGTGTTCACCTCTGTCTTCACCACATCTCTGACCTTTCACCTCTGTCCTCACGACATCCTGACCTTTCACCTCTGTCCTCATGACATCTCTGACCTTTCACCTCTGTCCTCACCACATCTCTGACCTTTCACCTCCGTCCTCACCACATCTCTGACCTTTCACCTCTGTCCTCACCACATCTCTGACCTTTCACCTCTGTCCTCACCACATCTCTGACCTTTCACCTCCGTCCTCACCACATCTCGGACCTTTCACCTCTGTCCTCACCACATCCTGACCTTTCACCTCTGTCCTCACCACATCCTGACCTTTCACCTCTGTCCTCACCACATCTCTGACCTTTCACCTCCGTCCTCACCACATCTCGGACCTTTCACCTCTATCCTCACATCATCCTGACCTTTCACCTCTGTCCTCACCACATCTCTGACCTTTCACCTCTGTCCTCACCACATCTCTGACCTTTCACCTCTGTCCTCACCACATCTCGGACCTTTCACCTCCGTCCTCACCACATCTCTGACCTTTCACCTCCGTCCTCACCACATCTCTGACCTTTCACCTCTGTCCTCACCACATCCTGACCTTTCACCTCCGTCCTCACCACATCTCTGACCTTTCACCTCTGTCCTCACCACATCTCTGACCTTTCACCTCTGTCCTCACCACATCTCTGACCTTTCACCTCTGTCCTCACCACATCCTGACTAGACAGCAGCTGTCAGCCTCACTTCCTGCAGCCTGCCTTCTGCTTACCGGCCCTCAAAAGCTGCTGAACACTGGAAACACTAGGAAACACTGCTGCTCTAGGAAACACTGCTGCTCTAGGAAACACTGCTGCTCTAGGAAACACTGCTGCTCTAGGAAACACTGCTGCTCTAGAGTCTAGGAAACACTGCTGCTCTAAGAAACACTGCTGCTCTAGGAAACACTGCTGCTCTAGGAAACACTGCTGCTCTAGGAAACACTGCTGCTCTAGGAAACACTGCTGCTCTAGAGTCTAGGAAACACTGTTGCTCTAGGAAACACTGCTGCTCTACGAAACACTGCTGCTCTAGAGTCTAGGAAACACTGCTGCTCTAGGAAACACTGCTGCTCTAGGAAACACTGCTGCTCTAGGAAACACTGCTGCTCTAGAGTCTAGGAAACACTGTTGCTCTAGGAAACACTGCTGCTCTATGAAACACTACTGCTCTAGAGTCTAGGAAACACTGCTGCTCTAGGAAACACTGCTGCTCTAGGAAACACTGTTGCTCTAGGAAACACTGCGGCTCTAGGAAACACTGTTGCTCTAGAGTCTAGGAAACACTGCTGCTCTAGGAAACACTGCTGCTCTAGGAAACACTGTTGCTCTAGGAAACACTGCTGCTCTACAGTCTAGGAAACACTGCTGCTCTAGGAAACACTGTTGCTCTAGGAAACACTGCGGCTCTAGGAAACACTGTTGCTCTAGGAAACACTGCTGCTCTAGGAAACACTGTTGCTCTAGGAAACACTGCTGCTCTAGGAAACACTGCTGCTCTAGGAAACACTGCTGCTCTAGGAAACACTGTTGCTCTAGGAAACACTGCTGCTCTAGGAAACACTGCTGCTCTAGGAAACACTGCTGCTCTAGGAAACACTGCTGCTCTAGGAAACACTGCTGCCCATCTCTGACCAGTGATTGACAGTAACTCATAGCAACAGGAGCCAAAGCTGTGTGTAAAGCTCTTGTTCAGCCTGTACCTTCATCGTCTGCTTGGCCCTCCTCTTCCTCAGCCTTCCTCAGCCTCTCTTGTGCCATCACCCTCCTGGCAACAGCAGCAAACCTCCTCGGTTTGAGAACATCTGGAGGACTGGGAGGGGCAGGGGAGGAGCTGGGGGAGGCAGGGAGGGAGCTGGGGGCTGAAGAGGAGCTGGGGGCTGAGGAGGAGCTGGGGGAGGCAGGGAGGGAGCTGGGGGAGGCAGGGAGGGAGCTGGGGGCTGAAGAGGAGCTGGGGGCTGAGGAGGAGCTGGGGGAGGCAGGGAGGGAGCTGGGGGAGGCAGGGAGGGAGCTGGGGGCTGAAGAGGAGCTGGGGGCTGAGGAGGAGCTGGGGGCTGAAGAGGAGCTGGGGGCTGAGGAGGAGCTGGGGGCTGAGGAGGAGCTGGGGGCTGAGGAGGAGCTGGGGGCTGAAGAGGAGCTGGGGGCTGAGGAGGAGCTGGGGGCTGAGGAGGAGCTGGGGGCTGAGGAGGAGCTGGGGACTGAGGAGGATGGTTCAGAAGAAGAGGAGGTGACAGGGGGAGGTGGAGGGGGTTTAGAAGAGGAGGGGTTGGAAAGCGGAGGAGGAGGAACATGGTTGGATGAAGTGGAGGAGACTGAAGGAGGAGAGGTAACAGGAGGGATGGAGGGCAGAGGAGGAGAGGATGGAGGAGAAGGAAGCTCCTCTTCATCTTTCAACAACAAAACAACAACATGACATTAACATTGAACAGAGGCATCAGTTTAGAACAGAGGCATCAGTTTAGACAGCAGTGTGTTTTCTACTGGATCAGGTCAGCAGGGATGTCAACACTACAGTGGGTTTACAGCAGGATATCATCTTGTTCTGTCACTTTCCAGGGACCCAGAGTTCCTAGCAGCACCCAGAACACCCTCATGTCACACACTTAAACACACTAAACAGACCCCAGGAACAGACTGCAATAATAAATACAATAAAAAAAAAATACATCTTAAATACTGACATTACATTTACTTTCAACGACAGACTATACACACAAAAAACAATAGATGAAAAGTTATGCAAATTATTTTTAGCACTAATTAAAACGTCATTTTTTACTTTAATTTGATCCGCAAAACATTTGACTTTCAGTTTAAGATTTTTAAAAGCAACTTACTCATTGTAACAATATAGATATTTCTTCAAGACCTAAACGAAGTGCTCTGGAGATATTTGAATAAGGATCATTGCTCTGAATCCATGTCCGTCCTTCCTCAGTAACCCAACACAGCGCACTGCCGCGCCAACCACGCCCTCCTAACGTACCTGCACTCTCATTGGACGGTGCAAGTGTCGGTCCATTCATACTCACCTCTGATTGGTTCAGATCGTGGTGGATCGTCTGGGTAGGGGGCGCTCGTGTTAAATGTTGTTCCTTCGTCACTTTTCAGCAGCTTTGGGGAACACTTTGTAACCATGGCTACAGAAGCCAGTCTACTGATGCTTACAGGCTTTTAAGACCCAAATTCTGCTTTCATCAAGTCCGCTGGAGGGAAATACCCAGTTTAAGTAGATTAATGTCGTATATCTATGCCAGCTTAATCTGGTCTGCCCATGTCCCACATGCCAGCATGCAGGGAGCGGGGAAACAGCACCCCCTGGCGGGCTGTCTGGATGGATGGCAGCTGTCGTTCCTCCATCACCTGTCAGTATAGCAGGTTAAACACACTGAGTTACACTCCCTCACTAGCAGAGGGGTGACGGAATTATCCACACCATTTATAACGAAGAGAGAGAGAGAGAGAGAGAGAGAGAGAGAGAGAGAGAGAGAGAGAGAGAGAGAGAGAGAGAGAGAGAGGGATGTGGGTCACACCCATTACAGATGTGGGTCAGAAGTGTGTAATCTCCTGGTGTTTTGGTGTTTTGATGGTCAGTACTCTCCCCCCTCCCCCCCCCCCCTCCCCCCCCTCCTCTCCCCCTCCTCCAGTATACTGCATCACTCTGCCTGTGGAGCTACACAGACCAACAGCGCCGCTCTGAGTGCAGCATCAGCTGGGTAGAAGACAGAGCCTGACCCGCTCAGAAACAGACACGCTCCAACACTACACTACACTACTGCGGTTTCTCCGGGTCTCCTTGATTCGTCTTAAAGACTTAACTCTCCTAAGCATCACATCATGTCTGACTGCAGGCGGCAGTGGAACCGAGAGGACGAGCTCCCCGTGTATCTGGCTGGACCCATCACTACTGGTCCGAATCAGAGGAAATCCTACGGGATGTTTTCCTCCGTGGAAGGAGCTTTCGACAGTAAAACTTTAGATTTGGATCATTTTGCTGTGGGGCGGAAGGGGAGCCGGACCCCCCGGAGCGGCAGCCGAGAGAGGATTCTAGAGGCTGAGGACACGACCAGCGAGGCCAAGGAGGTCTGTTCACCCGGAGACAGGAAGGATGGGCCGGGTGTGGACATCAGAGGGTCCTCTGGAAGGGAGACTGATCTGGGATCGGGGAATGGCAAGGTAAGAAGCTGGTCTGATGAAGACATCTGATCTCAGTGCTGTTAGCAGGTATTCAGGACATGTTTTGATCCCCTTACATAAGGTGGAGGTGTGATGAGAACAGTCTGATCATTCTACTGGGCAGAATGCAGTTAAACTATTACCGCTGTTGCTCCTTGAAAATCTGTTGAGACTCGAGCAGAACAATAGAGTGTTGTTAACAATAGAGTGTTGGGTGGTGCTGAAACGGACAGCGACACACACACACACACACACACACACACACACACACACACACACACACACACACACACACACACACACACACACACACACACACACACACACACACACAGGCGGAGTTCAGATTATTATCCCCCCCCCCTCTCCTCTCACGTGCGGAGGGCGTTCCCGCTGGCACGGTCGTGGCATCGAACCATGATCTGGTGCTGATCTCTGTCAGTGTTCCAGATCTCTGTCAGTGCTGCAGATCTCTGTCAGTGTTCCAGATCTCTGTCAGTGTTCTAGATCTCTGTCAGTGTTCCAGATCTCTGTCAGTGTTCTAGATCTCTGTCAGTGTTCCAGATCTCTGTCAGTGTTCCAGATCTCTGTCAGTGTTCCAGATCTCTGTCAGTGTTCTAGATCTCTGTCAGTGTTCTAGATCTCTGTCAGTGTTCCAGATCTCTGTCAGTGTTCTAGATCTCTGTCAGTGTTCCAGATCTCTGTCAGTGTTCCAGATCTCTGTCAGTGTTCTAGATCTCTGTCAGTGTTCTAGATCTCTGTCAGTGTTCTAGATCTCTGTCAGTGTTCCAGATCTCTGTCAGTGTTCTAGATCTCTGTCAGTGTTCCAGATCTCTGTCAGTGTTCCAGATCTCTGTCAGTGTTCCAGATCTCTGTCAGTGTTCCAGATCTCTGTCAGTGTTCCAGATCTCTGTCAGTGTTCCAGATCTCTGTCAGTGTTCCAGATCTCTGTCAGTGTTCCAGATCTCTGTCAGTGTTCCAGATCTCTGTCAGTGCTGCAGATCTCTGTCAGTGTTCTAGATCTCTGTCAGTGTTCCAGATCTCTGTCAGTGTTCCAGATCTCTGTCAGTGTTCCAGATCTCTGTCAGTGTTCTAGATCTCTGTCAGTGTTCCAGATCTCTGTCAGTGCTGCAGATCTCTGTCAGTGTTCCAGATCTCTAGCTCTATAACCGTGGTATAATGGTGGGTGTACTAACTGTATCAGATGGATGGTGGCCGTATGGCCGGGGGGTCTGGCCATGCGGGGGGGGGGGGGGGGGGGGGGGTGCAGGTTGTTGATGACAGACCATGTCTTTCAAAGCTCTGCACAGTAGGCTGTCTGTCCACATTATGTGCTGGAACAGATCTGTTAATGTGGTATGTTGGTACTGCAATGCAGAATCCACCTAATATGACTTCATGACTTCATGCTTTGAGGACTAAAGACAAGTGTGAAGGATATCGTTCATTTTGGATTCAGATATCATTTCGCTGATGTTACCTCATAAACCACTTCTAAATAAGGTAATGAAGCGATTCAGTACCAGTGGTGGCACCCTCGTTAATGCAGAGCTACAGGCAGACATTATGCCGAGCCACAGACGACGGGCGGTTACCATGGAAACCTAACTCCTCATCACTGCATGTGATGGTGAAAGAGGGTGCGGATCACAATTTCGACAATCATCCTTTCTTTTTACTAATGCTTATTTAAATGTAATGTTGATTTCACTTGTCAATCATTTTCTTCTTCGTAAACAATGATGAGGTGGCCCTCACAGTCCCCCCCGAACCCTCCACCCATGCTCTCTCTTACCCTGCTCTGCACAAGATACACACAGCCTCTACAAGAACCACACTCCCGACCAGGACTGTATCTCTGGTGTCGTCCCTTCAAGTCTAACTTGAGCTTTGTTCTCCACAGAGTGACAGACTGTTGATTAAGGGAGGACGTGTGGTCAATGATGACCTGTCCTTCTTTGCAGATGTGTACATAGAGGACGGCCTGATTAAGTAAGTAGACCCAGCGAACATGCAGCCAACAGATCAAAGAAGGTCTTGATTTGAAAACACCTTCTAACACATATCTCTCTCCTTCCTCATTCCTTACTCCCATGTCCACCCCCTTTTGAACCCTCTTCTCTCCCTTCACCCATTTCCTCCTCACCCCTTCCCACCTCCATGTCTCCCCCCTTGTGTCCTCTAGACAGGTGGGGGAGAACCTGATAGTTCCAGGGGGAGTGAAGGTGGTGGAGGCCCAGGGTCGTATGGTGATCCCTGGTGGGATAGATGTGAACACCTGCCTGCTGAAGCCCTACCTGGGTTCCCCCCCTGTGGATGACTTCTACCAGGGTACCAAGGCAGCTCTGGCAGGGGGCACCACCATGATCTGTGAGTGTGGAGAGGAAGCACTTAAGGAAACACACTCAATCACACAAACACACTTGGTGCAAGTGCTTTGTAGGTGTGACCTGGTCTAACCCTGGTTCTGCAGGTGTCACCTGGTCTAACCCTGGTTCTGCAGGTGTCATCTGGTCTAACCCTGGTTCTGTAGGTGGGACTTGGTCTTAGCCTGGTCTTAGCCTGGTTCTGCAGGTGTCACCAGGTCTAACCCTGGTTCTACAGGTGTCATCTGGTCTAACCCTGGTTCTGCAGGTGTCACCAGGTCTAACCCTGGTTCTACAGGTGTCATCTGGTCTAACCCTGGTTCTGTAGGTGGGACTTGGTCTTAGCCTGGTCAAACCCTAGTTCTGCAGGTGTCACCTGGTCTAACCCTGGTTCTGCAGGTGTCACCTGGTCTTAGCCTGGTCTAACCCTGGTTCTGTAGGTGTCAACTGGTCTTAGCCTGGTCTAACCCTGGTTCTGCAGGTGTCACCTGGTCTTAGCCTGGTCTAACCCTGGTTCTGTAGGTGTCAACTGGTCTTAGCCTGGTCTAACCCTGGTTCTGCAGGTGTCACCTGGTCTAACCCTGGTTCTGCAGGTGTCACCTGGTCTTAGCCTGGTTCTGCAGGTGTCACCTGGTCTAACCCTAGTTCTGTAGGTGGGACCTGGTCTTAGCCTGGTTCTGCAGGGTTCACCTGGTCTAACTCTGGTTCTGTTCCTCCCAGTGGACCATGTGACCCCTCAGCCAGGAGACAGCTTGCTGGAGGTGTTTGAGCGCTGGCAGGAGGCAGCAGATAAGAAGGCCTGCTGTGACTACTCCCTCCATGTGGACATCCCTGAGTGGCATGAGGGGGTCAAGGAGGAGCTGGAGGTGCTGGTGCAGGAGAAAGGTGTGGGGGGGGGGTCACTGATCTGCCTCACTGTCCTGACTGGGGACATTCATGATGTCCTACAGGAAGTGTTGAACTGCAGGTGAGATGGTCTGATATGGAATAACACTTTTCCAAACCCCTGTCCATACACCCTCTCTCTCTATCTCTCTCTGTCTGTCTCTCTGTCTCTCTCTTTCTCTCCCTCCCTCTCTCTCTCTGTCTCTCTCTCTGTTTCTCTCCCTCTCTGTCTCTGTCTCTCTGTCTCTCTCTTTCTCTCCCTCTCTGTCTCTCTCTCTCTCTCTGTCTCTCTCTGTCTCTCTCTCTCTGTCTTTCTCTCTCTCCCCCCTCTCTTTCTTTTTCTGTCTGTCACTCTCTCTCTGTCTCTCTCTCTCTGTTTCTCTCTCTCCCCCCTCTCTTTCTTTTTCTGTCCCACTTTCTCTCTCTCTCTCTCTCTCTGTCTCTCTCTCTGTCTCTCTCTCTATCTCTGTCTGTCACTCTCTCTCTCTGCCTCTCTCTGTCTCTCTCTCTCTCTCTGTTTCTCTCTCTTCCTCTGTCTCTCTCTCTCTCTCTCTCTATCTCTCCCTCTCCCTCTCTGTCTCTCTCTCCCTCTGTCTCTCTCTCTCTGTCTCTCTCTCTCTGTTTCTCTCTCTGTCTCTCTCTCTCTCTCTGCCTCTCTCTGTCTCTCTCTCTCTCTCTGTTTCTCTCTCTTCCTCTGTCTCTCTCTCTCTCTCTCTATCTCTCCCTCTCCCTCACTGTCTCTCTCTCTCTCTCTCTCTCTCTCTCTCTCTCTCTCTGTCTCTCTCTCTCTCTGTCTCTCTCTCTCTCTCTGTCTCTCAGGGATCAACTCTTTCCAGGTGTACATGGCGTATAAAGACCTGTACCAGCTGACAGACTCTCAGGTTGGTCTTCCAGCACACAGGAGGCATCATGGCCACTCACACTCACTGTACATGAAGGTGTCTGCAACAGAACAATCACATTCATTAGTTTTCTCCCTTTCTTTCTTCCTCCCTTCCCTCCCCTTCCTCTCCTCCTCTTCCTCAGTTGTATGAGGCGTTTACCTTCCTGAAGGAGCTGGGCACCGTGGTGATGGTGCATGCTGAGAATGGAGACCTTATTGCTCAGGTAAATAACACAATGATGATGATGATGATGATGATGATGACGAGGAGGAGGAGGATGATGAGGAGGAGGATGATGATGATGATGATGAGGAGGAGGAGGAGGAGGATGATGATGATGATGATGATGATGATGATGAGGAGGAGGAGGAGGAGGAGGAGGATGAGGAGGAGGAGGAGGAGGAGGATGATGATGATGATGATGATGATGATGAGGAGGAGGAGGAGGAGGAGGAGGAGGAGGAGGATGATGATGATGATGAGGAGGAGGAGGAGGAGGAGGATGATGATGATGAAGATGATGATGATGATGATGATGATGATGATGATGAGTATGATGATGATGATGAGGAGGAGGAGGAGGAGGAGGAGGAGGAGGATGATGAAGATGATGATGATGATGAGTATGATGATGATGAAGATGATGATGATGAGTATGATGATGATGATGATGAAGATGATGATGATGATGGTGATGATGATAATGATGAAGATGATGATGAGGATGATGATGATGATGATGAGGAGGAGGAGGAGGAGGAGGATGATGATGATGAAGATGATGATGATGATGATGATGATGATGATGATGAGGATGATGATGATGATGATGATGAGGAGGAGGAGGATGATGATGATGAGTATGATGATGATGATGAGGAGGAGGAGGAGGAGGATGATGAAGATGATGATGATGATGAGTATGATGATGATGAAGATGATGATGATGATGATGATGAGTATGATGATGATGATGATGAAGATGATGATGATGAAGATGATGATGATGATGATGATGATGATGATGATGATGATGATGATGATCAGTGTTTGGTTTAGGAGCAGAGTAAAATCCTCAGTATGGGAATCACTGGACCAGAGGGACATCCTCTCAGTCGTCCTGAAGAGGTGACCTGTCTGTCTGTCTGTCTGTCTGTCTGTCTGTCTGTCTGTCTGCCTGTCTGTCTGTCTGTCTGTCTGTCTGTCTGTCTGTCTGTCTGCCTGTCTGTCTGTCTGTCTGTCTGTCTGCCTGTCTGTCTGCCTGTCTGTCTGTCTGTCTGTCTGTCTGCCTGTCTGTCTGCCTGTCTGTCTGGCTGTCTGTCTGCCTGTCTGTCTGTCTACCTGTCTGTCTGTCTGTCTGCCTGTCTGTCTGCCTGTCTGTCTGCCTGTCTGTCTGTCTGTCTGCCTGTCTGCCTATCTGTCTGTCTGTCTGTCTGCCTGTCTGTCTGCCTGTTTGCCTGTCTACCTGTCTGTCTGCCTGTCTACCTGTCTGTCTGCCTGTCTGTCTGTCTGTCTGTTCGCCTGCCTGTCTGTTTGTCTGTCTGCCTGTCTATTTATCTATCTGCCTGCCTGTCTGCCTGTCTGCCTCTCTATCTGTCTGCCTGCCTCCCTGCCTCCATCCATTTGTAACCCTGTCCCTGTTTGACTCCATGCAGCTGGAGGCAGAGGCTGTGTTCAGAGCCATCACCCTTGGCAACCGGGTGAACTGTCCCATCTACATCACCAAGGTGATGAGCAAGAGTGCTGCTGACACGATCACCCAGGCCCGCAGGAAAGGTCTCTCTCTCGCTGTCTCTCTGTCTCTATATCTTTATATCTCTATATCTCTCTATATCTCTATATCTCCATCTTTCTCTATCTCTATATCTCTGTCTTTCTCTTTCCCTTCTTTTTTGTCTCTGTGTGTTTGTCACCTTGTGTAACTGTCTCTCTCTCCCCTCTCACTGCACCTCCTGCTGTGGCTTCATGACATCCTGAAGGTTCCATTGTCTTTGGGGAACCAATCACAGCCAGTCTGGCCACTGATGGATCACACTACTGGAGCAAGAACTGGGCCAAGGCCGCCGCCCATGTGACCTCTCCCCCGCTGAGCCCTGACCCCACGACCCCAGACCACCTTCACACCCTGCTGGCCTGGTAGATCACCGCTCTCCCTTCTGACATGGCCACACACACACACAAGGACACACACATACACACTCACACACACACACACAGACACAGACACTCACACACACACACACACACACACACACACACAGACACATTCACACAGACACAGACACTCACACACACACACACACACACACACACACACACACACACACACACACACACACACACAGACACATTCACACAGACACAGACACTCACACACACACACACACACACACACACACACTGATGGATCCACTACTGGAGCAAGAACTGGGCCAAGGCCGCCGCCCATGTGACCTCTCCCCCGCTGAGCCCTGACCCCACGACCCCAGACCACCTTCACACCCTGCTGGCCTGGTAGATCACCGCTCTCCCTTCTGACATGGCCACACACACACACAAGGACACACACATACACACTCACACACACACACACAGACACAGACACTCACACACACACACACACACAGACACTCACACACACACACACACACACACACACACACACACACACACACAGACACATTCACACAGACACAGACACTCACACACACACACACACACACACACACACACACACACACAAGGACACACACATACACACTCACACACACACACACACACACACACAGACACTCACACACACACACACAGACACATTCACACAGACACACAGACACACACTCTCACAGACACACACACCAAAGCACCTTTCTCTGTCCCCAATTCCTTAAATAGAACAGGAGCTAGAACCCTCCATCAGCCGTTGCCTTGACTACCGGGTGCTCCCCCCCCCCCCCCCCCCCTCCTTCCTGTCACCACTGGTGTTACGCTGCGTTCGTCTCTGTAGTTCCCCAGATCTGGCACGCCATCTTTAGATACAAAGAGATACAGTGAAGCTAGGCTAGCTAACACAGGAAGAGGAAGGAGATCTGTGATTCTGAGCAGTACCTTCCCTCACAGCACCCCCTGTTGGCTGGGATCACATTACAGTGACACTCTACCTCAGAGGAGGAGCAGTGAGGAGCAGTGAGGAGCTAGTGAGGGGGAGGAGAAACCTGAGTTCAACACTGCACCATGGGGAAGTGGGACTGCAGCTGGGGAGGTGTAATTCACACCCTGCTCACTGAGGACACCTTGTGGTCTTTGGTGGTACTGTCTCACTACTGCCTAATGGGATTTCTTCATAGGAATGTTACACAGTAACCTAAAACACCATAGGGTCTGTTACACACTAACCATCTGTGATGTCATCAGTTGGTATAAAAAAAACAGGCACCTGTAAAAGAACATCTTGGTATGTGATTGGATGAAGCATCTGTCTATCACTGTCTATCACTGGCTAACACTGTCTATCACTGGCTAACACTGTCTATCACTGTCTATCACTGGCTATCACTGGCTAACACAACACTGGGCTTCTGTTACTACAGCGGTGACCTGCAGGTGGTGGGCAGTGCCCACTGTGCCTACAGCGTATCCCAGAAGGCCTTAGGAAAGGACGACTTCACCCTGATCCCTGAAGGGACAAACGGAGTGGAGGAGAGGATGAGCTTCGTCTGGGACAAAGCTGTGGTGAGGGGGACATCTGGGACAAGACTGTGGTGAGGGGGACAAGACTGTGGTGAGGGGGACATCTGGGACAAGACTGTGGTGAGGGGACATCTGGGACAAGACTGTGGTGAGGGGACATCTGGGCTGTGGTGAGGGGACATCTGGGACAAGACTGTGGTGAGGGGGACAAGACTGTGGTGAGGGGGACATCTGGGCTGTGGTGAGGGGACATCTGGGACAAGACTGTGGTGAGGGGGACAAGACTGTGGTGAGGGGACATCTTGCAGTAACACAGGGGAGGGCAGTTCTAGGGGCAGTTCTAGGGGCAGGTCTAGGGGCAGTTCTAGGGGCAGTTCTAGGGGCAGTTCTAGGGGCAGTTCTAGGGGCAGTTCTAAGGGCAGTTCTAGGGGCAGTTCTAGGGGCAGGTCTAGGGGCAGTTCTAGGGGCAGTTCTAGGGGCAGGTATAGGGGCAGTTCTAGGGGCAGTTCTAAGGGCAGTTCTAGGGGCAGTTCTAGGGGCAGTTCTAGGGGCAGTTCTAAGGGCAGTTCTAGGGGCAGTTCTAGGGGCAGGTATAGGGGCAGTTCTAGGGGCAGTTCTAGGGGCAGTTCTAGGGGCAGTTCTAGGGGCAGTTCTAGGGGCAGGTATAGGGGCATGTGAGAAGCCATCTGTGACATCGCTTGTAATAAGAGCTATACTAAGAAATTTGTATTTGCAGATATTTTAGTTTTTAAAACCTGACAGAGTTTGAGTTACGAGTTGTATTAAACGTCTAACCTCTCCATAGGCTATAGGGAAGATGGACGAGAACCAGTTTGTGGCTGTGACCAGCACCAATGCTGCCAAGATCTTTAACTTGTACCCCCGGAAGGGACGCATCGCTGTGGGGTCTGATGCTGACCTGGTGATCTGGGACACGGACAGCCTCCGAACCATCACAGTCAAACAACAGCAGTCGGTAAGGGGGGAGGGGGGGGAAAGAGGGTGGGGGGGAGGAAGGGAGAAAAGGGGGAGGCATGGGGGAGGGAGGGAGGGATAATGACATTGAGTTTGAGTGGAGGTACAGAGGGGATGTTAGGAACAATGTTCCTGGGCTCTTTTCTAGTGTGACAAGGAAGCTCTTCATAATGTAATCAGTTTGTCCTCCAGCCAGTCAGTAGAACTGTAATCCACACAGCTGCAGGTTTTAGGATATAATCCTTCACCCTCCCCCTCACCCTCCCCCTCCACCCCCACCTCTGTACATCTGTACATCTCTCTCCCCCTCCACCCCCACATCTGTTCATCTGTATATCTCTCCCCCTCCCCCTCCCTCACGCCTGTCTCTATCCTCTTAACCCCATCATTTCTGCTCCATCCCTCCATAATAATCACACTTCATCTTCTCTAAACTTGTCTAAACCTGTCCCCCCGATTCTTCCCTTCCTCTCCCTGTCTGTTCCTGCCTCCCCCCTCCCCCCCCTCCCCCCTCCCCCCTCAGGCTCTGGAGTACAACATCTTTGAGGGGCTGGAGTGCCGGGGGGGTCCAGCCCTGGTGGTGAGCCAGGGCAGGGTGGTGTATGAGGAGGGTAAACTCTGCGCCCCAGCAGGCACCGGACACTTCATCCCTCGTCAGGCCTTCCCTAACTACGCCTATCAGAGAGTCAAAACCAGGAGCCAGGTAACTACAACTCCCAACATGCACCTGGTTGCTTTCTTGTTCTTCGTTAGATATTCTCAGTTGTCCTTCAATCTAACAGCTGCTGATTTTCTTAAGTAACTTTATAACGGCAACTCTGTAAATTCTGTTAAATACTGTAGCATCTTGTACAATACAGCTGTACATTTGTCTTAAATCACTTTAATCTGTACATACCCTGTATATTCTGATTATACTGATACTGTGTATATTCTGAGTATACAATTATTATATTCTGTTGTAATAACTATTTTGCACTTCTGGTTGGATGCTAACTGTATTTCGTTACCCTGTACTTGTACCTGTGTAATGACATTAAAGTTGAATCTAATCTCATCTAATTATGTCCGAAATGATGGATTATAACAGTAGCTCTGGACACTTCTGAATTGTGCGTTGTGTGTGTATTTCCAGGTGAAAGGTCGACAAGGTGTGTCCCGGGGGCTGTATGATGGCCCGGTGTACGATGTCCCTGCCACCCCTAAATACATCACACCTTCCCCCTCAGCCAAAACCTCCCCCACCTCCCACCAGCCTCCCCCAATCCGCAATCTGCACCAGTCCAACTTCAGCTTATCAGGTAAGAAGACTTAGTCAGCTTTATCTGTGTTCTGATTGGATGCTGCAGGTAAAGAAATACAATTAAACCATTCTGATTGGTCCTCCTCAATGTTTCCTGTTCTCGTCATCTTCCAGGTGCACAGATTGATGACAGCATTCCTCGACGCTCCGGGCATCGCATCGTGGCCCCCCCTGGTGGCCGCTCCAACATCACCAGCCTTGGCTGAGCGTGTGTGTGTGTGTGTGTGTGTGTGTGTGTGTGTGTGTGTGCAAATGTGTATCTATGTGTATGAAAGAGAATGTTTTTGGTCCAATGTTAAGTATTAGTTGCTACCCAGTTTTTCCAGTAATATCTCATTGCTTGATTCTATGTCGTCCATCCTTCCACAATCCAGGACGACACGCATCATGTCTACATGCTGTTAGAGATAACCTGCATCTTTACTCTAAGATAGCTTCATTAAATAGAGAGATTCACAAGCACTAAAAATAACATACAGAAATTAGAGCACACTGTGTCTATGTATATATATCACACCCACACACACGCAAACACTCTCTCTCTATATATCTCTCACTCACACACACTCTCTCTCACACACACACTCTTTCTATCCCAGTGTTTTTTATAACCCTTCCACACACACAGACCTCTGCTGTGTCCCAGACCTCCACACTACCACACCATTTCAGATTTCCAAGATTAGTCCAATTTTGTACATTACATTTTACAGTATGTCTAATATAGAATGCCAAAATGACCATGTTACCCTGCTGCAGAAAGTGGAATATTGCTGTTTGCTGGCTTGCTAATCTTACCTACAACCATCTAAGCAGCTAAACATCTACCCCTTCCAACAGCTACGATGGTTCAGTCACATGACTACAGGAAGCTGTCTGTACCTATTCAAGACATGGTCACATGACTAAGTAGTAAGTCCACATTGTCTGCAAACTATGCAACATCACGTTATCTGTAAGGGCAGCGTAAATATCAACTATCAGTAAAAAGCAGCAGCAGTTCTGGATGCAGCCCTGGCCTGTGAGTGCATGCTGATGTTGTGTTACTCCAAGCATGGCCCTCCCTCACTACAGTACTCCCATCACTGCCCTCATGTGGACAGTTGAGGAAACGCAGAATTCAATTCTGGGTTTCTTCTTTTTGGGGATCTCTCCAACCAATAGCGTGACTCCAAGGCCTCGCGCACTACAGCTGCATGACCATGCGCAGTGTAGCTCACAGCAGCTTGTGACTGAGGACCCGGATGTTAGTACACTGATACACAGTTTAGAGATGTTGTACTGAATAGCACAATCATGTTATAATGTGTCTTAGCTGTATGCCTACTTAGCTGTATGCCTACTTAGCTGACCTGCTTTATCCATGAAGCTTCTCAGAATCACACCTGCGTTCATCTCCTCTTGTCTCTACTAAACCACCACAACTGTAACCCTGACAAGTTATGCAATACTTTCATACTAACCAAAAGTCTGTTAGAGGTTTTCTGGTAATTAGTGATGTGTTGCAGTTCATTTGTACTCTGGGATGAAACCCATTCATGCTTGCATGAACATGCATGTGACGGGATTAGCAGAGACAACTTGTTTTGGGTTGATAGGGCACGTGCCTGAACTCTATCTGATATAGCTGTATTCTCAGCCATTCACTTCAATTATAACAACACAGGTTCAATTAAAAGAACAATATTGAATGAATTATCAACATTGATTTAATGTGTTTAGATTATAACCTGTGCGCACAAATACACGGGACATTAATTGTGACAATCAGAATGAAACAGATCTATATTTTTTAGATAGGAAATTTGTAAATCGATCTAATTCGATCGGAATAGGAGGGTCAAGTAATCAGATTAACTAAAAGCGGAAATCACTGAATTTTTCAGTCACACAAAGAAGTGTGTCAATGTTTCGATATCTCTGCTTCCATTCATCGCTGTGAAAGAGCTTAATCTGAGGCTGCAGCCTCGCCTCCCCCCGGCCTCACTGGCTGGAGGCTTCACGGGGTCCGCAGTGCTGTGATATGCTGTCTGTTTCTGTTGACTTCTAATGAATTACTGCTGATTAATAAACTACTGACTGTTAAATGTGAAAAAGTAAAAAGGTGTTTGTGGTGTTTCTGCGGAGGTAAACCCTCTCCCTGTCTCTGAATAAAGAGACTCTGTCTGTGTTACAGACGCAGAACAGTTCAGCTGGACAGCAATCCAGAATTAAATAACACAGTCAATCAATAAATGAGCAAGTTAAAAGATATAAGTATGAATAGTATAATCTCTCTCTCAACCCCCTCTCCCCGTGAAAATGGACAGATGGGCTTCACGTAAGGGAGGGGAGGGAGGGGGGGGGAGGGGAGGGGGGAGGGGGAGGGCGCAGAGCAGTTCTTCCTCCATGTGATGTGGCCTAAAGCTGACATACTTAGATAACAGTGACGTGACACGAATTGCCCAGAACCTAGCACGGAAAGGAGCCGTTCAGAGAGGCAGAGGAGCAGAGGAGCAGCAGAGGAGCAGTAGAGGAGCAGAGAAGCAGAGGAGCAGCAGAGGAGCAGTGCAGCAGAGGAGCAGCAGAGGAGCATCAGAGGAGCAGCAGAGGAGCAGCAGAGGAGCATCAGAGGAGCAGAGGAGCAGCAGAGGAGCAGCAGAGCAGCAGAGCAGCAGAGGAGCAGCAGAGGAGCAGCAGAGCAGCAGTGCAGCAGAGGAGCAGCAGAGCAGCAGAGCAGCAGAGGAGCAGCAGAGCAGCAGAGGAGCAGAGGAGCAGCAGAGCAGCAGAGGAGCAGAGGAGCAGCAGAGGAGCAGCAGAGCCACAGTGTGAGGAGTACAGCAGTTTGATGAAGAGGTTTGTTCTGAAGAACAGTTGTGGAGGTGTCAGACTACATCAGAACCAGAGACAGAACCACTCTGCTGCACAGACACACCTAGCTCAGGAGGATTTCCTCCAGCTGATTTTTTAGTGTCAGTTTTTAAATCTTATTTATCATCGCATTCATCTGGAACTATCCTCATTCCGTCTAGTTGATACGGATTAGTTTTAAAAGTGAGCCATTTTAAAGAGAACATGTCCGTACTTCAACATGCTTGTTTGTCCACCTTCCTCGTTGGACAGCTTTGCGCACAAGACGCGAACAGCACTTCAATCCAGAGCGCAGCGCAGTGACCCCGCAGCGGCACCAGACTCAAGCACCAGACCACCCAGAACACCCGACTGGACCCGCAACTCTAGGGCTCTCCCCACGTTTAAGCAGAGGAGTACATCGACTTGTGTCTGCCGTTTGGAGAGACACAGTGACAAGATTACAACTTTGCGCACAACAAAGTCAGACCGGGAATCATTTTAACTTCACGACTTTGCCACGTTTTTTAATGATGTGTGACTCTGTGTTGAAGCGAGGAGCGGACGATGGATAACCTGACCGCTTTGGAAAACGGCGAGCCAGGAAACCGACTGGCAGCTCAAGTGATAATAGGAAGCATCCTGTCTCTGATCATTCTGTGGACTTTAGTTGGGAATTTGATGGTCTGCGCTGCGGTTATTCGCTACCATCATCTGCGAAATAAAGTAACAAATATTTTCATCGTTTCTCTGGCGCTGTCTGACCTTCTGGTGGCCGTGCTGGTGATGCCGTGGAAGGCAGTCATGGAGGTTGTGGGATTTTGGCCCTTTGGTGCTTTCTGTGACACCTGGGTGGCCTGTGATATCATGTGTTCAACTGCTTCCATACTGAACCTGTGTGTCATCAGTGTGGATCGTTACTGGGCCATCTCCAGCCCCTTCCATTATCAGAGGAAGATGAGCAGAAAAGTGGCCTGTGTTATGATCGGAGTGACCTGGACTGTTTCAGTTGCGATCTCCTTCATCCCCGTCCAGTTGAACTGGCACCGTGCTGAGATCAGCCAGCTGGCTGCAGATTCCAACTTGACACAAAACGAAACAGTAAGAAACCTTCTAATGGACTGTGACTTTAGCCTGAGCCGCACATACGCCATCTCCTCCTCACTCATCAGTTTCTACATCCCAGTGGCCATCATGGTGATCACCTACACACGCATCTACCAGATCGCCCAGGTTCAGATCCGCAGGATCTGCTCTCTGGAGCGAGCAGCTGAGCATGCTCAGAACTGTCACTTCAGGTCTCATGGTTACACCTCTCAGCTGCTCTGCATGTCACATCAGGACCGGACGGAGCGTCCAGAGCATCCTGAGCACCAGCGGCATCACTACCCTAACCCTACTGAGCGTCCAGAGCATCCTGAGCACCAGCGGCATCACTACCCTAACCCTACTGAGCGTCCAGAGCATCCTGATCACCAGCGGCATCATCACCTTAACCCCCACCGGGCCCTGAGAGTCTCCATCAAGAAGGAGACCAAAGTTCTGAAAACCCTCAGCATCATCATGGGAGTGTTTGTGTTCTGCTGGTTCCCCTTCTTCTTCCTGAACTGTGCCGCCCCCTTCTGCTCCGGTCTGGACCCCCCCGGGGGCACCAAGGGGCCGTACTGCGTCAGCCACACCACCTTTAACGTGTTCGTGTGGTTTGGTTGGAGTAACTCGTCCCTGAACCCGGTCATCTATGCTTTCAACACAGACTTCAGGGAGGCGTTCCTTCGGCTGCTGAGCTGCAGACAGGACTGCCATGGGGTGAGCACCCCTGCTGAGACAGGAGGCAGCAGGGAGGCTGGCTTCCATAAGCAGGACAGCCCCCCACACCACCCCAAGACAGAGCGCACATACAGCGACAACAGACTCAGCCAGGACAGTGGGGTCACCGTGATTATGACCTTGCCCCAGTTTGACCCCGGATCCTCAGCCTTGCCCATGGGCAGCATGGAGCACTGTGACTCAGAGTGACGACCAGAGGGACAAACACATCCAATACCAGGAAACTCAGGGAAAAGGCCTCTTATATTCTGACCACCCACAGTGAAGCTCTTACTTGCCATGCAGATCAACACTTTCCTAAAGATTGACTTTAAGCTGTGCAGGTTTGTATATTTTTTATCCAGTCTTTTAGGAAATAAGATCACTCAGCTAGTCATAGTCTTGATTGTCTGAGAAATGGACCTCAAATCTTTCTCAGAATGCCCAGGATTACAGTCACACAGTCCTACATGCACCAGTGGTCACTGGTGCACGCATGAAAGCAAGCTCTGCGTCCATACCTCTCCTCCCCCTCCTGTCCTCTCCTCACCCTCCTCACCTCCCCCCTCTCCTGCCTCTCTCACGCAGGCCCTCATAACCATTAATAATTTGCTTGCTTTTTCCTGACCCTGGATCTCTCGACCTGGTTTTCCCTCTCATGAGGGACTGGAGAGAGTGGGGATGCAAGACAGCATGTCCTCTGAGGCATGATCACATGGGCCTAATGCATGTATAGTCACCGAGCAGAGAGCAGAGAGAACCTCCCATGCACAGCAGTACCATGCACAGCAGTACCATGCACAGTCCCTGCATGAATGCATGTTTTCCAACACGTGTGAGTGTCAGGCAGACTTTAGTGAAGGCTGAAAACATTTATTATCACGCACCCGCATGCACAAGACTTCATTGTGGTGACGTTTTGATGCTGATTAATGAGAGAGAGAGAGAGAGAGAGAGAGAGAGAGAGAGAGAGAGAGAGAGAGAGAGAGAGAGAGAAGGGAAGGCTTTGTGTTCAACCCATGTTTCATTTATTCAGGCCAATAGGTACTGCAGTACAAACACGAGAGGACTGAGAGAGAAAAACAGAGACAGAGAGACAGAGAGAGAGAGAGAGAGAGGGAGAGAGAGGGAGAGAGAAACAGAGATAGATAGATAGATAGATAGAGAGAGAGAGAGAGGGAGGGAGAGAGAAACAGAGATAGATAGATAGAGAGAGAGGGAGAGAGAAAGAGAGAGAGAGAAAGAGAGAGAGGGAGAGATTACAAGTAGGGAAAAAAATAAATGAACCAAAGCAAATCGCTTGAATCAGACATGATGTTGGCTGTGAATGAACACATGTGAACTGAGGCCAGTGGAACTGCAGCTTAATCATTACTGAGGAAGTCAGCAGACTACATGACATGCTGGTGTTACAGGCAGGTCAGTGAGACATGGTCTATCTTTAAAGAGCTGAGGCGTTCTCCTAGGAGAGGACTGAGCACATCAGACATGACAGACATGACAGCCAGTCAGACTGTGTTCCTCTGGGCATCAGACCAGCCCTGCCTGTGTTCCTCTGGGCATCAGACCAGCCCTGCCTGTGTTCCTCTGGGCATCAGACCAGCCCTGCCTGTGTTCCTCTGGGCATCAGACCAGCCCTGCCTGTGTTCCTCTGGGCATCAGACCAGCCCTGCCTGTGTTCCTCTGGGCATCAGACCAGCCCTGCCTGTGTTCCTCTGGGCATCAGACCAGCCCTGCCTGTGTTCCTCTGGGCATCAGACCAGCCCTGCCTGTGTTCCTCTGGGCATCAGACCAGCCCTGCCTGTGTTCCTCTGGGCATCAGACCAGCCCTGCCTGTGTTCCTCTGGGCATCAGACCAGCCCTGCCTGTGTTCCTCTGGGCATCAGATCAGCCCTGCCTGTGTTCCTCTGGGCATCAGACCAGCCCAGTCTGGCTCAGGAGGTGACCTGGATCCCTCCCTCACAGCCTGCTGGGTCTGTCCACATCAGCAAGACTGCAGGACTGAGAGAACAACACAGATCTGATCTACCTTGTCTCCATGGAGACGAACAGGACACCAAAATCCAGGGTTTTTGGGTGTTTCTGGTTGTTGTTGTCTTTCAGAGTTTAACCAAAGGGAGCATTTCTTAATGTTCAAGTCAGTGAAGTTGACAAGATTCTTGTTGGTCCAGCCTCAGTTGCACCAGCTTCAGACATGCATCAGACACACAGACAAGTGGAAACATTCCTAAAATGAACTCCTTATCACTGATTTGTTTGTTGCTAAGGTGTTGTGATTGAAATGCCAAATAAAGAAGAGTATCTCTTCTTAGTACTGTCCTTGCATCTAATGTTGTACAGTGACCCAGTTAGACAGTAGAGACCTTTAAGGAATGTTATTTCTTCTAAAAAGTTCTGGATAGTTTCAGTAGTATCTTCCAGTGGATGATGTTAAAACTGCAGTTTGTTCACGAACCAAAGGATGCATAATGTACAGTATTCACACTGATGTCATTAATTCAAAAGTAGATAATATTGATCACAACATTGGTTTGATTTGACTGTATTTTACTGTCCAATCAGGGACACTTGTTCTACTCTGTTTCCTGTCTCATACTGTATGTTGCTCACTAATGTTTAGAGATCTGGAGTGTGTTATCTGGAGTGTGTTATCTGGAGTGTGTAATCTGGAGTGTGTTATCTGGAGTGTGTAATCTGGAGTGTGTTATCTGGAGTGTGTTATCTGGAGTGTGTTATCTGTAGATTAATCCACCAAAATCAAACATCCTTCCATGTCTTTGGTCATTAATAAATGGTCCAATCAGAACGCGAGTGCTTTGACTGAACTAAAAATGAGCTGTTAGTTTGAACTGTGATGTTTCATTTCAAGAACTGTGCTTAGTGCTTTGCCAACAGAGTGTTTACCAAATGAAATCTGAGTGTAAAACACATCATGTGCTTGGAGTTTTTTAGACACTTTCTGAAGCTCATCTAAGTAGGTCACTGAGGTAAATTAGCTTAGCATAACCCTGTTAATAAAGTTGTTGTTTCATATCCAGTGCACAGATATACACATATGCACAGATATACACATATGCACAGGGACTGTGACACTCTTCTGAGGATATCTGCAACTTTGACAGAACATGAACATGTGTACATACTAAAAACATACCAGAAGACAAAGCATTGACTTTGTGGAACGAAATGTCTGTCTGCATTAACAATCTGACTTCAGGGAATTTTCTAGAATGGAAACACAAGCAGGAAGTCAGGATATGGGGAGAGATAAGAGGTGTAGGAGAAATATGGAAAGATACCAGTTAAAAAACAATGAGATATCTTGAAGTATTTGTTAGTATTTAACCCTAACCCTAAGTATTTACTACCAACAGCCACAGAATCAACCATCTTAAACAAATAACCATCTGATAAAACACCCAGAACCATCTGGTCAGGAGTCAGATGACCTGAAGCTCTACCTGACCTAACAGCAGCTCCCAGGTTCTGCTGAAGCAGGTTCTCCTGCTCCACACACCTTCCAGCTGACCTGAACCTCAGGTGTTCTCCTGCTCCACACACCTTCCAGCTGACCTGAACCTCAGGTGTTCTCCTGCCCCACACACCTTCCAGCTGACCTGAACCTCAGGTGTTCTCCTGCCCCACACACCTTCCAGCTGACCTGAACCTCAGGTGTTCTCCTGCTCCACACACCTTCCAGCTGACCTGAACCTCAGGTGTTCTCCTGCTCCACACACCTTCCAGCTGACCTGAACCTCAGGTGTTCTCCTGCTCCACACACCTTCCAGCTGACCTGAACCTCAGGTGTTCTCCTGCCCCACACACCTTCCAGCTGACCTGAACCTCAGGTGTTCTCCTGCCCCACACACCTTCCAGCTGACCTGAACCTCAGGTGTTCTCCTGCCCCACACACCTTCCAGCTGACCTGAACCTCAGGTGTTCTCCTGCTCCACACACCTTCCAGCTGACCTGAACCTCAGGTGTTCTCCTGCCCCACACACCTTCCAGCTGACCTGAACCTCAGGTGTTCTCCTGCCCCACACACCTTCCAGCTGACCTGAACCTCAGGTGTTCTCCTGCCCCACACACCTTCCAGCCACACTAACCTGAACCTAACACTTCACCTGGGATTAAACATGGCGCCACAGTCTCCACTAAGGTAACAGCATGTCTGTTGGCCTCAGATCTGTGAAACTCTTTCAACAGAATAGAATGAGCAAGTACAGTGAAACATCTACTGCCTCTGAGACTAATGACATATGATAAGTAAGGAGTCAAGTGGCTGAATGGTTAGGCCATCAAACTAGTGTTCAGAAGGGCGTCAGTTTGATTCCTGGCTGAGGCAACATGATGTTGTGTCCTTGGGCAAGACACTTTACCCTACTTGCCTCAGGGGGGAATGTCCCTGTACTTGCTGTAAGTCTCTCTGGATAAGAGTGTCTGATAAATGACTAAATGTAAATGTAATATGAAATAATCCCATCACACAGCACTCAAGGATAATGAATAGATCAAAGACAGGGACATGGTCGGCTGCAAAATCTGTCTCAGTCATGGAGGTAAACACAACACAGAGAGCTGCCACACACAACCACACACAACCACACACAACCACAGACACAATCAGAGTTAATGTGTGTTACGTCAAATACAGTCCTGACAGCTTTGGAGCACCAGACAAGAGGAACACACAGCTGAAGTATTCACACCTCACAGAACTGCCATCCACTGAAATACAAGACAACATTTCTAATATTACCTACGTCCTCCACCAAGTTAACCATTCTGCTGATGACATACAGTTCCAAACACTCTCCTGTGATTAAACTAAACAGTACATGTTGTCCTCTAGTCCAGTGAGCTGTGTGGAGGCTTATCCCTGAGCTGTGAGGCTGCTGCTGACACCTGGACCAGCTGACACCATGCAGGCTCTGATCACCAGAGGCTATCACTACCACAGGCTATCACTACCAGAGGCTATCACTACCAGAGGTTATCATCACCAGAGACTATCACTACCAGAGGCTATCATCACCAGAGTTTATCATCACCAGAGGCTATCACTACCAGAGGTTATCATCACCTGAGGCTATCACTACCAGAGACTATCACTACCAGAGGCTATCATCACCAGAGTTTATCATCACCAGAGGCTATCACTACCAGAGGCTATCATCACCAGAGACTATCACTACCAGAGGCTATCACTACCAGAGGCTATCACTACCAGAGGCTATCATCACCAGAGACTATCACTACCAGAGGCTATCATCACCAGAGTTTATCATCACCAGAGGCTATCACTACCAGAGGCTATCACTGCCAGAGGTTATCATCACCTGAGGCTATCACTACCAGAGACTATCACTACCAGAGGCTATCATCACCAGAGGTTATCATCACCAGAGGCTATCACTACCAGAGGTTATCACTACCAGAGGCTATCACTATCAGAGACTATCACTACCAGAGGTTATCATAACCAGAGGCTATCACTACCAGAGGCTATCATCACCAGAGGCTATCACTACCAGAGGCTATCACTACCAGAGGCTATCACTACCAGAGGTTATCATCACCAGAGGCTATCACTACCAGAGGCTATCATCACCAGAGACTATCACTACCAGAGGCTATCACTACCAGAGGCTATCACTACCAGAGGCTATCACTACCAGAGGCTATCACTACCAGAGGCTATCACTACCAGAGGTTATAATCACCAGAGGCTATCACTACCAGAGGCTATCACTACCAGAGGTTATCATCACCAGAGGCTATCACTACCAGAGGCTATCACTACCAGAGGCTATCATAACCAGAGGCTATCATCACCAGAGTCTATCATCACCAGACTATCACTGCTGAGTGTTTTATAAATGGCACTGCTGTATCCTATTTTTACCATTTCATTCATCAGCTAAATCACCTACAACTGTGAGTGGGTGAATGAGAAAAAGCAAAAGCTACAGAAAGACAGAGATACAGAGAGACAGACAGACAGACAGACAGACAGACAGAGAGACACACAGAGGGAGACAGAGAGAGAGAGACACAGATAAGAGACACACAGAGAGAGAAACCGATAGAGAGGGGTGTGCAATGTCAATAAGGTTGCATTATCTATATTTCTCAGGAAGCTTTGTATTTCTTGGAACCTATTTATTCAATGGAATGGAAGCACTAAAAAACCAGGACATCGACAGGAAGTCGATGACTGTGAGTAATTTTGTAAAATGTTTTCAATCCACACTACTTCAAACAAGGCAAGCTGCAGGCTAATGCTCTAACCTACTCAGATACAAATGAAGGCTTTCTATTCATCTGACATTAACTACTATTTCAAAAGTAAACAGGATTAAAAGAACCATTGTATTCATTTTTATTCTAAGTAAATCCATCAGATATAACAGATGAGGCAAATAGGATGAAACCACCAAGCGTCCAGACAGCTAGTGAGTGAGTGAAGCAGAGAGGAGGTCCTTATGTCAGGGCAACAGGAGGAGAAGAAGAATGAGAGAGGATACCAGGAAGAAGAAGTGAGAAAGATGAAGAGGAGAAGAATGAGAGAGGATACCAGGAAGAAGAAGTGAGAAAGATGAAGAGGAGAAGAATGAGAGAGGATACCAGGACAGAAGAAGTGAGAAAGATGAAGAGGAGAAGCTGTGAACAGTCAACAGTTGTGTTTAGGATCCACAGACATGTAAAGAACCACTGAAGCATCTGAATCAGGGGTGTCCAACTGGTGCCATCGAGGGCCCAGAGGCTGCAGGTTTACCTGTCCACCAAGCAGCAACACCAAGCAGCAACACCAAGCAGCAACACCAAGCAGCAACACCAAGCAGCAACACCAAGCAGCAACACCAAGCAGCAACACCAAGCAGCAACAGCAAGCAGCAACAGCAAGCAGCAACACCAAGCAGCAACAGCAAGCAGCAACACCAAGCAGCAACAGCAAGCAGCAACACCAAGCAGCAACACCAAGCAGCAACACCAAGCAGCAACACCAAGCAGCAACAGCAAGCAGCAACACCAAGCAGCAACAGCAAGCAGCAACACCAAGCAGCAACACCAAGCAGCAACACCAAGCAGCAACAGCAGCTGATCTCACTGATGAGTGACTCTACTTAGTGAAATCAGCTGGTGGCTTGGTGGACAGGTAAACCTGCACCCTCTTGGTCCTCATGGCACCAGTTTGACACCCCTGGTCTAAATGAATCATTAGTGGATCCAACAGGGATGCCAGTGTGTGATGATGTCATGCCAGTCTGCACACAGCAAGGGTGGAAACTACTGAAATATGTGTGTGTGTGTGTGTTCACCTGCTGCCTCCTCAAACTGGCACAGCTAAAAATAACCCTGTCAGCTCACTCAGTGATAATGACAGAGAGAGAGTGTTAGCTGGGGCGACAGAGGTGAGGGAGAAGGGATGGGAGGGAAAGGCCGTGTCATCATTGGAAGAGACAGACAGTTGGGGTTGGAAGAAAGAGAGAGAGAGAGGGGGAAGGGGGGGTGAATGAGAAAAAGCAAAAGCTACAGAAAGACAGAGATACAGAGAGACAGACAGACAGACAGACAGACAGAGAGAGACACAGATAAGAGACAGAGAGAGAGAGAAACTGATAGAGAGGGGTGTGCAATGTCAATAAGGTTGCATTATCTATATTTCTCAGGAAGCTTTGTATTTCTTGGAACCTATTTATTCAATGGAATGGAAGCACTAAAAAACCAGGACATCGACAGGAAGTCGACTGACCCCTGGTGTTATAAACAGTACATTACATACAAGGTGGTTGTTATTTATACATTTTATACAGATGTTGTATTTTCAACATTAACAAGTCAAGATCAAGTTATTCTTGCAGTTAGGTTGTTGAGGTTTGGCCCCAGGCTGTGATCAAACTAAGGACCACATCCACACCTAAACAAGGACAAACAGCACCACATCTACCCAGGATAAACATGCTGGTTTGGGGTCTGAAGTGTCTCCTAATGTCTGTTCACTGACTTCACACAGACACATCATCTTAATGACAGATTCTAGAAGAACTGACCCAAGAAGATCTTCTGTTTGATAAAACACTGACAAATACTTGAACTAGCAGAGAACCTTCTCTCTGTATTTAAATAATGTATCCTTTCTATTTTTAGAAGCGTTCCCGTTTAATTAAATGCAACAGTTTGTAAACAGAAGCATGATAATGTGCTTACTTGTAGTCCCCGCTGGTTTTCGGTAATTAAAACAACAACAAAATCGGTTAATTGGGATTACTGTGGACTGTGAGCTCATGATGTCAGTTCCCCGAGTGCAATAAATGTGTCGTTCTTACCTTCCGCCACTAGATGACAGTAGTGCTACACCGACAGGTTGGATGGAAGTTAAAACCTGTGATCTCTGGTTATGTCTGGTTATCACATCTTAATTGAAGTTGAAACCCCCTGACTATTGTACATGAAGAAACAACCTCAATATTTCATCACAAACCTTGTGACTATCTGGGTTTTCCCTGTTCAAAGTGTGGCATCAAATCAGACCTTTGAACATGTGGCAGCTCCTCTGAGATTATCCTTTATTTATTCCGCAGTGGGAGAATTGCAGTATGTAGTTCCTGTATCATCCAATCAGCAGCACATCTAACATGTATCCCTGAGTGTTTGTATGTCTGCAATGTGGTTATGTGATTTGACATCTCTGTCACATCCAAACTGACTCCTAAACAATCTTGGAGCCCAGATGGCTCCCAGCTTTCATACATGAGGCTCTGCCAGTTTAATATTAGGGTCACTGTAACCTGATGTGCCAGATGGTTCAGAACACACATCCATCCAGGATGCTGACCGGGGAACCTGCTTGGAAAAGGGCAGACACTCAACACTGCCCAGAACTGCCTGGAGGTCTGGCCACAGATGGATACTCAACCTCTACACTAGGGGGGGGGGGGCCTCGGGGGCCGCTGTCCTGAAGGTTTTAGATGTTTCCCTGCTCCAGCACACCTGATACTAATCATCAGGCTTCCACAGAGCTTGATAACGACCCTTCATTAGATTCAGGTGTGCTGGAGCAGGGAAACATCTAAAACCAGGACAGCGGCCCTCCAGGACCAGGGTTGCCCCCCCCCCGATCTACACACTGGAAATATTGAACACATCTCATAAATAACATTTCAGAATAAGGGCCATCATTTTCCCTTTAACAGACTTCCCAAATAAAAGCCTCAGTAAAGTCTCACCACACCCATCATTTCACAGGAGGTTTTTTTTAATGTCAAAGTCAAATTTATACACGCGTCAACTTCATACCAAACTCATTCTGCAACATCTCTCCCACTTGACTCTTCTCATCATAGCAAATGCAATTAGTTAATCAATTACGGGATAAGAGGACAGCAAAAATACTGATGCCCTTTAGATGAACTAAGGAGAATTGAGAGAAACAATAAAAAACTTTTTTTTTAAATTTCCTTTTTTTTCAAGCGCAGTTTTGAAGACTTTAAGCATGCTTTAGTTATCATTCTGAGATCTGCTCTACAGTGATGGGTTAACTTTACATGGCTATTATGCTTGACCAGAACAGGAAGTTGAAAGTACTAAACAGGAAGTGAGACAGTTTGAGACTTAGAGTCTCTTTGTTTTTTTTCATTACAAAAAGTCTGAAGGATGTTGGTCTGTGTGACGTTATACGTTCATTCCATCCCTCCTTGTCCTGTTATGCGCTAAAGAGAAGCGTATTTCTCAGTAAACATGCAGTATCCAAAAAGACGTTCAGTCTCCAACACTGGTAGGTGTGTCTACAGTGTCCTGTCTGTCTGTCTCAGAGTGTAGACAGTGTCCTGTCTGTCTGTCTGTCTGTCTGTCTGTCTCAGGGTGTAGACAGTGTCCTGTCTGTCTGTCTGTCTCAGAGTGTATACAGTGTCCTGTCTGTCTGTCTGTCTGTCCCAGGGTGTCTACAGTGTCCTGTCTGTCTGTCTGTCTGTCTCAGGGTGTAGACAGTGTCCTGTCTGTCTGTCTGTCTCAGGGTGTAGACAGTGTCCTGTCTGTCTGTCTGTCTGTCTCAGGGTGTAGACAGTGTCCTGTCTGTCTGTCTGTCTGTCTGTCTGTCTATCTCAGGGTGTAGACAGTGTCCTGTCTGTCTGTCTGTCTCAGGGTGTAGACAGTGTCCTGTCTGTCTGTCTGTCTGTCTCAGGGTGTAGACAGTGTCCTGTCTGTCTGTCTCAGGGTGTAGACAGTGTCCTGTCTGTCTGTCTTTCTCAGGGTGTAGACAGTGTCCTGTCTGTCTGTCCCAGGGTGTAGACAGTGTCCTGTCTGTCTGTCTCAGGGTGTAGACAGTGTCCTGTCTGTCTATCCCAGGGAATAGACAGTGTCCAGATCAGACCTGCATTAAAACAGCAGTGTGGACATTCTGCCCAGCAGAGAAAGGGTCTCTCAGCAGAACCTAGTATGACGCCTGCCTGCTTTCCATACGTCCAGGAACCGCTGTATTTCAGGGGTCAAAGTTCAGGCGTCAAAGGTTAAGGATCACAGGGCAGTCAAACCTTTCATAAATTATGAGAGAGGAGGGGCAACAGGAGGGGCAACAGGAGGGGCAACAGCGTGCATGTGTGACCCTCAGCTGGACTGGGCTGATGACCTTTGACCTGAGTGTTGGAGAGGGTAAAGGCTGTAAGTTGGAATCTTCTGCAAATAAACAGGAATTAATCTCCAGATAGACAGGAAATCATCTCCAGATAGACTGGAAGTCATCTCCAGATAGACTGGAAGTCATCTCCAGATAGACAGGAAGTCATCTCCAGATAGACAGGAAGTCATCTCCAGATAGACAGGAAATCTTCTTGCTTTTCCAAGCTATCCCACTCAGACAGGATATTATTGAAGATCTTCTGACTCCATGCAGCCAAACCTGTTGTCTTCTCTCATCTTTCTTTCTACCATTCAAGCACTTTAAGTAGTGCTAGTCCATATCACACCATCGTGACCCTGATCCCCACCTCTCGACCCCTACCAAGCCCTAACCCCCCCCCCCCACACACACACACACTAATAAAAAAACAGCATTTAGGTTTTTGCTCATGCAGAGAAAAAGTCGTTCTTACAGAAATTTGGTTTTTCTAAGAGACTCTTATACTTCCAGTAGTAGGAGGAATATTTCATACTCCGTGACAATGTGCATCTTTACATGGATGTTACCTCAGTTCCCTGTAGAGACACCCCCCCCACCCCCCCACCTCCCCACCCCCCCCACTGTTCACATACATGATGATGAGAACATGACACATGTGTCTCTAATAGCGTCCAGGAAGGAAGGTAGAAGAAGGAGAAATGCTACATCTACAATAACTGATGAGGCTTGTTTAAGCATAGTGACAACGCAGGCTGCTTATGTATTGTAAGTGTTTAGGTTTGTGTGTTTGTCTGTTTGTCTGTTTGTCTGTTTGTCTGTTTGTGTGTGTGTGTTTGTGTGTGTGTGTGTTTGTCTGTTTGTGTGTGTGTGTGTTTGTGTGTGTTTGTCTGTTTGTGTGTGTGTGTGTGTGTTTGTGTGTGTGTGTTTGTGTGGGTGTGTGTGTGTGTGTGTGTGTGTGTTTGCGTGTCCTTATAAGGGTCGATGGTTTCTAAAGAGCTTGAATGTCCACTGTAACAGATGGATGAACTCTGCTGCCCTGCTGATGCTGGACAGTTAGGGAGCGCTCAGACTGCCTGCCTCTAGAGTAGCTAGAGAACTGGATAGATAGTTAGATAGATAGTTAGATAGATACATAAATATATACAGTCTCAAGGTGAGAAGGCATAGAGTATTGTGTTTCAGCACTGGTACACTGTGGCACTAACACTACAAACCTTGTATTCCGAAACTCCTACCGCTGACACCTGTCAAAATCAATACAAAACAAACCCTAATTGTTTTCCGATTCTATTGAGTTTAATCTAAGGTGTAAAAAGACCTGATTTGAACCAGTTTGAATTCCTCTCTGGTCTGGCTGCTGTAGAGGAAGCAGAGTTTTTGGTAGACTTTTTCATGATGGGGTCTGCATCATAAGCCCCTGATGAGGGGTATAAGTATAAAATCCTGTTGGGTTCATGTGTGTTCAGACTGATTTAAGGTCAGATTTGTGATGGTCCTCCATCGCTGGAGGTGAAAGTTCAGAGAAGACACAGCTGATTCCTGACCAGTCACTTTAGTAAATAACAGAAAAGGTACTGAGCTAAGTGAGATCCCCTGCAGGGACTGACTCTGCTGTAGTCTTGATACATCAGTCGCGTTAGCTGGATATAAATATCAGGCAGCATTGACCCCTAAACCATTCTGTGGTTCTTTTTTTGGCGAGGAATCAACAACAGTCTTCTCCCACCGTCAATATCTTCTCTTTTTTTCAATGTTGATTTTCCTTGTTTTTCTTTTGTCATCTCTGCTGCTGGAGTCTAAACATGGACTGATTCATTCCTCTGTAGACATGGGTGTGATGGAAGTGGGGGGGTGAGGGGAGGGGGGGAGGAACAAGGGGGAGGGGCATGTTGCCATCCCTTACAGGTACACTTCTCTGCGAGACAGCGTGAGACAGGAGGTGGTCTTGTACTCCCCCCCCGTGCGTGTGAGTGGTATGACCTCGGGAGGATGCTCCCCCTCTCCCCCCTCCTCCTGCGGGTGGCTCCTCCCAAACCCAGCTGAGCTGAATGTGTCGTAGGACGCCGAGGTCATTTTGCGGTTGAGGAGGTTGCGGTTGTGATCACCCACGTTGCGGTTTCTGTCTCCGCCCCCCAGGCTGCCCAGAGGATCCCCATTGGCCAGCGCTAACCTGGCTCCTCCCACCCCTCCTGGCTCTGAACTGCCTGCGCTGTCGCTGTCGCTGTCTTCCTCGTCGCCATGGTGATTGTTGTTACGGTCGCCCGAAGCGAAGGTGGAGAGGTGGGGGGGGTCGCTGCCGTGGCGAGGACGTATCCGTGGCGATGGGCCGATGGGCATCCAGCAGGTGTCTGAGTGTCCGAACTCATCACACTCCCTGGTACACTGACCTGTGAGGGTCACATCTGGAAGCTGCCTGGCATCTGGGGAGAGACCACAGACCACATTAGAGACCACAGACCACATTAGAGACCACATTAGAGACCACAGACCACATTAGAGACCACAGACCACATTAGAGACCACATTAGAGACCACATTAGAGACCACAGACCACATTAGAGACCACAGACCACATTAGAGACCACATTAGAGACCACATTAGAGACCACAGACCACATTAGAGACCACAGACCACATTAGAGACCACAGACCACATTAGAGACCACATTAGAGACCACATTAGAGACCACAGACCACATTAGAGACCACAGACCACATTAGAGACCACAGACCACATTAGAGACCACATTAGAGACCACATTAGAGACCACAGACCACATTAGAGACCACAGACCACATTAGAGACCACATTAGAGACCACATTAGAGACCACAGACCACATTAGAGACCACAGACCACATTAGAGACCACATTAGAGACCACATTAGAGACCACAGACCACATTAGAGACCACATTAGAGACCACAGACCACATTAGACCACATTAGAGACCACCAAGAGCAGAGTCACTAGAGAGCAGAGTCACTAGAGAGCAGAGTCACTAGAGAGCAGAGTCACTAAGGAGCAGAGTCACTAGAGAACAGAGTCACTAGAGAGCAGAGTCACTAGAGAACAGAGTCACTAAGGAGCAGAGTCACTAGAGAGCAGAGTCACTAGAGAGCAGAGTCACTAGAGAACAGAGTCACTAGAGAACAGAGTCACTAGAGAGCAGAGTCACTAGGGAGCAGAGTCACTAGAGAACAGAGTCACTAGAGAGCAGAGTCACTAGAGAGCAGAGTCACTAGAGAACAGAGTCACTAGAGAGCAGAGTCACTAAGGAGCAGAGTCACTAAGGAGCAGAGTCACTAGAGAGCAGAGTCACTAGAGAGCAGAGTCACTAGAGAGCAGAGTCACTAAGGAGCAGAGTCACTAGAGAGCAGAGTCACTAAGGAGCAGAGTCACTAGAGAGCAGAGTCACTAGAGAGCAGAGTCACTAGAGAGCAGAGTCACTAGAGAGCAGAGTCACTAGAGAGCAGAGTCACTAGAGAGCAGAGTCACTAGGGAGCAGAGTCACTAAGGAGCAGAGTCACTAGAGAGCAGAGTCACTAGAGAGCAGAGTCACTAGAGAGCAGAGTCACTAGAGAGCAGAGTCACTAGGGAGCAGAGTCACTAAGGAGCAGAGTCACTAGAGAGCAGAGTCACTAGAGAACAGAGTCACTAGAGAACAGAGTCACTAAGGAGCAGAGTCACTAAGGAGCAGAGTCACTAGAGAGCAGAGTCACTAGAGAGCAGAGTCACTAGAGAGCAGAGTCACTAGAGAGCAGAGTCACTAGAGAACAGAGTCACTAGAGAGCAGAGTCACTAGAGAACAGAGTCACTAAGGAGCAGAGTCACTAGAGAACAGAGTCACTAGGGAGCAGAGTCACTAGAGAGCAGAGTCACTAGAGAGCAGAGTCACTAGAGAACAGAGTCACTAAGGAGCAGAGTCACTAAGGAGCAGAGTCACTAGAGAGCAGAGTCACTAGAGAACAGAGTCACTAGAGAGCAGAGTCACTAGAGAAGCAGAGTCACTAGAGAGCAGAGTCACTAGAGAGCAGAGTCACTAGAGAGCAGAGTCACTAGAGAGCAGAGTCACTAGAGAACAGAGTCACTAGAGAGCAGAGTCACTAGAGAACAGAGTCACTAGAGAGCAGAGTCACTAGAGAGCAGAGTCACTAGAGGAGCAGAGTCACTAGAGAGCAGAGTCACTAGAGAGCAGAGTCACTAGAGAGCAGAGTCACTAGAGAGCAGAGTCACTAGGGAGCAGAGTCACTAAGGAGCAGAGTCACTAGAGAGCAGAGTCACTAGAGAACAGAGTCACTAGAGAACAGAGTCACTAAGGAGCAGAGTCACTAAGGAGCAGAGTCACTAGAGAGCAGAGTCACTAGAGAGCAGAGTCACTAGAGAGCAGAGTCACTAGAGAGCAGAGTCACTAGAGAACAGAGTCACTAGAGAGCAGAGTCACTAGAGAACAGAGTCACTAAGGAGCAGAGTCACTAGAGAACAGAGTCACTAGGGAGCAGAGTCACTAGAGAGCAGAGTCACTAGAGAGCAGAGTCACTAGAGAACAGAGTCACTAAGGAGCAGAGTCACTAAGGAGCAGAGTCACTAGAGAGCAGAGTCACTAGAACAGAGTCACTAGAGAGCAGAGTCACTAGAGAACAGAGTCACTAGGGAGCAGAGTCACTAGGGAGCAGAGTCACTAAGGAGCAGAGTCACTAGAGAGCAGAGTCACTAGAGAGCAGAGTCACTAGAGAGCAGAGTCACTAGAGAGCAGAGTCACTAGAGAGCAGAGTCACTAGGGAGCAGAGTCACTAAGGAGCAGAGTCACTAGAGAGCAGAGTCACTAGAGAGCAGAGTCACTAGAGAGCAGAGTCACTAGAGAACAGAGTCACTAGAGAACAGAGTCACTAAGGAGCAGAGTCACTAAGGAGCAGAGTCACTAGAGAGCAGAGTCACTAGAGAGCAGAGTCACTAGAGAGCAGAGTCACTAGAGAGCAGAGTCACTAGAGAACAGAGTCACTAGAGAGCAGAGTCACTAGAGAACAGAGTCACTAAGGAGCAGAGTCACTAGAGAACAGAGTCACTAGGGAGCAGAGTCACTAGAGAGCAGAGTCACTAGAGAGCAGAGTCACTAGAGAACAGAGTCACTAAGGAGCAGAGTCACTAAGGAGCAGAGTCACTAGAGAGCAGAGTCACTAGAGAACAGAGTCACTAGAGAGCAGAGTCACTAGAGAACAGAGTCACTAGAGAGCAGAGTCACTAGAGAACAGAGTCACTAAGGAGCAGAGTCACTAGAGAGCAGAGTCACTAGAGAGCAGAGTCACTAGAGAGCAGAGTCACTAGAGAGCAGAGTCACTAGGGAGCAGAGTCACTAAGGAGCAGAGTCACTAGAGAGCAGAGTCACTAGAGAACAGAGTCACTAGAGAACAGAGTCACTAAGGAGCAGAGTCACTAAGGAGCAGAGTCACTAGAGAGCAGAGTCACTAGAGAGCAGAGTCACTAGAGAGCAGAGTCACTAGAGAGCAGAGTCACTAGAGAACAGAGTCACTAGAGAGCAGAGTCACTAGAGAACAGAGTCACTAAGGAGCAGAGTCACTAGAGAACAGAGTCACTAGGGAGCAGAGTCACTAGAGAGCAGAGTCACTAGAGAGCAGAGTCACTAGAGAACAGAGTCACTAAGGAGCAGAGTCACTAAGGAGCAGAGTCACTAGAGAGCAGAGTCACTAGAGAACAGAGTCACTAGAGAGCAGAGTCACTAGAGAACAGAGTCACTAGAGAACAGAGTCACTAGAGAACAGAGTCACTAAGGAGCAGAGTCACTAGAGAGCAGAGTCACTAGAGAGCAGAGTCACTAGAGAACAGAGTCACTAGAGAACAGAGTCACTAGAGAGCAGAGTCACTAGAGAGCAGAGTCACTAGAGAACAGAGTCACTAGAGAGCAGAGTCACTAGAGAACAGAGTCACTAGAGAACAGAGTCACTAGAGAACAGAGTCACTAAGGAGCAGAGTCACTAGAGAGCAGAGTCACTAGAGAGCAGAGTCACTAGAGAACAGAGTCACTAGAGAGCAGAGTCACTAGAGAACAGAGTCACTAAGGAGCAGAGTCACTAGAGAGCAGAGTCACTAGAGAGCAGAGTCACTAGAGAACAGAGTCACTAGAGAGCAGAGTCACTAGAGAACAGAGTCACTAGAGAACAGAGTCACTAAGGAGCAGAGTCACTAGAGAGCAGAGTCACTAGAGAGCAGAGTCACTAGAGAGCAGAGTCACTAGGGAGCAGAGTCACTAGAGAGCAGAGTCACTAGAGAGCAGAGTCACTAGGGAGCAGAGTCACTAGGGAGCAGAGTCACTAGAGAGCAGAGTCACTAGAGAGCAGAGTCACTAGAGAGCAGAGTCACTAGGGAGCAGAGTCACTAGAGAGCAGAGTCACTAAGGAGCAGAGTCACTAGAGAGCAGAGTCACTAGAGAGCAGAGTCACTAGAGAGCAGAGTCACTAGGGAGCAGAGTCACTAGAGAGCAGAGTCACTAGAGAGCAGAGTCACTAAGGAGCAGAGTCACTAGAGAGCAGAGTCACTAGAGAGCAGAGTCACTAGAGAGCAGAGTCACTAGGGAGCAGAGTCACTAAGGAGCAGAGTCACTAGAGAGCAGAGTCACTAGGGAGCAGAGTCACTAGAGAGCAGAGTCACCAGAGAGCAGAGTCACTAAGGAGCAGAGTCACTAGAGAGTAGAGTCACTAGGGAGCAGAGTCACTAAGGAGCAGAGTCACTAGAGAGCAGAGTCACTAGGGAGCAGAGTCACTAGAGAGCAGAGTCACTAGAGAGCAGAGTCACTAAGGAGCAGAGTCACTAAGGAGCAGAGTCACTAGAGAGCAGAGTCACCAGAGAGCAGAGTCACTAAGGAGCAGAGTCACTAGAGAGCAGAGTCACTAGAGAGCAGAGTCACTAGAGAACAGAGTCACTAAGGAGCAGAGTCACTAGAGAGCAGAGTCACTAGAGAGCAGAGTCACTAAGGAGCAGAGTCACTAAGGAGCAGAGTCACTAGAGAGCAGAGTCACCAGAGAGCAGAGTCACTAGAGAGCAGAGTCACTAGAGAGCAGAGTCACTAGAGAGCAGAGTCACTAGAGAGCAGAGTCACCAGAGAGCAGAGTCACTAGAGAACAGAGTCACTAGAGAGCAGAGTCACTAGAGAGCAGAGCAGAACAGAACAGAGCAGAGCAGAGCAGAACAGAACAGAGCAGAGCAGAGCAGAGCAGAGCAGAGCAGAACAGAACAGAGCAGAGCAGAGCAGAGCAGAACAGAGCAGAGCAGAACAGAGCAGAGCAGAACAGAGCAGAGCAGAGCAGAACAGAACAGAGCAGAGCAGAGCAGAGCAGAACAGAACAGAGCAGAGCAGAACAGAGCAGAGCAGAGCAGAGCA
Source organism: Neosalanx taihuensis (assembly GCA_030340665.1). Taxonomy (NCBI): domain Eukaryota; kingdom Metazoa; phylum Chordata; class Actinopteri; order Osmeriformes; family Salangidae; genus Neosalanx; species Neosalanx taihuensis. Next base: position 439,863 of record CM059301.1, on the reverse strand, counting down.
GAGCAGAACAGAGCAGAGCAGAGCAGAACAGAACAGAGCAGAACAGAGCAGAGCAGAGCAGAGCAGAGCAGAACAGAGCAGAGCAGAGCAGAGCAGAGCAGAACAGAGCAGAGCAGAGCAGAGCAGAGCAGAACAGAACAGAGCAGAGCAGAGCAGAGCAGAACAGAGCAGAGCAGAACAGAGCAGAGCAGAACAGAGCAGAGCAGAACAGAGCAGAGCAGAGCAGAACAGAACAGAGCAGAGCAGAGCAGAACAGAACAGAGCAGAGCAGAACAGAGCAGAGCAGAGCAGAGCAGAGCAGAGCAGAACAGAGCAGAGCAGAGCAGAACAGAACAGAGCAGAACAGAGCAGAACAGAGCAGAGCAGAACAGAGCAGAGCAGAGCAGAGCAGAACAGAGCAGAGCAGAACAGAGCAGAGCAGAACAGAACAGAGCAGAACAGAACAGAACAGAGCAGAGCAGAGCAGAGCAGAGCAGAACAGAACAGAACAAAACAGAGCAGAGCAGAGCAGAGCAGAGCAGAGCAGAACAGAGCAGAGCAGAACAGAGCAGAGCAGAGCAGAGCAGAACAGAGCAGAGCAGAGCAGAGCAGAGCAGAGCAGAGCAGAGCAGAACAGAACAGAACAAAACAGAGCAGAGCAGAGCAGAGCAGAGCAGAGCAGAACAGAGCAGAACAGAGCAGAGCAGAGCAGAACAGAACAGAGCAGAACAGAGCAGAGCAGAGCAGAGCAGAACAGAACAGAGCAGAGCAGAGCAGAGCAGAGCAGAGCAGAGCAGAGCAGAGCAGAGCAGAACAGAACAGAACAAAACAGAGCAGAGCAGAGCAGAGCAGAGCAGAGCAGAACAGAGCAGAACAGAGCAGAGCAGAGCAGAACAGAACAGAGCAGAACAGAGCAGAGCAGAGCAGAACAGAGCAGAGCAGAGCAGAACAGAACAGAGCAGAGCAGAGCAGAGCAGAGCAGAGCAGAACAGAGCAGAGCAGAACAGAGCAGAGCAGAACAGAGCAGAGCAGAACAGAGCAGAGCAGAACAGAACAAAACAGAGCAGAGCAGAGCAGAGCAGAGCAGAGCAGAACAGAGCAGAGCAGAACAGAGCAGAGCAGAGCAGAGCAGAACAGAGCAGAGCAGAGCAGAGCAGAGCAGAGCAGAGCAGAGCAGAGCAGAGCAGAACAGAACAGAACAGAACAGAGCAGAGCAGAGCAGAGCAGAGCAGAGCAGAGCAGAGCAGAACAGAACAGAGCAGAGCAGAGCAGAGCAGAGCAGAGCAGAGCAGAGCAGACCAGGGGTCTCATTTATAAAGCTTGCGTACGCACAAAACGGGGCTGAAAATGTGCGTACGCCAGTTTTCACGCAAAGTCAGTGATTTATAAAAAACAAACTTGGCGGTAGAATGTGCGGTCCTCCACGCAAACTATGACCCTCCCGTAAACCTACGCACTTTTTGGAAACAGTGGGAATTGGAGACACATACTGCAAAAAGTAAAAGTCGGAGAAGCTATAACTCGTAATATTTATGCATTTTGTTGTTCTCACACACATTGACTCAATTTATGATTATAATGAAGATTAAATACATCAGTGTTATTTGAGCTTGAACTGCGTGACAATTGTTCCATACACATCTTGTACAATGCAACTCAAATTTGTAATCAATATTCAGCGCTGTCTGTCTCACAATCAGATTGTCCTTTTACCGCAGTGTAGGAGGCTGAAATGCATGTAACTACAGAACACAAAGTATAACTAAATATATTTCTTTAATACTGTGCATATATCATCATATGTCAAAAACTGGAAATACAGTTGTTAAGCTCTCGCGCAATCACTACACTCATTACACTTCAGAATCAGAATTCGTTTAATCGCCATGCAAGATACTTAAACATGGAATTTACTTCTGCAGTTGTTACCGCTTCTTCTCCGGTTCTGCCACTTGGCGCTGTCGCACTAGTGTTGTTTTTTGTTTGCCTTGATTCACCGTGAAAAAGAATCACCTGCCAGGTTCATGCATGATAATGATACTAGATTAGCATTCATGAGGTCCTTTGCATTGACCATTTATGGTTAAAAATGGGCGTGTTCAGGGCGGGGTGCAATGATACTTTACCTACGCACACTTGTGGTTAAGCTGTGATTTATAAAGCGAACATTGCCTACAGGTGTGCGTACGCACGGTTTTATAAATCTGAATTTTTGTGTGCGTACGCCAATTTACGCTTTTGGGCGTACGTACACTTTTAGTAAGAATTCTACGCACTCCTTTATAAATGAGACCCCAGAGCAGAGCAGAGCAGAACAGAACAGAACAGAGCAGAGCAGAGCAGAGCAGAACAGAACAGAGCAGAACAGAACAGAACAGAGCAGAGCAGAACAGAACAGAGCAGAACAGAACAGAGCAGAGCAGAGCAGAGCAGAGCAGAGCAGAACAGAACAGAACAGAGCAGAGCAGAGCAGAACAGAACAGAGCAGAACAGAACAGAGCAGAGCAGAGCAGAGCAGAACAGAACAGAGCAGAACAGAACAGAACAGAGCAGAGCAGAGCAGAGCAGAGCAGAGCAGAGCAGAGCAGAACAGAACAGAGCAGAGCAGAGCAGAACAGAGCAGAGCAGAGCAGAACAGAACAGAGCAGAGCAGAGCAGAGCAGAGCAGAGCAGAGCAGAACAGAACAGAGCAGAGCAGAGCAGAGCAGAACAGAACAGAACAGAACAGAGCAGAGCAGAACAGAACAGAGCAGAACAGAGCAGAGCAGAACAGAACAGAGCAGAACAGAACAGAGCAGAGCAGAGCAGAGCAGAGCAGAGCAGAGCAGAGCAGAACAGAACAGAGCAGAACAGAGCAGAGCAGAACAGAACAGAGCAGAACAGAACAGAACAGAACAGAGCAGAGCAGAACAGAACAGAGCAGAACAGAGCAGAGCAGAACAGAACAGAGCAGAACAGAACAGAGCAGAACAGAACAGAGCAGAGCAGAACAGAACAGAGCAGAACAGAGCAGAGCAGAACAGAACAGAACAGAGCAGAGCAGAGCAGAGCAGAGCAGAGCAGAGCAGAGCAGAACAGAACAGAGCAGAACAGAACAGAACAGAGCAGAGCAGAGCAGAGCAGAGCAGAGCAGAGCAGAGCAGAGCAGAGCAGAGCAGAGCAGAGCAGAGCAGAGCAGAGCAGAGCAGAGCAGAACAGAACAGAGCAGAGCAGAGCAGAGCAGAGCAGAGCAGAGCAGAGCAGAGCAGAGCAGAGCAGAGCAGAGCAGAGCAGAGCAGAGCAGAGCAGAGCAGAGCAGAGCAGAGCAGAGCAGAGCAGAGCAGAGCAGAGCAGAGCAGAGCAGAGCAGAGCAGAGCAGAACAGAGCAGAGCAGAGCAGAGCAGAGCAGAGCAGAGCAGAGCAGAGCAGAGCAGAACAGAACAGAACAGAACAGAGCAGAGCAGAGCAGAGCAGAGCAGAGCAGAGCAGAGCAGAGCAGAACAGAACAGAACAGAACAGAACAGCACAGAACAGAGCAGAACAGAACAGAGCAGAGCAGAGCAGAACAGAGCAGAGCAGAGCAGAGCAGAGCAGAACAGAACAGCAGCACTGCAGAACACAACACAGCCAAGGACAGAAAGACCTTGACAGACAGGCCAACTCTGGCTCTGCACAAACAAAGCATGGAGCAGAATAATCTGTTTCTGTCCTTGAAGACAGAGAGAGATGTGAAGCTTAGCGCTCTAAAGCCTGTTCCATCTGAAAAGCCCAAAGAGAAATCTAGGTAGACACAGTGGGGGGGGGGGGGGGGGGGGCTGAAGGACATGAGGGAGTAAACTTTCTTTTCACTGTCATTTCTAATAAAATATTGTGGATGTCTAGTGTGTGTGTGTGTGTGTGTGTGTGAATGTGTGTTTGTATGTATGTGTGTGTGCATGTGTGTATGTGTGTGTACATGTTCGTGTGTGTGGTTGCGTGAATGTGTGTTTGTGTGTATGTGTGTGTGTGTGTGTGTGAATGTGTGTGTGTGTGTATATGTGTGTGTGTGTGTGTGTGTGTGTGTGTGAATGTGTGTGTGTGTGTATATGTGTGTGTGTGTGTGTATGTGTGTGTATATGTGTGTGTGTGTGTGTATGTGTGTGTGTGTGTGTGTGTGTGTGAATGTGTGTGTGTGTGTATGTGTGTGTGTGTGTGTGTGTGTGTGTGTGGTTGTGCTGCTGGTAGTAGCAGCAGTGGTTGCAGTCAGTAAACTACATGTCTTTGTTCATGTCTCTGTGTACATTCTCTGAATACTGGACATTCTGCATGTCTGTGTGTGTGTAGGTGTGTGTGTGTAGGTGTGTGTGTGTAGGTGTGTGTGTGAGAGAGCTTCCTGTGTCCTGTAGTGTTTGGGATGATGGAGAGATCAGGGACCACCCCCCGCTCCAGACAGACTGCTAATCCCAAACACAGTCACATACACACCTTATGTCCCTTCACAACTAAAGAGGATTAAGACAATCACTTGTCAAATCTTTTAAATCTTTGTGTGTGTATGTGTCTCTGTGTGTGTGTGTCTGTGTCTGTGTGTGTGTCTCTGTGTGTCTGTGTGTGTCTCTGTGTATGTGTCTGTGTGTGTGTGTGTGTCTGCGTGTCTGTGTGTGTGTGTTTGTGCGTGTGTCTGTGTGTGTGTGTGTGTGTGTCTGTGTGTGTATGCGTGTGTCTGTGTGTCTGTGTGTGTGTATGCGTGTGTCTGTGTGTGTGTGTCTGTGTGTGTGTATGCGTGTGTCTGTGTGTGTGTGTCTGTGTGTGTGTATGCGTGTGTCTGTGTGTGTGTGTGTGCAGGCATCTTCCTCACCGTTCTCCACATGCTCCTCTTCTCCCACGCTGCCCTCTGGGGTGGTGCGTTCGTAGCCTTCCTCAGGGAGGGGCAGCGCCGAGCCGGGGCCCCGAGGAGCCCTTACTGCTGGGGGTCTCAGAGTCCTCCAGCCCGCTGTCATAGCAACCCCCATCCTGGGGCTGACTGGCCACTGAGAAGGTAACCCGCCTGAGAGTCGCCTGTGGGGGGGGGGGGGCGTAGATGTCAGAATATCAATATGGAATTTCTCACTATCATGATAACCACTGTCATCACTATCATGATAACCACTGTCATCACTATCATGATAACCACTGTCATCACTATCATCATGACTATCATGATAACCACTGTCATCACCATTCATCATCATCATGATAACCACTGTCATCACTATCATGATAACCACTGTCATCACTATCATCATCACTATCACGATAACCACTGTCATCACCATTCATCATCATCATGATAACCACTGTCATCACTATCATGATAACCACTGTCATCACTATCATGATAACCACTGTCATCACTATCATGATAACCACTGTCATCACTATCATGATAACCACTGTCATCACTATCATGATAACCACTGTCATCACTATCATCATCACTATCACGATAACCACTGTCATCAACATTCATCATCATCATGATAACCACTGTCATCACTATCATGATAACCACTGTCATCACTATCATGATAACCACTGTCATCACTATCATCATCACTATCACGATAACCACTGTCATCACCATTCATCATCATCATGATAACCACGGTCATCACTATCATGATAACCACTGTCATCACTATCATCATCACTATCACGATAACCACTGTCATCACCATTCATCATCATCATGATAACCACTGTCATCACTATCATGATAACCACTGTCATCACTATCATCATCACTATCACGATAACCACTGTCATCACCATTCATCATCATCAGGATAACCACTGTCATCACTATCAGCACTATCATGATAACCACTGTCATCACTATCATGATAACCACTGTCATCACTATCATCACTATCATGATAACCACTGTCATCACTATCATCACTATCATGATAACCACTGTCATCACTATCATGATAACCACTGTCATCACTATCATCATCACTATCATCATCACTATCATCATCACTATCATGATAACCACTGTCATCACTATCATGATAACCACTGTCATCACTATCATCATCACTATCATCATCACTATCATCATCACTATCATCATCACTATCATGATAACCACTGTCATCACTATCATGATAACCACTGTCATCACTGTCATGATAACCACTGTCATCACTATCATCACTATCATGATAACCACTGTCATCACTGTCAGTCTCTACACAGACAGACTCAGTCTCCATACAGACAGACTCAGTCTCCATACAGACAGACTCAGTCTTCATACAGACAGACTCAGTCTCTACACAGACAGACTCAGTCTCTATACAGACAGACTCAGTCTCCATACAGACAGACTCAGTCTCCATACAGACAGACTCAGTCTCCATACAGACAGACTCAGTCTCCATACAGACAGACTCAGTGGGTGTTTAGCTGTGAAGCTAACAGGAGGGCAGCTAATGGAAGCCTAATGATAAACAACCACAGCTATTGAGCAAGAATCCTGTGGTGTGTGTGTGGTGTGTGGTGTGTGTGGTGTGTGTGGTGTGTGTGGTGTGTGTGGTGTGTGGTGTGTGTGTGGTGTGTGGTGTGTGGTGTGTGTGTGTGGTGTGTGTGGTGTGTGGTGTGTGTGGTGTGTGTGGTGTGTGGTGTTTGTGGTGTGTGTGGTGTGTGGTGTGTGTGGTGTGTGTGTGGTGTGTTGTGTGTGTGGTGTGTGGTGTGTGTGGTGTGTGTGACCCCCCACAGAGAGACAGGGAGAAAGAGACACAGTGATGGGTTTTACTAGCCGGTGTCCTGGTGAGTTAAGCATGTGTTTGTGTGTGTGTGTGTTAACTGGCACACACACTAAATATAATAACTTATAATATGTGAGTCCGGTCTGTCTCTCTCTATGGGGAACCATGACTTACAACACAGCGCCCCTTGTTCCCACACAGACACACACACACCATCATGTGTCTGTGAAGGATGCTGTGTTTACTGTCCAGAGGGACTCAGGAACACCATGAGTCATTAAAGACAGATCCTGGTTATCCCAGAGCTTGTTTTAATGTTTGTGACATTTAGCCAAATGTTAATAACCTGATGTCAACCATCAAATTGAATCTGCAATTGGTAATATGACCTGAAGTGTCGTTTAAAAGAGGTGGACAGACTGTAGATGACAGAGTTACGGTAGTGCTGTCCTTCAGACAGGGTTACGGTAGTGCTGTCCTTCAGACAGGGTTACGGTAGTGCTGTCCTTCAGACAGGGTTACGGTAGTGCTGCCCTTCAGACAGGGTTACGGTAGTGCTGTCCTTCAGACAGGGGTACGGTAGTGCTGCCCTTCAGACAGGGTTACGGTAGTGCTGTCCTTCAGACAGGGTTACGGTAGTGCTGCCCTTCAGACAGGGTTACGGTAGTGCTGTCCTTCAGACAGGGTTACGGTAGTGCTGTCCTTCAGACAGGGTTACGGTAGTGCTGTCCTTCAGACAGGGGTACGGTAGTGCTGCCCTTCAGACAGGGTTACGGTAGTGCTGTCCTTCAGACAGGGTTACGGTAGTGCTGTCCTTCAGACAGGGTTACGGTAGTGCTGTCCTTCAGACAGGGTTACGGTAGTGCTGCCCTTCAGACAGGGTTACGGTAGTGCTGTCCTTCAGACAGGGGTACGGTAGTGCTGCCCTTCAGACAGGGTTACGGTAGTGCTGTCCTTCAGACAGGGTTACGGTAGTGCTGCCCTTCAGACAGGGTTACGGTAGTGCTGTCCTTCAGACAGGGTTACGGTAGTGCTGTCCTTCAGACAGGGTTACGGTAGTGCTGTCCTTCAGACAGGGGTACGGTAGTGCTGCCCTTCAGACAGGGTTACGGTAGTGCTGTCCTTCAGACAGGGTTACGGTAGTGCTGTCCTTCAGACAGGGTTACGGTAGTGCTGTCCTTCAGACAGGGGTACGGTAGTGCTGCCCTTCAGACAGGGTTACGGTAGTGCTGTCCTTCAGACAGGGTTACGGTAGTGCTGCCCTTCAGACAGGGTTACGGTAGTGCTGTCCTTCAGACAGGGTTACGGTAGTGCTGTCCTTCAGACAGGGTTACGGTAGTGCTGTCCTTCAGACAGGGTTACGGTAGTGCTGTCCTTCAGACAGGGTTACGGTAGTGCTGTCCTTCAGACAGGGTTACGGTAGTGCTGTCCTTCATGGGAAAGTGGGTTAGGCCACAAAAGAAGCCTGCTGCCATGACTGGTGCTTCCATCTCCCAGCAGGGGGTTGTGGGTAGGATCAGAGGACGCCGGGGGGGACAGAGCAGGCCTCTCTCAGGATGGGGGGTCACACGTCACAAAATGGATAATCAATGAACAGCCACATGATGAGGGGACAGCCATTATGTTCTCTCTCCCTCTTTCACACACACACACACACACACACACACACACACACACGCAGTGGAGCACATGCGAGCATGAAGGCAGGAAACTGTTTCACTCACACACACTCTGTCCCCGCCTGAGAGAAAGACTGCTCGTTCTACCGTGCTAGGACATCAAACTGTCAAGGCTGGGGACTTCAATCACATCATCCTACATCATGGGAACAGCACCACTGAGAAAGTAACAAAGTATCTGAGAGCAAGGAACAGAGAACGAGAGGGAGAGAGAAGGAGGAGAAGAGGGAGGAAGAGAGGAAGGAGAGAGAAGGAGAAGAGGGAGGAGAAGAGGGAGGGAGAGAGGAAGGAGAGAGGGAGGAGAGAGGGAGGAGAGAGGTAAAAATGAGGGAGGAGAGAGGGAGGAGCCAGGGAGGAGAGAGGGAGAGGAGGAGAAGAGGGAGGGAGAGAGGAAGGAGAGAGGGAGTAGAAAGGGAGGAGAGAGGTAAAAGTGAGGGAGGAGAGAGGGAGGAGCCAGGGAGGAGAGAGGGAGAGAAGGAGGAGAAGAGGGAGGGAGAGAGGAAGGAGAGAGGGAGTAGAAAGGGAGGAGAGAGGTAAAAGTGAGGGAGGAGAGAGGGAAGAGCCAGGGAGGAGAGAGGGAGAGAAGGAGGAGAAGAGGGAGGGAGAGAGGAAGGAGAGAGGGAGGAGAGAGAGGAGAAAGAGCCAGACTCTGAATCATCTTGATGTTAACTCTCTCCTCATCCCCTCTCAGCAGTATCGCAGAACTGTTGATTTTTCCAGCACAGTATATCTGTGATGACACCAGAGCCAGACAAGCTCAAGCAAGCTGAAGCTCAGACACTGAAACATCTCTGAATGGTCTCATTAACCCCCCCCCCCCCCCCCCCCCCCCCCTCCAGGAGGAACTGGCTGATGTTCTCTCAGTTCCATCCCATTGTTTCAGTGTGTTCTATGAAGCTGGTTCTTCTTATTATAGGGTATGTCTGGCAGCCCATTGTTCTGGTACTGCCTACACTGGTCTGTCCCATTCCCTCCCTCCCATTCTGCTGAGCATCTCTGTGGCTCAGAGCAGTTAGACAGGGAGGGAGGGAGGGAGGGAGGGAGGGAGGGTTTATACCAGGGTTCCAGTACAGCCCCTTTGGAATCTTCCAGTCAAATTGACACATACACACACACAACCACACACACACACACACACACACACACACACACGCCTCTCTCTCCTGTCATGAAGACATAGTGGTGCTGCTGAACCTTCAGATTGAGAACTTAATGCACACACACTGTATACTGTATCTACCTCTAACACACACACCACACACCACACACTGTATACTGTATCTACCTCTAACACACACCACACACACACACTGTACACTGTATCTACCTCTAACACACACACCACACCACACACTGTATACTGTATCTACCTCTAACACACACACCACACACACACACTGTACACTGTATCTACCTCTAACACACACACCACACACTGTATACTGTATCTACCTCTAACACACACACCACACACACTGTATACTGTATCTACCTCTCACACACACACCACACCACACACTGTATACTGTATCTACCTCTGACACACACACCACACCACACACTGTATACTGTATCTACCTCTGACACACACACCACACCACACACTGTATACTGTATCTACCTCTGACACACACACCACACCACACACTGTATACTGTATCTACCTCTAACACACACACCACACACTGTATACTGTATCTACCTCTGACACACACACCACACACACACACTGTATACTGTATCTACCTCTAACACACACCACACACACCACACACTGTATACTGTATCTACCTCTAACACACACACCACACACACACTGTATCTACCTCTAACACACACCACACACACACTGTATACTGTATCTACCTCTAACACACACACACACACACACACACCACACACACCACACACACACTGTATCTACCTCTAACACACACCACACACACACTGTATACTGTATCTACCTCTAACACACACACACACACACACACACCACACACCACACACTGTATACTGTATCTACCTCTAACACACACACCACACACACACTGTACACTGTATCTACCTCTAACACACACACACACACACCACACACACACACACTGTATACTGTATCTACCTCTAACACACACCACACACTGTACACTGTATCTACCTCTAACACACACACCACACACACACACTGTATACTGTATCTACCTCTAACACACACACCACACACACACTGTATACTGTATCTACCTCTAACACACACACACACACACACACACCACACACACACACACTGTATACTGTATCTACCTCTAACACACACACACACCACACACTGTATACTGTATCTACCTCTAACACACACCACACACACCACACACTGTATACTGTATCTACCTCTAACACACACACCACACACACACTGTATACTGTATCTACCTCTAACACACACACACACACACACACACCACACACACACACACTGTATACTGTATCTACCTCTAACACACACACCACACACACACTGTACACTGTATCTACCTCTAACACACACACACACACACACCACACACACACACACTGTATACTGTATCTACCTCTAACACACACCACACACTGTACACTGTATCTACCTCTAACACACACACCACACACACACTGTATACTGTATCTACCTCTAACACACACACCACACACTGTATACTGTATCTACCTCTAACACACACCACACACTGTACACTGTATCTACCTCTAACACACACACCACACACACACTGTATACTGTATCTACCTCTAACACACACACCACACACTGTATACTGTATCTACCTCTAACACACACCACACACTGTACACTGTATCTACCTCTAACACACACACACACACACTGTATACTGTATCTACCTCTAACACACACACCACACACACACTGTACACTGTATCTACCTCTAACACACACACACACACACACACACCACACACACACACACTGTATACTGTATCTACCTCTAACACACACCACACACTGTACACTGTATCTACCTCTAACACACACACCACACACACACTGTACACTGTATCTACCTCTAACACACACACACACACACACACACCACACACACACACACTGTATACTGTATCTACCTCTAACACACCACACACACACACACTGTATACTGTATCTACCTCTAACACACACACCACACACACACTGTATACTGTATCTACCTCTAACACACACACACACCACACACTGTATACTGTATCTACCTCTAACACACACACCACACACACACACACTCTGTGATTCCAACATAAAGAGACTTTAAAGTTCCATCAAAGGTCTTTCACAACTATGGACAAAAATATCTTAACCAACACATACTGTAATCTATCTATCTATCTAATCTAATAATGTTCTTTCAAAAGAACTCTCTCAATAAATAAATGTATTGATTTCATTTAGTCTTGAGGTTTTAACTTCTAAAAAGGTTTTGGTGTTTAGGGAAGGGAAGCCAAACTGGCCAAGATTTAGGTTTTGACTGATGATGTTTTCCTACAAGCTTTTTAGTATTATATAGTTTATATGATTATACTATGATAAAATAATTCTTTCAGAACTTCATGTTTTAGGAATTGTAACAATATGTTAAAAATATATATAATAATCTTTGATTTTCCACTGTACTTTTTAAAGTCCTGTTTATAAGTTGATATATTGATGTGAATAGACAAAAAATGTTCTATGAGTAGGAAAAAAATAACCTTTAATTTTATTAATATAAAAAAACATGAACGTAAGCAGGAGTTTTTTTCGAGTTGCCAGATAAAACATCTGTCCTCAACCCTACAAAGCTTCTTCAGTCATTAAGCACTCAGCAGCATCTCATTCAGTCTGAATGCAGATACTGAGACCTCCTGCTGGTTCTCCTTCCAAACATAATTACCTTTGGCCAGCCTCCTCTCCCTGGGTTCCTCAGGAGATGAAGGTACGCTGCCTCACTGACTTCTACTCAATTACTTCAGTTCTGTCCCAGTCAAGCCTAACAGACCATAGTCTAATCAGCTCAGGCTTAAACCAGGCTTGGTTTCATTGTGAAACACAGTCATTGTCTGCTGCAGCAGGATTCTGAGCCATTAAAGCTTCCATCCCACAGCAATCAGGTATTCAACGCTCCCATCTTTACTGCTCATTGTAAGGCTCTCTAGCTGCTTAAGCTCTGCTTTGTTCACACTTTCAAGTGGCTTCATTCATGTCCATCTTTTCTGAGCTCGGTAACGTGGAGATGAAACCTTGTAACCTTTTACATGTACTGGGGTTTTTTTGTGATCCGGTTAATAAGGTTAATTGAGCTCTCACCCTCTTTCCAACTAATGATACTAATAATACTCATCCATTATTCCTGCATAGCTGTGTTTGAAACCCTCCAAGCCTCTTCACAGTGTGAACAAAGCTATCGACATGCCAACCAGTCAACACAGGCCATTACTTGGATTTGATGCAGTCATTCAGTTGTGCGTGTGACGGCCTTACCTGGACGTCCACCAGCGTGGCGTTGACCAGGGTTTCGTTGATGAAGACGTGGACCAGGGCGGTGGTGCACAGCGAGGGCATGCCGCTGTCATTGACCCGCACGACCAGCCGGTGCAGCCCCCGATGCCGCCTCTCCAGAGGCTCGGCCAGGGTGATGACCCCGCTGGCGTGGCCGATCTCAAACAGCCTGTAGGGGTTCCCGCCCACCAGGGCGTAGCGGAGGTCAGCGTTGGGCCCGGTGTCTGAGTCAGAAGCCGTGACGGTGCGGACCACAGTGCGAGCGCTGCTGGCCGGGGGGAGGAGGGTGTAGGACTCGTTGGCAGGCGCGCTCACAGCAGGGGCGTTATCGTTCTCGTCTGTGATGAAGAGCGACACGGTGGCGGTGGCAGACCTGGGAGGCTCGCCGCTGTCCACCGCTCTCACACGGAAGGTGTAGGTAGAGCGACGCTCCCGGTCAAAAGAGGCGGAGGAGAAGATGGTTCCTGTGTTGTTCTCGATGGAGAACATGTCCTCTTTATGTCCTCTGCTGCCCTCCTCTCCTCCCTCCTCTTCCTCCCCCTCCTCTTCCTCCTTGTCCATCTCCACAAAAAGACTCAGCTCTGCATTCTCCCCCTCATCTGCGTCGGTTACCGTCACCATGCCAACAGGGCTGTTGGCCAGCAGGTTCTCTTTGATGTAGAACATGAACACTTCCTGGACGAACTTGGGTGAGTTGTCGTTGCGATCTGTGATCTGGACGACTACAGTGGCGGAGCCCTGCAGAGAGGGGGCGCCCTTGTCTCTGGCTATGACCCGGAACTCGTACCGCTCCCTCTGCTCCCGGTCCAGAACGCCGCTGGCACGGATGTCGCCGTTATCGGCGTCGATGTAGAAGGCTCCGTTGACGGACGGGTCCAGGGAGTACGCGATCTCTGCATTCTTCCCGCTGTCTGCGTCCGTGGCGAGCACGGTCACCACCCTCTCTCCCGGAGAGTTGTTCTCAGCGAAGTGGACCTCAACCACACTCTGGGCAAAGGTGGGGGCGTGGTCATTGATGTCGACCACCCGCACCATCAGGGTGCTGTTACTGGACAGACTGGGACTCCCAGAGTCCACTGCTACGATGGTGACGCTGTAGTCCTTGGTGGTCTCGTAGTCCAGCAGGGCAGAAGTGTGGAGGAAATACTTCTTCCTGTTCCTGTTTGCATAAACATGAGATTTTTTTTTAGTTATCAGGATCATGAACAAGTTCCTCCTAGTGGTCGCCATGTGCAAATGCAAGAGTGATGATTCCATCATGCACACGTGTTAACTGCATTTACATTTATTCATTTAGCAGATGGCTTTTAATCCGAAACGACTTCCAAGAGAGAGCCTTGCAGAAGTGCACAGGTCACTACATTGAAATGAATTACATTCAAGGAATTCACGCATCCTTTTGTAGGATGTGTATTTACTAGATTGTAATTTGTGGCGTTGTAGTTTGTCATGGGTTGTGTTGAGGTGAGCTTTGTTGTGTAGCAGTGTAGTGTTTCATGGTGTGTTGTGTCGTGCTGCAGTGTGTTGTGCGCCTACCTGTCGAAGGCCTCGTCAGCAGGTAAAGGTGGCAGGGCTGTTTCCCCTGCTGGTTTCAGGGTGAAGGGTACATCTCCCACCACAGTGCAGGTCACTGCTCCGTTCTCCCCCTGGTCTCGGTCAGACACCTGGACCAGCGCCACCGGAGTGTCCACCAGAACATTCTCCGGTACCATGGCCGCCCCGTCCCGCACTAGGATCCGTCCAATTTTCCGTATCTCCACCACGGGAACGTTGTCGTTCTCGTCCCGTACGGCCAGGACCACGGTGGTGCGGTCGGTGCGCGGGGGCTGGCCTCGATCCCTGGCCGTGACGGTGAACCTCAGCTGGGCCACCTCCTCACGGTCGATCCTGTGAAGGACGCTCAGCCAACCAGAAGCCTCGTCCAAGCGCAGGAGACGTCTGACCGACTCTGTGGCGGCACCGAAGACATACTCCACCTGACTGTTGACCCCTACGTCTCTATCGGAGGCTCGTACCTGCAGGACAGGTGTTCCTGGAGGAGCGTTCTCTGCCATCTCCGCCTCGTACACGGCACGCTCAAAGTGAGGACTGTTGTCGTTGACGTCGGTGATGGCGACGCGGAGCAGAGCCTGGGAGGAGCGGGGAGGGTTCCCTCCGTCACGGACCCGGAGGACCAGCTCATAGGAGTCCCGCTGCTCGCGGTCCAAAGGGCCTTTCACTATGAGCTGAGGCTGCTTCTCTCCATCAGGTGTGTCAGCCACCTGCAGTTCAAACACGCTGCTTCTGGCTCCGCCTCCAGCTCCTCCTACATTTTCTCCTGCTCCTCTCCTGCGATCTCCTCCTCCTGTGGCTCCGCCCTCTGCCCTTCCCATTGGCCCTCCAGAAGCCCGTCGGGTCGAAGGTGAACCTGAACTGCCATCTTGGATCAGCTCGTACCTGTCGATCCCGTTCTTCCCAAAGTCGCGGTCAGTGGCTGTGGGTAAAAGGTACAGCGTGCCGATTGGCCGGTTCTCTTCCACAGACAGCATGAGTACAGGCGAGGGGAAGGAGGGGGTGTTGTCGTTAATGTCCGTCACTACGACCCGCCCCTCAAAGAGATCCACCCAGCTTTGCAACGGACCAATCACTGACACTTCAAAGTCCAGGAAGCACTCGTTCTCATCAAAGATCATCTGGCACTGGGGCAGTTTCTCTCTGTCGATCCTCTTCTGCCCTGTGGTCAGCTCCCCGGTCACGTTGTCGATCTTGAAGAACTCGGAGCCGCTCTCCAGGGCGAAGGTCACGTCCCCTGTGCCCGTCCCAGCAGCCAGACCCAGGTCTGCTGCCACGTTCCCGATCTTCACATCGGCAGGACCCTCCTCGGCCACCCGGTAACGGAGAGCTGAGTTGGTGAACGGGAGCTGAGTCAGCAGCTGCAGCAGCAGGAGGCTGGCAGCCTGGGCTACAGAAGAGTGCACTGCACCAATCCTCCTCATGGCTACCGCTCTCTCTCTCTCTCTCTCTCTCTCTCTAGCGCTCTCCTTTCACTTCCTCTGTCCTCCCCACTGTTCCTCGCTCGCTCGTTTCTCTCCTTTCCCGTGTCACTCTTTATCTTTCCCTGCTTCCTTGAATCCCTTTCTTCTTTGTGTGTATTTCAGCAGCGTGCTCTGGGCCTCTCTCGCTCTCTCTAGCTCTCCCCTCCCTCTCTCACTCTGCAGTTTCCACTGCCTCGGGTCCGGGCGCGAGCTTCGCTGTGTTCCCCTCGCGCTCTGCAGATGCTTTATTCTTTCTTTCTTCACTGCTTCTTAATAACCCTTCATGCTCTCAGAATCCCTTAGTCTCTCCGGGCAGTTCAAAGCACGACGATACAAAAAAATCCATCCCTAAGAATAATGAAAACTAATTCATCCGCTTCTAATGAATCCACTTGACTCACATTCTCGTCTGACTCAACCCAGAGAGATATCCCGTTCTCTCTCGAGGACACAGCACTTTAGTTCACGTTAGTAAGACTTCTGTAATAAAGCTTTTCTGCGGTTTTCACAGTTAGAAACTGCAATGCAGGACGACACAAACAGAAAACTGTCCACGACTCACAGCTGGACGACTTAGATCGTGAAATCCAAAATTCCACGAAACGGACTAAAACCGAAACAAACAGAAAAACACGTTTCTGGTGTTTCTGAAGTGATGATGACAGCTTTGCTTTCTTACCTTCACACACAGAAACTGCGTTCGTTCTTTTCCCGCAGTGAAGCAACGTGCCAAGCGGTAAGCTTCCTCTACTGAACTTGTTAAAGCAGAGTGTTCTTCAGAAGGGTTCCACCGGACAGAACACTGTTCCTGGAGCAGAACTGAGCCTCTTCAAATGAAAGAGAACCCGGTGTCAACAACACGAGCTGTAATTCCGTAGGCGCTCGTGGGGATGTTTCTGTAATGAACCGGGTGAAATGCGTCTTTTCCAAGAGTCCCGCATTCTCTCATTCTCCACACGCGCCTCCTCCTCTCCTCTCTCTCTCTCTCTCTCTCTCTCTCTCTCTCTCTCTCTCTCTCTCTCTCTCTCTCTCTCTCTCTCTTCACCTGCACTGCTTGTAGGGCTGCCGCTGCTCTCAAATGATGCTGCAGTCTAGCTCTCCCTCACTCTTTCTCTCCTTTTCCCTATCCTGTCCTTCCCTCTCTTTCTCTCCTTTTCCCTTCCTCTTACTCTCTCTCTCTATCCTTCTCCCTCTCTCCCTCCCTCTCTCTCCCTTCCTCCCCTCTCTCGCTCTCTCTCTCTCTCGCTCTCTCGCTCTCTCTCGTTCTCTCTCTCTTCACTGCAACATTTCTCTGACACCGTAACTTGATCTTTGAGCTGAAAGGGGAGCGGGAGAGGTGGTGTTGGGTCGCTGTGTGTGTGTTTGGGTTACCCGGGGGGGGGGGGGGCGGGTAGACCTTTCCTCCGTCTGCCTTTCCTGTCATCGGCAGATTAAA